>OU383780.1:1083314-1228556 GCA_910950805.1 Acrocephalus scirpaceus scirpaceus
CCAATCCCTACCAGGGGCTGACATTTGGTAATGTCCATTTGTATCCTTCTGGCTACTCCCAACCTGGAGGTTCCAAACTCAAAATCCGGGAATCTCCCTTTCCTGAGAATTATCAAGCCTTACCCAACAAAACCCAAACACTTCATGAGCAGAGTTCTGAAGAGAAACTTCAACCCCCAGGAAAGTTGAACAAACTGACTAAAATCCCTCCAAAAAAACATTTAAAAACCATTTTAAAAGCTGAAAAATTCTCATTCACTGGTCCCAAATGCCCCATTTTTAGTATTGGATCTCCTCTTGGCTATTGATCCCATTGATGTTAATTTGGTTCCCATTTTTTGCTTCTCTTCCCAATCTTTTCCCACCACAGCTGCTCCAATCCCTACCAGGGGCTGACATTTGGTAATCTCCATTTGTATCCTTCTGGCTACTCCCAACCTGGAGATTCCAAAGTCAAAATCTGGGAATTTCCCTCTTGTTCATTGAGGCCCATCACGTCTTACCCAACAAAACCCAAACGCTCCATGAGCAGAGATCTGAAGAGAAACTTCAACCGCTGGGAAAGTCAAACAAACTGACTAAAATCCCTCCAAAAAAACATTTAAAAACAATTTTAAAAGCTGAAAAATTCTCATTCACTGAAAATGGGTCCCAAATGCCCCCATTTTTAGTATTTTAGCGATCCCTTCAATACTAATTTGGTTCCCACTTTTTTCTTCTCTTCCCAATCTTTTCCCACCACAGCCGCTCCAATCCCTACCAAGGGCTGACATTTGGTAATGTCCACTTATCTCCTTCTGGCTACTCCCAACCCGGAGATTCCAAACTCAAAATCCAGGAATCACCAAGCCTTACCCAACAAAACCCAAACGCTCCACAAGCCAAGTTTTAAAGCAAAACCTGGAGAAGTCGAACAAACCAACTACAACTCCTCCAAAAAACCATTAAAAAGCCATTTCAAAAGTCCCAAAAAAATAAACCCCCGAGCTCGTGCCTCCTTACCGGTGACGAGGAAGCTGCAGCGGCCGGCGCCCGCCTCGTTGATGATGTTGCAGTTGTAGAGGCCGTAGGAGTCGCGGGACAGGCTGCTGACCGTGTACTCGGTGGAGTCCTGCAGGTCGAACTGCCCCGTGCGCAGCACGCGCCCGCCCAGGCGCCACTCGTAGCTCAGCACCCGCGTGGGGTAGGCCCGCAGCACCCGGCAGCTCATGGTGACCCCGCGGCCCTGGCCCTGCCGCAGCTCCAGGAAGGCCGGCTCCACCGCCGGCGGGTCTGCGGAGACACCGGGGGGAAGGGGGGGTTAGAGAGGGGAAACTGGGCCTGGGGACAGGATTGACACTGGTTCTTGGTTAGGAACTGTCCTAGGGACAGGATTTACCAAGGTTCTTGTTTAGGAATTGTCCTGGAGACAGGAATAATCCAGGTTCTTGTTTAGAGACAGGACTAACCCAGATTCTTGTTTAGGACCAGTCCTAGAGACAGGAGTAATCCAAGTTCTTGTTTAGAGACAGGACTAACTCATGTTCTTGTTTAGAAACTGTCCTAGAGACAGGAATAATCCAGGTTCTTATTTAGGAACCATCCCAGAGACAGGACTAATCCAGGCTCTTGTTTAGGAATTGCCCTAGAGACAGGATTTACCAAGGTTCTTGTTTAAGAACTGTCCTAAGAGACACAATTAACCCAGGTTTTTGTTTAGGACCTGTCCTAGAGACAAGACTATTTGAGTTTCTTGTTTAGGAATTGTCCTAGAGACAGGACTAACCCAGGTTCTTGTTTAGAGGTACAACTAACCCGGGTTCTTATTTAGGACCAGTCCTAGAGACAGGATTTACCAAGGTTCTTGTTTAGGAACTGTCTCAGAGACAGGACTAACCCAGGTTCTTTTCCAAGACCTGGCCTAGCGAGAGGACTAACCTAGATTCTTGTTTAGGAACTGTCCTAAGAGACACAATTAACCCAGGTTCTTGTTTAGGAACTGTCTTAGAGACAGGACTAACCCAGGCTCTTGATTAGGAACTGTCCTAGAGACAGGAATAATCCAGGTTCTTGTTTAGGAATTGTCCTGGAGACAGGACTAACCTAGACTCTTGTTTAGAAACTGTCCTAGGGACAGGACTAATCGAGGTTCTTGTTTAGGACCTGACCTAGAGACAGGACTAACCCAGGCTCTTGTTTAGAAACTGTCCTAGAGACAGCATTAACACTGGTTCTTGGTTAGGAACTGTCCTAGAGACAGGAATAATCCAAGTTCTTGTTTAGAGACAGGACTAACCCAGGTTCTTGTTTAGGAATTGTCCTAGAGACAGGATTTACCAAGGTTCTTTTTTAGGACCTGTCCTGGAGACACGACTAACCCAGGTTCTTGTTTAGGAACTGTCCTAGAGACAGGACTAATCCAGGCTCTTGTTTAGGACCTGTCCTAGAGACAAGACTAATTAAATTTCTTGTTTAGGAATTGTCCTAGAGACAGGACTAACCCAGGTTCTTGTTTAGGAACTGTCCTAGAGACAGGACGAACCCAGGTTCTTGTTTAGAGACAGGACTTATCCAAGTTCTTGTTTAGGAATTGTCCTAGAGACAGGACTAACCCAGGCTCTTGTTTAGGACCTGTCCTAGAGACAGGACTAACCAAGGTTCTTGTTTAGAGGTACAACTAACCCAGGTTCTTATTTAGGACCAGTCCTAGAGACAGGATTTACCAAGGTTCTTGTTTAGGAACTGTCCTAAGAGACACAATTAACCCAGGTTCCTGTTTAGGACCTGTCCTAGAGACAGGACTAACCCAGGTTCTTATTTAGGAACTGTTCCAAAGGCAGGACTAACCAAGGTTCTTGTTTAGGAACTGTCTCAGAGACAGGACTAACCCAGGTTCTTGTTTAGGACCAGTCCTAAAAGACAAGACTAATCCAGGTTCCTGTTTAAGACCTGTCCTAGGGACAGGACTAACCCAGGTTCTTGTTTAGGAACTGTCCTAGAGACAGATTAACTCAGGTTCTTGTTCAGGAATTGTCCTAAGAGACAAGACTAACCCAGGCTCTTATTTAGGACCTGTCCTAGAGACAAGGCTAATTGAGGTTCTTGTTTAGGAATTGTCCTAGAGGCAGGACTAACCAACGTTCTTGTTTAGAGACAGGACTAACCCAGGTTCTTGTTTAGGAACCATCCTAGAGACAGGACTAACCCAGGGTCTTGTTTAGGAATTGTCCTAGAGACAGTATTAACACTGGTTCTTGTTTAGGAATTGTCCTAGAGACAGGACTAGCCTAGATTCTTGTTTAGAGGCAAGACTAACCCAGGTTCCTGTTTAGGACCTGTTCTAAGACACAGGACTAACCCAGGTTCTTGTTTAGGAACTATCCTAGAGACAAGACCAACCGAGGTTCTTGTTTAGGAACTGTCCTAAGAGACAAGACTAATCCATGTTCTTGTTTAGGAACTGCCCTAGAGACAGAACTAACCCAGGTTCTTATTTAGGAACTGTCCTAGAGACAGGACTAACCCAGGTTCCTGTTTAGGACCTGTTCTAAGACACAGGGCTAACCCAGGTTCTTGTTTAGGACCTGTCCTAGAATCACACAGAATCATTGGGTTGGAAGAGACCCCCAGGATCATCAAGTCCAACCCAACCCTAACCTCAACTAAACCCTGGCACCCAGTGCCACATCCAGGCTTTCCTTAAACACACCCAGGGATGGGGAATCCACCACCTCCCCAGGTAGACCCTTCTAAAAGAGACAGGACTAACCCAGGTTCTTGTTTAGAGACACAATTAACCAAGGTTCCTGTTTATGACCTCTTTTAGTGACACAACTAACCCAGGTTTGGTTTAGGACCTGACTTGGAGAAAAGATTAATCCACATTCTTGTTTATGTCCTAAAGACAGGACTAACCCAGATTCTTGTTTAGGGCAGCACAAGGGCCTGGCCAGGGATACACCCAAGGTGGACCCAAAATGGTCCCAAAATGGACACAAAATGGACAAACGGTCACCAGGTCTCACCCTTTGATCAGTTTGGGTCCATTTGCACATTGGGGTTTCATTGTCCAATCCCAGCTCCAGCTGATGCAGTCCCACCCTTCTTGTTCTCTCCCTGCAGCCCCCGTTGTTGGTGCTTTGGGGCCTGGAAACTTGTCCCAGTTGTCCTTGGTGTGCAGCAGGACAAGGATTTGTTTTGTGTCCGTGCTGTGTGCAGAGAGCTCAGTGACCCTGACTGTGAGCTCAGAGCTGCACCCTGGGCACCGCAGAGCATGGAACACAGGGAAGATGGAATTAAGGGATCGGGATATTCCATGATTCCATGAACTCCCACCCCAGGAGCCGCTGTCTGGCTTCACCCAAACCCATCACCTCTGGATCATTTTTCTCCATTCTGGTGGAGGTTTTGCTGTCCTGGTGAGCTCACATCCAGAACAGCCTGTTCTGCCCTAACCCAAATAAAACTGATTTTTAAATAATTCACAGTCACAACTTCAAACTCCGCCAGAATTTTGATTCCAGCAAAACACCAAATAAATAAAATATAACCAACAGCCAGCTTATATTTTCCTCGCTGCTTCCATTGAAGCCAGTGTGTGTGTGTGCACAGACCCAACTTCCCGCTGCCATTCGCCTTTGGAAAACTTCACCATGGCTGGAAATTAAGGATAACCCGGCGGGAGCGATGGTTGGTGCTCAGCTCGTGTCAGCACAGCTCTTTAGAGCCAGGAACACGCATGGAAAACGTGTTCCCAACGGGATGCAAACCACGGAATGCCAGGATATTCTGGCTCTCTAAAGAATTCATCTCATTCTTTAACCCCTGAGGGGGAAGAATTCCTGAAATCCGCTCGTTCCAGGGTGGCACTTGGAGGTTTTGTATCCTTGCGAGGTGTTTTAAACGTTAAAAGTTTAAAGGTAAAACATTAAAATGTTCCTGCTTCCCTGAGTTTCCCAAGGCAGCAGTTTTGCAGGGAACTGTTGGCCTAAAGACAGGAATTCTCCTTGGGAAAGAAAATATTCCAGACCTCCGGTGTTTTCTCAGGGAGATCTGTGCAGCTCCCTCTCCCAAATCTCCAGTTTTCTTCTCACCACCATGAATTAAATTATTTGTACTTCCCAAAAAACTCCTGGATCCTCATATATTATGGATACCAGAGGAATTACTAATCAAATTTAATAATATTTACTATTTTCCAGGCGTTTTTCCACCTTGAGATGTAAGTTCTCCAAGAGAACTCCAAGTTCTCCATGGAAAAGTTGGAAAATATTGGAAAAGGGCAGTGGTATCGCCACCCTTGGAGGGATTTAAAGCCCTGTGGAGGTGGCACTTGGGGACATGGTCAGTGGTGGCCGTGGCAGTGCTGGGGATGGTTGGATTTGATCTCAGAGGGTTTTTCCAATCTAAAACATTCCATAATTCCATGAACTCTCCATAGTTTTACGGATCACGATCGCAACAAGGCACCCGCTGCTGTTTCTGGTATCATTTCTTCGATCTTTATAACAAAGCCAGTTTTAGCTGAAATAAATATTTGATTTTTAATTGGAAATTCCCCGTTTTTTTCCACATTCCAGCCAGGACAATTCCATATCCATGACCTCTCCAGCCCTTCTGGCCACACCAAAATTCACCTTTAAATCCAGGGAAAATTCTCCCCGAACTTGGAGGCAGGCACGGAAGGATCTCTAAAACAACAACAAAAAGATGCTGAGGCAGCATCTCCTGAGGGGTTTCACCATCCTAAATCCCCGAGGGAAAGCACAGGGATTTTGGGACGGGAATATTCCGGAAAATTACATTTTTGAGGCATTAAAAACCCCTTTAATGGCTGATTTTTCCATCATTTTCTCCCCCTAGATCATAAATCCTTGGAAAGTTTGAACACCCCAAACTCATCTCTGCTTTGGAATAACGTCCCTTGTTCTGTTTTCCTTGCTGCTTCCATTGACGGCTCCGAATCCAGGGAGCGATCCCGCCTCCCCACGATTCGATTTAACGGGAATTTGTATTCAGGCCCTTCCCTCTTCTTCCCCCCTGCTTTATTTACTTATCAAGCCACTTCTGCCTTATAAACAGCTTTAAAATGCAACTTTCCTCTGCCTTTAAGGTCAAAGAAGCCTTTAAACCCCACCATTCCCATTTATCCAGGGGCTGACGATCCCCGGTGACAGGAGGAGAAAATTAACTCGGCTGCTCATTCCCCGATCCCGCTTTTGTAGGTAATAACTTTAATGGGAAAGGTAAAGGCTGATAAAAACCCCGACCGGAGCTAACAGCTCGTTTTTCCGTCGGGTTTTTCCGTTGTTTTTATCGGATTCCGACCTCCCGGATGCGCAGAAGGAAAACCGGAGTTGTTGGCGGCTCCTTTGCGTTGAGTTTGCATCAACTCTTCCCCAAGGCTTCGGCAATTTGATTTAATTTACTTTTCCCCTCCTTATTCCTTTCATAATTCCACTATTAGTTTTGGAAAAAATCTCCAGCAAAGCTGCCGAGGGAGCGGGTTCATTCTTTTCCACAATTATCTTCGGGAAGCAAGCGGGGCCGGAGTTAAATCCGGCTCTCCATTAATGTTTAATGAAGTTTTTTCGCCTAAGTCCATTCATGTTTTAAGGATTAGGAAACGGAAAAAGGGGAAAGTTCTGGAGATATCCAGAGCAACCACAGCGAGATGTTTGTTTGGTCTGAGCCACGCAGCCGCTCCTCACGGTGAGGATCAAATCCTGGGATTCAGTGTGGGATTCAAGGGGAAAATTCCAGGAATTCCAGAGGCTTCACCCGCTGGTTTGGCCTCTCCAATTTGCGTTTTAAGCTAAACAAATAAGGGGTTTTCCTCTCCCAGCTCCAGCATAAAATAAAATAAAATAAAATAAAATAAAATAAAATAAAATAAAATAAAATAAAATAAAATAAAATAAAAATAAATAAAATGAAATAAAATATAATAAAATAAAATGAAATAAAATAAAATAAAACAATAAAATAAAATAAAATAAAATAAAATAATAAAAAATAAAATAAAATAATAAAATAAAATAAAATAAAATAGTAAAATAAAATAATAAAAAAATAAAATAAAATGAAATAAAATAATAAAATAAAATAAAATAAAATAAAATAAAATAAAATATAAAACAAAATAAAAAAATAAAATAAAATAAAATAAAATAAAATATAAAACAAAATAAAAAATAAAATAAAATAAAATAAAATAAAATAAAATAATAAAATAAAATAAAATAAAAAATAAAATAAAATAAAATAATAAAACAAAATAAAAAAATAAAATAAAATAAAATAAAATAAAATAAAATAAAATAAAATAAAATAATAAAATAAAATAAAATATAAAACAAAATAAAAAAATAAAATAAAATAAAATAAAATAAAATAAAATAAAATAATAAAATAAAATAAAATAATAAAACAAAAATAAAATAAAATAAAATAAAATAAAATAAAATAAAATAAAATAAAATAAAATAAAATAAAATAAAGATGAAGAAAAAATAAATAATAATAATAATAATAAAAAGTGGTGCCTCTCCATCGGGTTCGTGGCCACTGTTGGATTCACACCACAGGGATGTTATCCAACACTTCCCAATCCATCTATTCCCAGACTCCACTGCAGCCACATTCCCAGGTTTTTTTAGCTGAATGGATCCTGGAGCCCGGGACATGGAGAAGCCCAGACAAGATGGGATTGAGGAGCCTTGGGAAGCTCCAGCACACAGGGATTGTGATCCCTGTGAAGTGACAACAGCGATTTTCCAGCCAAAGTCTGGAATAGGGGAATTACACCTTGGAAATGGATTTATTCCAGTGACATGAAAGCATCACAGCCAGAAATAGAAAAAAAAAGTCGTTTGCACATCTGGGAGTGAATTAAAATAGGTGTGCAAATTCGTCCTGGAATTGTGCATTCCAAACCCTGCCTTGCACAGATAAATCCATGGTAGAACGAGGAAAATCCCTGTTCCATGGAATCCAGGAACGTTTTGGGATGGAAGGGAATTTAAATTCCATCCAGTGCCATGGCAGGGACACCTCCCACTGTCCCAATGTCCAACCTGGCCTTGGGCACTGCCAGGGATCCAGGGGCAGCCACAGCTGCTCTGGCAATTCCAGCCCAGCCAGGAATTCCCAATTCCCAATCTCCCACCCAAATCTCCCCTTTTCCAATCTTCAACCATTCCCTGTGTCCTGTCCCTCCATCCCTTGTCAGAACTCTAAAGATTCTCATAATGAACTCCTGAATTTTTCATCTCATCCCTAGCAAGGTCCTCATTTTAAGCTGGATGGATTTTGGTGATAACTTCCAGTGTGAAATTCTTATTTTTTTGATTTTCTTTTGCATTCTGTGTCCGTGCCTGCTTTGCAGAAGGATTCACAATGGAAAAATCCCAATCCCCACTCTCAGGAATTTGCAAACTCGGATTTTGTGCTTCGAGCTGTCTCCCCTGTCTGTGGAATTTGCTGGGATTTTCCAGGCTGGTGCCTCTGTCCTGGTTTGGCTCCTTGACAGGGCATTAAATTCTCTGGAAATCCTGATCCCTCCTCATCCAGCAGCTCCCAGGCTCCTGAGCTTCAATATTTGTGCTCCAGCACGTGCGACGTTCGCAGGGGATAAATATTCAAATGAGTAAAAATAAATGGATTTTAAAAAAACCCCAAAACTTTGGGGCAAAATTCCGGCATTCATTTCCCTCCATATCTGCAGATCATGATTTGCTTGATTTGTCCAGCTGGGGCCAGAAGGGGAGAGGTGAAAAATGAATTTTTTTCCTTAAAAATCCATGAAATGGGAATAATCCGTGGGTTTTTAGAAGCGTCTGCTCTTCTGAGAGACTTTTATGGGCTCTGCTGCTGCTGCTGCTGCTGTTCCTTGGATTTTATGGAATGGAAATTGTCCTGGCTGGAGTATAAATCACAAATAGCAGTGAACAACATTTTAATCCTACAGAGATCCCCAGGGCTGAGCCCGGGGTTGTTCCTCCTCCTCCATGGGCAGGTCCTGGAGCACAGATTTGTCTCTTCCATCTCCAGGATTAAGCAATGACTCTGGAGGAGCAGGGATCCGCTGGTGATCTGGGAATAAAAACCCCTCTGCACTCATTTTAAAGCATTTCCCAGCTAAAAAATCATGGAACCAGGTTGGGAATGCTGGGGGTGCTCACCTGGAGAAGGAAAGGATCCAGGGAGATCCTGGCAGGGCCTGAAGGGGCTCCAGGAGAGCTGGAGAGGGACTGGGGACAAGGGCTGGAGGGACAGGACACAGGGAATGGCTTCCAACTGGGAAAGGGGAGATTTGGGTGGGAGATTGGGAATTGGGAATTCCTGGCTGGGATTCATTCCCAGAGCAGCTGTGGCTGCCCCTGGATCCCTGGCAATGCCCAAGGCCAGGTTGGACATTGGGATTGGAGCAGCCTGGGACAGTGGGAGGTGTCCCTGGATGGGATTTAAGGTCCCTTCCCAACCCAAATCCCGGGATTGAAGAAGGATTGAGAAAAGGCATCACTACAACTCCAGGCTTTTTATTATCAACCAAGTCTGTCACTTTTAGGAAATGATCAATAGAGATGGAAAAATTCAGGATTTGCCTGTCCAAAGCAGCATCTCCCATTTCCATCCCCAGCCTTGGGCACTCACTGATGGCTCTGCTTGGATTTGGGTGGGAGATTGGGAATTGGGAATTCCTGGCTGGGCTGGAATTGCCAGAGCAGCTGTGGCTGCCCCTGGATCCCTGGCAGTGCCCAAGGCCAGGTTGGACATTGGGACAGTGGGAGGTGTCCCTGCCATGGCAGGGGTGGCACTGGGTGGGATTTGAGGTCCCTTTAACCCAAACCATTCCAGGATTCCATTTGGGATTTGAACCACCTCTCCTCCCATGGGGATCCAGGGGTGCAGCATCCTGGCTCATTCCTGGAGCGACTCACCCCAATTCCTTTGGAATATTCAGCAGGAATATAAAAAAATTAATTTTTTTTACTCATTCCTACAACAAACATTCCATCATTTGTGGGGCTGAACTCCGCTGAACATGAACAGAGCAGGGAAGAGGTTGGAGACTGGTTTGGAAGGGATTTTTGGGATCATCCCATTCCATCCCTGCCATGGGCAGGGACACCTCCCACTGTCCCAGGCTGCTCCAAGCCCAATGTCCAACCTGGCCTTGGGCACTGCCAGGGATCCAGGGGCAGCCACAAATCCCTGCCAGGGATCCAGGGGCAGCCACAAATTCTTTGGGAATTCCACTCCAGTCCCTCCCCACCCTCCCAGGATCCGTCAAGGACACTCAATACCCACGAAGGGAGGACAAAACGGGGAAGAAAGGCGAGAAAAGCTCACAAGAAATTCGAGATAAGGCTCTGATCAGCACTGGGGAAGTGCTGGATCCTGTTCCTGGTCCCCTCAGGCTGTCCCTGACAGGTGACACCGATCCCAGCGGTGACACCACCGGGTCAGAGTTGCACACAATCCCATTAATGATTTATGGGGTGTTTAAAATGCTCTCCCCACTCCTCAAACCTCGCCCAGAGCTCCCTGCTGGGAATTCTTTACTTTGCCCAGAGTGAAATGAGGGAGCTGCAGCCCTTGGAGCAGCCCCGTGATTCCAGAGAGAATTCCAGAATAGTTTAGGCAGGAAAAACCCTCTCAGATCATGGAACCCAACCATTCCCAGCACTGCCAGGGCCACCACTTGTGCCCAATTTCCTCCAAGAAATTCCCATTTTGTCCCTGTCCTGCTGCTCTCAGCTGTTCTTTTCTTTTTTTTTTTTCTACTTTCTTTAATTTTTTCTATTTTCTTTGGCTGCCCAAACCTATTTTTTTTTATTTTCTATTTTTATTTTATTTTATTTTATTTTATTTTATTTTATTTTATTTTATTTTATTTTATTTTATTTTATTTTAAGTTTTTTATTTTTAATTTTGGAACCCAAGGACAATTTGCCCTCCAGCTCTGAGCTCAGCCCCTCTCATTTTCCATGGATCCCAGATCCAGGATTTTAATCCCTGACCCCAAAGTTTCAATCCCTGACCCCAAAGTCTCAATCCCTGACCTTGGCTGCTTAAAATCTGTGTCAGCCCAATGAATTCCTGACTCTGAGGTTTGTTCTAAGTCCCAGGTTCTGAGCATCCCAGAATAATTTAGGCAGGAAAAACCCTCCAGGATTGTGGAGCCCAACCATTCCCAGCACTGCCAGGGCCACCACTTGTGCCCAATTTCCTGCAAGAAATTCCCATTTTGTCCCTGTCCTGCTGCTCTCAGCTCTTCTCTTCTGGCCCTCATTTTTTTTCTATATTTTAATTTTTTTCTATTTTCTTTAAACCTGCTCAAACCTTTTATTTTTCATTTTGGAACCCGAGGACAATTTTCCCTCCAGCTCTGAGCTCAGCCCCTCTCATTTTCCATGGATCCCATCTCCAGGGTTTCAATCCCTGACCCCAAAGTTTCAAGCCCTGACCCCAAAGTTTCAAGCCCTGACCTTGGCTGCTTAAAAAAGGGGTCAGCCCAATGAATTCCTGACTCTGAGGTTTGCTCTGAGTCCCAGGTTCAGAGGGAGATGAAAGCCTCACCTGGCCCAAATCAATGCATAATTCAACCCAAAGCCACGACTCCTGCACATAAAACAGGCCCCAAACCTCCCAAGGACGGAGTAAGAAAGAAATTCAGGGGTTTATTGGAAATTCTCTGCTCTGATCAACAAAAGCCAACCCCGTTTGGTTCTAAAGTGACCTTATCCACAGCAGAGATAAAATAAAAATAAAATAAAAATAAAATAAAAAAAGGTGAGAGCTGATCTCTGTTTCAAGGCAAATAAAATTGGTTGCAGGCAGTGTCCAGAAGAGCAGTAAAAACGGGGTTTGGGGGCTGTTTGAAGCCCGAACATTTGTTTTATGTGCACATTTCTGTGTTTGCTGCTCTCCTCACATCTCTGTCCGAGTAAAAAACATTTTTTATTTCAGGCCATCGTGCTGAGATCTCCCCAGGGTTCCCAGGTGTTCCCAGCTCCTCTGCCTGGTTTTTCCGTGTTTATCCCTGGTTTATTTGGCACCTGAGGCTGTAATTCCATCACTTTTTGGGGGCGTGGCTTTAAAGAAAATTAAAAAATGAAAGGTTTGGGCAGCCAAAGGAAATAGAAAAAATTAAAGAAAATAGAAATAAAAAAAGAGGGCCAGAAGAGAAGAGCTGAGAGCAGCAGGACAGGCACAAAATGGGAATTTCTTGGAGGAAACTGGGGACAAGTGGTGGCCCTGGCAGTGCTGGGAATGGTTGGGTTCCATGATCCTGGAGGGTTTTTCCTGCCTAAACTGTTCTGGGATGCTCAGAACCAGGGACTTGGAACAAACCTCAGAGTCAGGAATTCATTGGGCTGATCCAATTTTTAAGCAGCCAAGGTCAGGGCTTGAAACTTTGGGGTCAGGGATTGAAACTTTGGGGTCAGGGATCGAAACCCTGGATCTGGGATCCATGGAAAATGAGAGGGGCTGAGCTCAGAGCTGGAGGGCAAATTGTCCTTGGGTTCCCTTAAAATAAAATAAAATAAATAAAAATAAAATAAAAAATAAAAAAAAAGTTTTGGGCAGCCAAAGAAAATAGAAAAAAATTAAAGAAAATAGAAATAAAAAATGAGGGCCAGAAGAGAAGAGCTGAGAGCAGCAGGACAGGGACAAAATGGGAATTTCTTGCAGGAAACTGGGGACAAGTGGTGGCCCTGGCAGTGCTGGGAATGGTTGGGCTCGATGATCCTGGAGGGTTTTTCCTGCCTAAACTATTCTGGGATTCCCTGAACCTGGGACTTAGAACAAACTTAGTCAGGGATTCCAGGGACTTAGTCAGGAATTCATTGGGCTGTCCCCGTTTTTAAGCAGCCAAGGTGAGGGCTTGAAACTTTGGGGTCAGGGATCAAAACCCTGGAGATGGGATCCATGGAAAATGAGAGGGGCTGAGCTCAGAGCTGGAGAGCAAATTGTCCTTGGGTTCCAAAATAAAAAATAAAAAGCTTTAAAGATTTAAAAAAAAAAAAGTTTTGGGCAGCCAAAGAAAATAGAAAAAATTAAAGAAAATAGAAATAAAAAAAGAGGGCCAGAAGAGAAGAGCTGAGAGCAGCAGGACAGGGACAAAATGGGAATTTCTTGGAGGAAACTGGGGACAAGTGGTGGCCCTGGCAGTGCTGGGAATGGTTGGGCTCCACGATCCTGGAGGGTTTTTCCTGCCTAAACTGTTCTGGGATTCCCTGAACCTGGGACTTAGAACGAATTTTGGAGAACTGCCAACAACCGTGCCCATGGCAGGGATGGAACTGCAGGAGCTCTAAGGTTCCTTCCAACCCAAACAATCCCGGGATTTTGTCATTTTCCAGCTCCAGAGGAGATGTGGATGCCTTAGATATCCTGCTGGACTTGATCTTTCCAACCTCAGCCATTCCATGGGTTTATAGTTGAACTTCCAGGTTCCAAGTCATGGATTTCAGCTCGCCAAGGATAACAAAAGGCAGCAGGAACTGGATCCCCATGGAATGGGCACATTCCCGAGGCTGCCAGAGCTCCAGGAGCTCTCAGGAACAGGCTGGGATTCCTGGGGTGTCTGGGCAGGGCCAGGAGCTGCACTGGACGATCCTTGGGATCCTTTCCAGCTCAGGATATTCCATGATTCCAGGATTATTTCGACAGAGGGGATGTAGAGATGTCGCTGTTTCCCCTTCGTAGCTCCCAATGCCTTGAGGGCACCAAACCCAAAATCCAACGGATCATTCCAGGAATTACCAGGCTCCGTGAAACTTCTTGGAATGATTTTACATTGCCCAGACACCTCATAATTACCCTGATTAAACAATTTACAGCAGAATGTGAATCCACAGCCCTGCCACTCCAAGGCAGGACCTTGCTGAAAGGAAAAATCCCCGTCCTTTGTTGGGAAAATCGATCCCAAGTCCTGTCATCCTAACCAGGAATGGGAATTCTTTGTGTCCCTGTCCCTCTCTGCAAGCCAAGCCTGGCACAGATTGGGAAATGAGGACAGGATCATTCTGTTCCTTGAGAGAGAATAAAATGTGCCAATAATCCATCGGAATGATCAAATAAATCCGAATAAACGGCCCCGTCTGGAGGGGAACAGTCCATGAGAGCGGGGAGGAAAGTGGCTTCAGGATAAAATATCTGTTAATGGGCACTGGAACTGCAACAGAGCCTGGAAAATGAGGGGTTTCTGTCAGCTGTGAGGAATATGCATCAGTTGTGAGGGATATGGATCAATTGTGAGAGATTTGTATCAATTTTGAGGGATATGGATCAATTGTGAGGAATATTGAGGAATATGGATCAATTGTGAGCAATATGGATCAATTGTGAGGAATTTGGATCAATTGTGAGGAATATACATCAATTGTGAAGGATTTTTATCACTTGTGAGAAATATGGATCAATTGAGGGATTTGGATCAATTGTGAGGGAAAGGATCAGTTGTGAGGCATATGGACCAATTGTGAAGGATTTTTATCAATTGTGAGGGATTTTTATCAATTGTGAGGGATATGGATCAATTGTGAAGGATTTTTATCAACTGTGAGGAATATGAATCGGTTGTGAGGAATATTGAGGAATATGGATCACATGTGAGGTATACGGATCAATTGTGAGGAATATGTATCAATTGTGGGGGATTTATATCAATTTTGAGGGACATGCATCAATTGTGAGGAATACGGATCAATTGTGAGGGATATGGATCAATTATGAGGAATATGGATCAATTGTGAGGGATATGGATCAATTGTGAAGGATTTTTATCAATTGTGAGGAATATGAATCGGTTCTGAGGAATATTGAGGGATATGGATCAATTGTGAGGGATATGAGTCAATTGTGAGGGATTTGTATCAGTTGTGAGGGATTTTTATCAATTATGAGGAATATGGATCAATTGTGAGGAATTTGGATCAATTGAGGAATTTGGATCAATTGTGAAGAATATGAATCAACTGTGAGGGTCTTTGTGTCCATTCTGTGTCCATTTTGTGCCCATTCTGTGCCCATTTTGGGTCCATTTTGTGTCCATTTTATGCCCATTTTGTGCCCATTTTGTGTCCATTTTGGGTCCATTTTGTGCCCATTTTGGGCCCACCTTGGGTGCAGCCCTGCCCAGGCCCTGTCCTGCCCCAGGTGTCCCCTAAAGGCCTTTCAATAAATCTCTGCTTTATTCTCCAGCTCTGCCCAGTCTCTGTTCCAGCTCAGCCTTCCCAAGGGATCACTGGGAACCGTTGGATTTGATGATCCCAAAGGGATTTTCCAACCTCAGTCACTCCACTCAATTCTCCTCTTCCCTTCAGTGATTTCACTCCTGATGTGGCTCCTCACAGCCCGGTGGAACCCCAAGAAAATCCCAAAAAAATAAATCACCATTCCCACAGACCCCTCCAGCATTCCCTGCATCCAGGACCTCCAATACTGAATCCAACACTGGAAAATCTGATTTTGTGGGACACAAATCTCTCTAATTCCATTCCTGCTGGAAGGAACCTCCTGCTGACACCTCCACAGGCAAAATGATTTGCAAACCTCCCCGTTACCAGCAGGTCTGAAAAATAACGCTGGAACTGGGAATAAAATCCAAAGGATTTGGGAGGGAGCGCAGGGGAAGCAGCAGCTTGTCTTTAAATCTGTGCATTGCCTCCCCAGCTCTGTTTTATGAGGCAATTACAGGCACAAAGTTGAACATTGGAAAAGTGAGACAGCGGGAGAGGGATTTATGGAGCTGGAAAAAAAATCAGCTGGGCCGAGTTCCAGCAGCATCCGTGGGCAGAGTTATTTGTGTCCTGTGTCAATCCAAATAATCTTAATTTTTAATGCTGCACTTTGCAACCAGGCTTCTGCTGGAATCCCTGTTTTGTGTAATTATGGGAATTAATCTCCTCAGCATTACAGGACAACAAAGGAATTATGTTTAAATTAAATTATTTATATTATATTTCTATTATATTATTTATATTATATTATTTATATTATATTATTTATAATTATGTATTTACTCAGCATCTTCTGCTGTTAAAAATTAACTACGTGGACAAGTTAATTATTCCAATTTACCTTTCCCTGCTTGTCCTTGGGTTTTGTGGCTCCTTTGTGTTCCAGCCACCACATTTCCTCTCATCCTGCTGCTCAAATTCTTCCCGTGGTAACTGTGGGGTGGAGATCCCTGAATCCCACAAGGTTTAGGGAATAATCTCCTGGATTTTCATCTTTTGGGCTGCAATTCCCATTTTTCCATGAAATCCAGCCTCTTACCCCGTTATTAATTGGGAATAGGAGAAGCTGTGGCTGCTCCATCCGTGTTCAAGGTTGGGTGGGGTTTGGAGCAACCAAAGCTCTGATCCTTCCATATTTTAAATATGGAATATTTACATCTCTTCCCATTCCCATTCCCATTTTTTCTCCTTCCAAACCCATTTTTGCTTGGAAGACTCTTTGCTGCTGCCCTCAGACACTGCAGGATTGTCCTCTCCAATTCCCAAATGAGCCCCAATATAAATAATTCAATTTTCCCTCCCAAATAACATCTCTGTTTATTCATCTCCTGGAGTGCTTTGGGGATTTTTTGGAATTTCTGACAGGAGAGCCTGTCCGTGATAATAATTTTAGTATAAAACACAAAAAAATTCAGATTATCTGGTTCTCATTTCAATTTTCCACAGCACCAGGGTTTGCATATTCATCTCCTCCCTGGGTCACCAAACTCCTGCTGCCCTTGACCTTGCTAAAAGTCAAAAAGCTCCTGGGATTTCTCTTTCCTGATCCAGCCATCCGTGATTTCCATATTTTTTTTTCCCTGCCTCGCTCCATGTGGATGAATTCCCACCCAAAGCCATCACTGCCTCTGAGTTATTGTGAAATCAGCCTCGATTGGATGAGGATCTTGGAAAATAGATTTTGTTGGAAGTTTCTGGATGAGGAATTAAGGAGCAGGGAATGATCCAGAGGTTAAAACCCACAGCATGGGAATTATCCATCTGGAGGGCCTAAATCTCTCTGTATAAATATAAATATAAATATAAATGTAAATATAAATATAAATATAAATATAAATATAAATATAAAATAAATACAAATATAAATATACGTACGCATAGAAATAATTAAACAAAATTATAATAATAATTACATTTAATTATAATCATTAAATTCAAATAAATATAGCTATAAATATCCTCACAGGAAGGTCAAAGATTTAAGCTCAGCTTAGCACCATATCCTGGGAAAATCCTTTTGGCAGGAATGTGGAATTCCTCGGATACAACCACCAAAAACCACTTTGGAAAGCAAATCCAAATTATAAAAGCAACGGGAGCAACATTATTTTGCTATTTTCGAGTTGTTAAGTTCATTTCTTCATTGGAGAAGAGGAAAAAAGTCTCAAAATTAAAGAAAAATTTGACCCAGTTCTAATCTTGTTTTTAGGCTGTCCTTTCTGCCGCCACAAACGGCCCAAATTAAACCCAACTTTTATCTCCAGAGAAAGAATTCATTCACAAAGTGAGAAATGCACCGGCCTGGGAATGGAGTGGGTTATGTAATATTTGTCCTGAATATTAATCAGCTTTTCCCACTCAAATCTTCAATCACAAGGAGGAAAAAAAGAAGATGTAAATAATATTAATATTAAATGCAAATTCCGCTTTCCTTCATCGTTCCAGCCTGCCTAAGCATAGATTTATAACAGATTGGTTTAAAAAAATCAAGATATTTGCCCCCTTTGATTTCTCAGACTCCTTGGTTATCCCTTTTTAATGAGGTTTCATAATTAAAATTTTATCATCTGGAAGATCTCGCTCTTTGGGGGTTTTACCACACTCCTGATCCCCCTTCACCAGACAATTCCATGAAATTGGTAAATTCCCACAGGGATTGGCCACCCTACCTGCTCAAACAGTTTTTCCTACTGACTTTCCTAAAATTCCAAGAGTTTTTTGCTCATTCATCCCAGTCCCATTTGGGATGGGGAACGCTTCCTTCCCTCCCACCGATTTTTATTTCATTATTAATACGATGTTTGCATATAAATATTTCAGCAGGCAGATATTTCCAGGGGAGACCCAGCGCATTCCTGAGCTGCCAAACTGCCTTTCCAAGGATCAGAAATTCCTTTTCCCATTCCCAGCTGCGAAGAAATCCAAAATCCAGGAGAGAGGGCTCAGGGCTGGTGGAAAACGGGAATAACTCATTTATGCTGCTGCACTCAGCACCTCAGATCATCACTCAGCCTCACCTTTCTCCTTAATTAATTGGGTTCCATTCCTGATCTAATCCATGCAGGATGAGCCCCTTTCCCAAAGTCATTTGGAATTTATTCCAAGGAAGAACGACGCAAACAAAGCCGAGATCCGATGGAACGGGAAACCCTGGAGCATCCCGGTGTGGCCACCAAAGCTCTGCCAGCCAGGCTGCCATGGAATATCTGGGATATTTGAAGAGCCTCTCCAAGGGTTTGGAGGTGGATGAGTGTGGGAAGGGGTTTGTGCTGCCAATGGGATTTTATGGAAGGAAAAGGGAGCCGGGAAAACGATCCCGTCCTCACCGCTCCGATGGGTGAGAAGGGACACGTGGAAAACGGGAATAACTCATTTATGCTGCTGCACTCAGCACCTCAGATCATCACTCAGCCTCACCTTTCTCCTTAATTAATTGGGTTCCATTCCTGATCTAATCCCTGCAGGATGAGCCCCTTTCCCAGAGTTATTTGGAATTTATTCCAAGGAAGAACGACGCAAACAAAGCCGAGATCCGACAGGATGGGAAACCCTGGAGCATCCCAATGTGGCCACCAAAGCTCTGCCAGCCAGGTTTCCATGGAATATCTGGGATATTCCAAGGGTTTGGACGTGGATGAGTGTGGGAAGGGGTTTGTGCTGCCAATGGGATTTTATGGAAGGAAAAGGGAGCCGGGAAAACGATCCCGTCCTCACCGCTCCGATGGGTGAGAAGGGACACGTGGAAAACGGGAATAACTCATTTATGGTGCTGCACTCAGCACCTCAGATCATCACTCAGCCTCACCTTTCTCCTTAATTAGTTGGGTTCCATTCCTGATCTAATCCATGCAGGATGAGCCCCTTTCCCAGAGTCATCTGGAATTTATTCCAAGGAAGAACGACGCAAACAAAGCTGAGATCTGACAGGACGGGAAACCCTGGAGCATCCCGGTGTGGCCACCAAAGCTCTGCCAGCCAGGTTTCCATGGAATATCTGGGATATTCCAAGGGTTTGGAGGTGGATGAGTGTGGGAAGGGGTTTGTGCTGCCAATGGGATTTTATGGAAGGAAAAGGGAGCCGGGAAAACGATCCCGTCCTCACCGCTCTGATCGCTTGAGAAGGGACACGATGGAAACGCTGCCTCAGGTGGCACTTGGTGGCACTTTGATGTCCCCACGCTGTCCCACAGCTGGATAAGTGGAGCTGGTGAATTGTCCCTGGATTGGGCCCTGTCTGCCACCGGCAGGGTTTGATTTATTCCTTAAAAATTTATTTATCCACAATTGCAGCTGGAAAATCAGGAAATAGAATTCCTGAGTGGTTTGGGAGGGAAGGGACCTTGAAGATCATCTAGGGACACCTCCCACTATCCCAGGGTGATCCAATGTCCAACCTTGGGCACTGCCAGGGATCCAGGGGCAGCCACAGCTGCTCTGGCAATTCCAGCCCAGCCAGGAATTCCCAATTCCCAATCTCCCATCCAGCCCATGATGGGAAACCAAACACAGAGGAAAACTCATCTTAGAGCAAGCTGGGATAATGGGAGGTGTCCCTGCCCATGGAGGGAGTTGGAATGGGATGGGTTTGAAATTCTCTCCCAACCTGAACCATTCTGCGACTCTGGGATTTTCCTTTTCCAAGAGAAGTTTTAGGATTTAAGGTAAACACACACACACAAAAAAACCCCCTTAAACCACAGCTCAAGGACAAACCGTGACCAAGACCAAAAATCCAAATCCACAATTTTCCTGGAGAACTCCCAGGCTGGGATCATCACTGAGATGGGATAAAGGGATGGCAGAGGAAAAGAGAGGTGAGGAAAACAAAAAACTCATTCGATGAGGAGGTCAAATTAAAAAAAAATCATTTATATTTCAATTTACTTCTGATTTTTCTTTAGCTTGACCCAACAGATATGACCTGGAGCAACAATTCCACGGAAGGATTCACCCTGTGGAATGCTGGAACAGCTTCCCAGGGAATGAGCACATTCCCAAGGCTGCACAGGGTGGGATCGTCTGTGCAAGGGTTGGATTTGTGATCCTTGTGCGTCCCTTCCCACTCAGGATATTCCATAATTCCTTGCAAATAGATTAATTAACCACTTTTAGTCACAAAGAGAACCTTCCAAAGATTGGGAATATCCTCCCTCAGCACAGCGAAATCCACGAGTTATTCCCTAAATAAAAATGTTCCATTAAATATCTTCCCCTGCTCATCACTGCTGGAAGCATCCAGGATAAATATTCCCAAATTCTGAAAAGAACTGGATTTTTTATGACAATTGGTTAAATGCCACCCTCGGCACAGAAACGCTGCTCAAGTCACCGGGAACAAAAACTTTCCTCCCACAGGAAAAAATAATCAAAGCTTCCCATAATTTCTCTCCATTCATCTCCAATTTGTCACTTGCCAGGATGCGAATAAAGGGAGCGGAATGCTAAACACGGGGAGATGAAAGGAAAAGCGCCTGGAAATACCTGTGGAACTCCTCCTTCTTGGAAGCGTTTTCAGGTTGTGTCTCTTCCCTCAGAATTCAGAAATTCTGCCTCTCCAGCAGAATAAAAATGCATCAAAAAGAGGGGGCTTGGCAGCAGGAAAAGGTGGGAAAATCACAGCGACCCAAGCGAGGCATTCCCAGAATCCCAGAGTCAGCAGAGCCATCCCATGGGATCCAGCAGGAACTGCCTGAGGTCCTGAGGAGGTGTGAAGCTGCTGGAATTCCTCAGCCACAAAATATTTTTGACTTTTCACAGCAAATTCATGCCAGAGAAAAGGGAAAGAAGCTTCTTCCCCTCTCCTTATTTAGAAGGATCAACACTGCACTGATGAGAACCCCCACTGTTCCTGTGGGGGTTCTCATTCCCAGATTTACAGAATCCCAGGATCTCTGAGGCTGGACTTGAGCTCCAAGGTCAGCGAGCCCCAGCTGTGCCCGATGCCCACCCTGTCCCCAGAGCTCCCAGTGCCACCTCCAGGAATTCCTGGGACACCTCCAGGGATGGGAAATCCAAACCAGAGGACAGATATTCATGGAATCATGGAATCATTAAGTTCATCCAACCATTCCCAGCACTGCCAAGGCCAGCACTGCCCCGTGTCCCCAAGTGCCACATCCACAGGGATTGAAATCCCTCCAGCCATGGGGACTCCACCCTGCTCCTGTACCAGGCCTGGACAGCGCTTTTAGGGAAGAAATTTCCCCAAATATCCAATCCAAACCTCATGGAATCCCTGAGGTTGGAAAAGAGCTCCAAGGTCACCGAGCCCCAGCTGTGCCCGATGCCCACCCTGTCCCCAGAGCTCCGAGTGCCACCTCCAGGAATTCCTGGGACACCTCCAGGGATGGGCACTCCAACCCTCCCTGGGCACTGCCAAGGCCTGAGCCCCCTTTCCATGGGGAAATTCCTGCTGCTGCCCACCCTGAGCCTGCCCTGGCCCAGCCTGAGGCCGTTCCCTCTCCTCCTGTCCCTGTGTCCCTGGCAGCAGAGCCCGACCCCCCCGGCTGTCCCCTCCTGGCAGGGACTTGTGCAGAGCCACCAGGGCCCCCTGAGCCAAGGACAGGAGGCCCAGACCCCTCAGTCTCAAATTCCAGTAGGATGAACCCACTCCTCACACGGCCAACCCCACAACCCATAGAAGACCCACAAAGGAGAGGATTCCATCCTCCCATCAGCCCTGACTTGGGGATTTAAAGCTGGAGCAGCAGGAAGGAGCTGGGATGGAAACCCTGCAGATCCCAACCCCGCAATCGATGCCTCCGTAATTTGTTACCAGGCAGAGGCAGGGAAAACAAAGCAGCTGCTGATCAGCACTGAGGCCGTGTGAGGAGCAGACCCCAGAGAGGTCACACCTGTGCCCAGCACTGAGCGCTGCTGAAAATCCAAGGATCGGGAGATTGAGGAGTCTGAAAGTGGAATAAACCAGGGCTGCACTTCATAAAACACCCAAATTCAGTCCTGACAGAGCGGCAGACCCAGGGAAGTCACTCAGCACAGAGAATGGGTCGTTATCCCCCCGTTATTGCCCAGAAACCACCTCGAACCAGGACAACAAATTTAGGGAAGAAATTCTCCCAAATATCCAATCTAAACCTCACGGAATCCCTGAGGTGGGAAAAGGGCTCCAAGCCCGTGTCCCCACAACAAATGCAGCACATTCCTGAAATCTGATCTG
The DNA here is from genome assembly GCA_910950805.1 of Acrocephalus scirpaceus scirpaceus. Classification (NCBI taxonomy): domain Eukaryota; kingdom Metazoa; phylum Chordata; class Aves; order Passeriformes; family Sylviidae; genus Acrocephalus; species Acrocephalus scirpaceus. The sequence goes on from OU383780.1 coordinate 1,105,722, forward strand.
ATTTTCCCCTTTTCCCTCCCCATTCCCGAGGCTGGCTGGATTCAATGCATCTGGATGCGGATCAGCTCCCAGGAACAGCTCCTGCCCTCCTTTTTTCCCCTCCTTGTTTTACACAGCAGCAACAAACGAGCCGAGGATCAGCTCAGCATTTAGAGGAATTCGTGCTCCCATCTCATCCGCTTGTTCCCGTGTCAAGGAACTCAAAGCTGTGGGGAAAATAATGATTGCCTCACACTCTGGTTTTTTGTTTGTTTGTTTGTTTGCTTTTGTTATACCAGAAATGAGGCTCCTATGTCATTTTTACTTCCACATTTACACGGAATTCACGGATTCAGGGAAACTACAAACAACCCCGCATCAAATATGTAACAGCCGTAAGACTCTTGCCGCTCTCCGTTTAGGGGAGGAATAAATCAGCTTTTCCTCATCAGAAAACAAAGGAAAAGGAGGGAAATGAGGCTCTACTCACACTGCACAATGAGCTGCACCAGCGCCTCGCGGGGCTTGACGTTAAATCCGTTGTATTGGCTGGTCTGGCAGCGGTAGGTGCCGGTCATTTCCCGGGAGACGTTGACGATCCGTAGGATCCCGTCGTAGCTTTCCGTCTGCAGGGCCCCGTCGGGCATGGCCACCTCCTTGTCGGCCCGGGACCACAGGATGATGGGTTTGGGCTTCCCGGTCACCTGGCACTGCAGCTCGATGGTGTCGCCTTCCCGCGTCACCAGCGGGGATTTCTCCTGAGGGACCGTCAGGTTGGGGGGCACTGGGAAAGGGAGAGGAGAGAAAGGTCAGGAATCGCCGCCGGGGTGGATTTCTGTGTGTCCTGGGATGTGTAAACAAAATCTCCCATCCAGGGGTGGATGGGGATTGGGAATTGGGGATTCCTGGGTGGGTTGGAATTCCCAGAGCAGCTGTGGCTGCCCCTGGATCCCTGGAATTGTCCATGACCCCTCAGCTCTCTTGGGCAGTGAATCCCTGAGCCACGGCAGGCTGTGGTTCCCAGGGCAGCTGGAGGTGCCAGGATTGGAGGAGCCTCCATCCTCCATCCTCATCCTCCATCCTCCATCCTCCATCCTCATCCTCCATCCTCCGTCCTCATCCTCATCCTCATCCTCCATCCTCATCCTCCATCCTCCATCCTCATCCTCCATCCTCCATCCTCCATCCTCATCCTCCATCCTCCATCCTCCATCCTCCATCCTCCATCCTCCAATCCTGGCACCTCCGGCTGCCCTGGGAACCACAGCCTGCCTTAGTTCAGGGATTCACTGCCCAAGAGAGCTGAGGGGTCACGGCCCTGGGGTGGGATCCATGAGATCCTGAGATCCTGATACCCTGAGATCCTGAAATCGCTGAGATCCCTGTGATCCTGGGATCCCTGAGATCCCTGATACCCTGAGATCCCTGTGATCTTGAGATCCCAGATATCCAGAGATCCCTGTGATCCTGAGATCCTGAAATCTCTGTGATCCTGTGATCTCTGTGATCCTGAGATCCCTGTGATCCTGAGATCCCTGAGATACCCTGAGATCCCTGAGATACCCTGAGATCCCTGATATCCTGAGATCCCTGAGATCCTGAAATCCCTGTGATCCTGAGATCCCTGATATCCTGAGATCCTGTGATCCCTGAGATCCCTGAGATCCCTGAGATCCTGAGATCCCTGTGATCCCTGAGATCCTTGTGTCCCTGAGATCTCTGTGATCCCTGACACCCTGAGATCCCTGATCCCCTGAGATCCCTGAGATCCTGGGATCCCTTATATCCTGAGATCCCAGATCCCCTGAGATCCCTGTGATCCTGACATCCCAAGGCAAAATCCCTGTGCCAGCCCCCACAGCTCTGCCGCAGCCCCTCATGGGGCTGAGTTCCAGAGTTTTCCCTCTGGAATTCTCCATGTGGATCTATCCCTGCTGCTGGCAGATTCCAGACTCCAACATTTCCAGGCTGTGTGAGAGCCAAGGATCTGAATTATCCAATCCCTCCAGCCTCAGGAATCATCCATCCCAGCTGGGACAAGGAATGGGAAAAGTTTGGGAAAAACGCAGCTGTTTGGAGAGGGGAAAACAGCAGATCCACGACGAAAAATCCCCGTTGTAAATGCAATAATTCCCCCTCTTTTCCCATCAGTTTTCCCTGAAAAAAAAGCAGCGATAACAGCACAGCAAGAAGCTGCACCTCGCTGAGATAAGGAGCAGCACCACGGGGGTGGTGACAGCTGATAAGGGCGGCTCTGTCAGTGTCCCAGATGGAGAGATCCAATCCCTGCCTCCAATCCCTGCCGGCTCCCCTGGCGTTCTGCAGCGCTGTCACTGCCGGCGGCTCCTCGTGGCTCCCGGGATTTATTCCCAGGGGACAGGAGAGACAAGGCTGGACATTAGGATGAAGAATTCCAGGGGCAAGGCCGTCAATCCAAAGCCTGGCTGCACCTCCAGGTCACATTTGAGGAGCAGTGAGGTCCCACCAAGGATTTCTCTGTCCCCACCCCATTTATGGCTCCAGATCTCCCTAAATTTAGATCCCTCTAATTTTCTCCCTCTAATTCAAGGGAGAAAAAACTCTGCTCAGGGATGAAGAATTCCAGGGGCAAGGCCATCAATCCAAAGCCTGGCTGCACCCCTGGGTCACATTCAAGGAACACTGACCAAAACAATGAAGTTCCACCAAGGATTTCTCTGTCCCCACCCCATTTATGGCTCCAGATCTCCCTAAATTTAGATCCTCACTCTCCACTCTCTATTTAGAGGGAGAAAAAGTTCCAAATCTTTGCTCAGGGATGAAGAATTCCAGGGAAAAAGCCATCAATCCAAAGCCTGGGTCACATTTGAAGAATAATGAGGTCCCACCAAGGATTTCTCTGTCCCCACCCCGTTTATGCCTCCAGATCTCCCCAAATTTAGACCCTCTAATTTCTCTAATTAGGGGCATTCTCCACTCTCTAATTAGAGGGAGAAAAAGCTCCAAATCTTTGCTCAGGGATGAAGAATTCCAGGGGCAAGGCCGTCAATCCAAATCCTGGCTGCACCCCTGGATCACATTTGAGGAACAGTGACCAAAACAATGAAGTTCCACCAAGGATTTCTCTGTCCTTCTCTTTCTATTTATTGTCACAACCTCACAGGTATTTCATGATCTCTGAGCTGGCAAATGTAGCTGGAATTAGGATCAGGTTGAACCAAAAAATCCCAGGATTTTGGGGAAGGGTGACACAGCAGCCCGGGCACGTGGGATTTGTCTCCATGAGCAATCCAGCTCAAAAGGATTGAGGAGAAAATTTAAAACTTGATGGTTTTCTTCCCAAAGATACAGGGAGCAGGGAATGGTGAGTCTGGGTGAGCAGGGTTAGAAACAATTCCAATTGTGGAATTGCTCAGGTTGGAAAACCCTCAGAGATCAGAGTCTGTCACTGCCCTGTGTCCTCAAGTGCCACATCCACAGGGATTTTAAATCCCTCCAGGCACGGGGACTCCACCTGAGCTGGAAAAATCCTTTCCAGGCAGGAATTCTGCCTGATATCCAACCAAATATCCTGACACGTATCTGTTGGGGAGGATGAAACAGGAAAACCTTATAAACTGCTTATTTTTAGAGAATATGAAACCTATTAGTAAAATAAAATTAAAAACAAGTTTTGATGTCTAAGGTGCCGAGCTGTAGTTACTGAACAACTGGAAAACAATGGCATGGCCGGCTGAAGGTTAAACAATTAAATTAATTAATTAAACAATTGAATTAATTAATTAAACAATGCCCTTCTCCTTACCAAGAGCCCAAGGGTCAGAGCAGACCCTGCTGGCTCGGCAGGAGGGGTCCCAAGAGTCGTTTTTAGGGTTTAAAATATAACACAGGATGGGAATGTAATGATTCTTATAGGCTGTGTGTAAATGCTGTAGGGTTTGTATCTTGTGCTGGATTGGTTGGTGTAAACCAGAATATTCAGGATAGAAAAGAATTAATGGATTGGAACGGGAACTTCGCTCTCTTCTCTTGCTCCTCTTCTTCTTCTCCCTCTCTTTTCTCTCTCTCTGCTCTGAGCTGTGGCAGGGCCCCTTCACCCACACCCTGTGCAATGAACTGCAGCTCCAAACCCAGCCCTGACCCCAGAGATCTCTCATCTCCATCCATCCCATCACCATCCCGACCGACCCTCGTTCCCACAAATATCCAAATGTATCCTGGCACAACTTCAGGGCATTTCTGTCCACCACTCGTGCAAAGATGAGCGGGAAAAGGCGGCTCCAATCCATGAGGGAAGGAGCAGGGATGAGCCAAGGCTGTGCCAGCAGGGAGGGGTGCCAGGCAGGTGGCACCGGCTGTGCCAGGCAGGTGGCACCGGCTGTGCCAGGCTGTCACCGGCTGTGCCAGGCTGTCACCGGCTGTGCCAGGCTGTCACCAGCTGTGCCAGCTGCTGGCTCCCAGCAGGTGCTGCTGTGGCACAAGGAGAGCCCCGAGGGCTCAGCCTCTTCCCGAGGGCTCCTGCAGCTCCAGGGAAAGGGCAGCTCTGGCCCTGCTTTGCACAATGAAAATTTTCCTGAATCCTAGATGGGAACAGGAAATGTTCCCCTATTCCTGCAGATCCACTGCCCAGGCTGGAAAAGACAAATCCAGGATTTTTCCTGGTCCTCACTGCAAGTAACAAATGTTCCCTTATTCCTGCATGAGTGGCTTTAAAATAACTTCACGCTCTCAGCAGTTTCCAAAAGTGGGGAGGGTGACAATGGGAGAACAAAAAACTTTGGTGACGTTTGGGAAAGTGACACCTGGAGAACAAAAGGCTTTGGTGACACTCAGAGGACAAAAAGCTTTGTGACACTTGGGGAACAAAAAAGATTTGGTGACACTTGAGGAACAAAACTTGGAGAACAAAAAGGCTTTGGTGACACTGGGAGGACAAAAAGGCTTTGATGACACTTGGGGAACAAAACTTGGAGAACAAAAAGCTTTGGTGACGTTTGGGAAAGTGACACCTGGACAACAAAAGGCTTTGGTGACACTCAGAGGACAAAAAGCTTTGGTGACACCTGGAAAAGTGACACTGGAAGAACAAAAAGCTTTGGTGACAGAGGACAAAAAGCTTTGGTGACACTTGGAAAAGTGACACCGGGAGAACAAAGGCTTTGGTGACACTGGGAGAACAAAACTTGGAGAACAAAAACTTTGGTGACACCTGGAAAAGTGACAGAGGACAAAAAGCTTTGGTGACACCTGGAGAACAAAACTTGGAGAACAAAAAGCTTTGGTGACACCTGGAAAAGTGACACTGGGAGAACAAAGGCTTTGGTGACACTGGGAGGACAAAACTTGGAGAACAAAAAGCTTTGGTGACACTTGGAAAAGTGACAGAGGACAAAAAGCTTTGGTGACACTTGGAGAAGTGACACCTGGACAACAAAAGGCTTTGGTGACGCTTGGGGAACAAAAAGCTTTGTGACACTTGGAGGAACAAAACTTGCAGAACAAAAGGCTTTGGTGACACCTGGAAAAGTGACACTGGGAGAACAAAAAGGCTTTGGTGACACTCAGAGGACAAAAAGCTTTGGTGACACCTGGAAAAGTGACACCTGGAGAACAAAAGGCTTTGGTGACACCGGGAGAATAAAACTTGGAGAACAAAAAGCCTCGGTGACACCTGGATTAAAAAAAGCCTCGGTGACACATGGAGAACAAACAACCTCGGTGACACGGCAGTGGCACCGATTTAAAGCCACACTGTCACCCTGTGAGGGGCAGTGGCCCGTGTGAGCAGGTTCTGCTGATCTCTGTCCAAGCCTGGTTTAAATAAAACATCCGAGGCAGCTCGGCCTCCCCGGGCTGCTGATCCAGCACGGGGTGAGGTGGTGCCGGGTCACTGCTCCCCTGCCCTCGGGGTTTTTGTTCTAGACAGACATTCCTGCTGCTGGAGAGAGTCAGACCAGACAGGAACTCCTCCAGCTGCTCTCCTGGGGCAGTTCCTCTGTAATTCCAGAGGATCCGTGATCCAGCACGGTCTAGAGGAGAACAGGACAGGACATGACAGCAATTTCCAAGGAAAATCCCCAAAATTCCTGAGCCTGATGTGTTTATTCCTTGTGTATGCTGGGTGTTTTTGAGCTTTCTGAAGTCCTGATGGATCAAATTCCAGCTTAATTAATGGATCAGACAGATTAATTAAACGCCAGAGAGGCGCTGGCAGAGGCAAGGAGCCGCAGACACAAAAATCCTTCCAAGGCGCTCTGATCCCATTAAAACATTCCTGCCCATGGAGGATCCAAGGTCCCTGCCCATCCCTTCCCAAAGCATTCCATGATTCCAGGACAATCAGAGGTGGACAAGGAGCCCCTACAAGGGGTGGCCTCACACCTGCTGAGCTCTTTCCCGGGATTTTGGGGGCTGCTGTCACTTCTGTACCCTTGGGAGCCCTCAGGAAAATGTTTCCTTGGAGTGACCCCTGTCAGTTCCAGGGAAAAATCCTGGGATAACGGGGCCAGGCTGCTCCACATGGATTCATCCTAATAATTAGGATCAGCAAAGGGCAACACATGGAGAAATCATCCCAACCAGAGAGGACCACCCCAAGGAGCTGCTGGAATTCCCATTATCCCAGGAATTCAAACCCAGCCTGGCTCAGGAATGGCGAGGGAAGGGAGAATGAAGTTATTTGTGTGTCCTGCTTGTGTAAAATTTATGAGTTTGAAGGGCTGAGTGGTCGGGATTAATCATCCCCTGCCTGAGGGCGGCGCTTTGGGCCCGGCTCTGATTCACGGCGGGCACAGAACTGATCTGAGCAAGATCCAAGATCATTCCAGCCTGGGAATAATTATCCCTGAGGGATCAGTGTGCTGCTTCTGGCTGTAAACAGAGGCTGGAAATGCTCAGCTGCTCTGGGGGTTTTTTTTGGGAGAAATGTTGGGGAACACCGAGGGACGCAGAGGTGAGAGAAGAGCCCAGGGGGAGATTTGGTGATCCAGGAAAATGATTGGAAAAGCAGCTGAAGCAAAGAAAACTTGGAATTTCCTTTACTCTTTCCACACCCTTTCATCCCCATGGAAGAGGGCCCATCAAGGCACTGCTGTGGGAGGGAAATGGAGCAGCCTGTCAGGAATTCCTGGCTGGAAATGGAGCAGCCTGACAGGAATTCCTGGCTGGAAATGGAGCAGCTTGTTTGGAATTCCTGGCTGGAAATGGAGCGGAGTGACAGGAATTCCTGGCTGGAAATGGAGCAGCCTGACAGGAATTCCTGGCTGGAAATGGAGTGGCCTGTCAGGAATTCCTGGCTGGAAATGGAGCGGAGTGACAGGAATTCCTGACTGGAAATGGAACAGCCTGTCAGGAATTCCTGACTGGAAATGGAACAGCCTGTCAGGAATTCCTGGCTGGAAATGGAGCAGCCTGTCAGGAATTCCTGACTGGAAATAGAGCAGCCTGACAGGAATTCCTGGCTGGAAATGGAGCGGAGTGACAGGAATTCCTGACTGGAAATGGAGCGGCCTGACAGGAATTCCTGGCTGGAAATGGAGCGGCCTGACAGGAATTCCTGGCTGGATTTCACGAGACTTTCCCATCCTGTGTCCCTCCCAGATAAAGTCCCAATTCCAAAGGGGAAATTCCATGTTTTCTGAGGCACAAACCACTCCTAACTGCACGTGAGCACACAATATCCACCATGGATTTTATGGAATCACGGAGTCCTTTACAATGGAAAAGCCCTCCAAGATCACCAAGCCCAACCATCAACCAGCAAGTGTGACATCCACACATTTTCTGGACATTTCCAGGGAAGGAGACACCCCTGGACAGCCTTTTCCATCCTTTCTGAGAAGGAATTTTCCCTAAGATCCAATCTGGCCATTTCCTCTCGCCCTGAAGTGAGGCCTTGCACAAAGGATCCAATCCTCAGGGTTGGGATGATCCTGATTTTGGGACAAAAAATTCTGCTCAGGCAGGGAAATAATTCCAGGATCAGAGCTTGGAACACAGCACCGAAGCCCTAAACCACCGCCTTGCCAGGGGAAAGAGGAACATTTAAAACCCAGAACATGCAGAGCCAGCAGCAAATTAGGGAAATTAATTCCAGCGTTTTTGCAGGAGCCGTGCTGAGGGAGCATCCAGGGATGAGGAGAACCACGGGGTGAGGTGGCTCTGGAGAAGAACAAAGAGAATCTTTGGCACACACAGAGGGTGCCAGCTCCAAGAAATCCTGCTGGAATTATCCACGCAGCGTGGATTTATCCCAGAGAAATCAGATTTCCCCAGGGGAATGGGCTGTAGAGCAGGGCAGGAGGGGCTCCCAAGGATGGAATTAACAAGGAAAACTCTGCACATTAAGCACGGAAACAGAACTATAAAAGACAAAGATTTTTCACAAAATTTGGCGTTTTTCTGTCCTCTCTGCTCCTTCCCAAGATAAATCCCAGGGATGAGGGCTCACCAAAGCCATCCATTCCCACAACAACCAAAGGCCTCTCTTGATCGGTGCTTAAGGTTTACAAATACCTTAATTAGCCACTAATTATCTCCCAAACCCCACATCCTCGTTATGCAAGGGCCGTGATTCCAATAAACATTTGGAGCTGGAATCAAGGCCCCTTTCATGTCTCATCAAAGCAGAACAGGATGACCAGAGGACTCCCGTGGCACCGCCGGATCAAGGCTGCGCGTCCTGGAACGGCAGCGTGGAGCTTAATTAATTCATTATTTAATGGAGAGTTGATTAGCTTGACAGGGGAGCCCTGTGCAGATTGCAGAGCCTGGCACGGAGCAGCTCTCCAAGAATTTCTCTGGATGTTGCAGAAGTTATGGAGGGCCAGATTTATCCCTGGAAGTGTTGGAGCAACCTGGGATAGCAAAGGGGGCACTTCCAACTCAAACATCCCTTCCAACCCAAACAGCTCCATGATTCCATCATTGATTCCATGATTGATTCCATGATTGATTCCTTGATTGATTCCATGACTGATTCCATGATTGATTCCTTGATTGATTCCATGACTGATTCCATGATTGATTCCTTGATTGATTCCATGATTGATTCCATGATTGGTTCCATGATTGATTCCATAATTGATTCCATTATTGATGCCCTGATTGATTCCATGATTGATTACATGATTGATTCCATGACTGGTTCCATGATTGATTCCGTGATTGATTCCATGATTGATTCCGTGATTGATTCCCTGATTGATTCCATTATTGATGCCCTGATTGATTCCATGATTGATTCCATGACTGATTCCATTATTGATGCCCTGATTGATTCCATGATTGATTCCATGACTGATTCCATGACTGATTCCATGACTGATTCCGTGATTGATTCCATGATTGATTCCATGATTGATTCCATGATTGATTCCATGATTGATTCCATTATTGATGCCCTGATTGATTCCATGATTGATTCCATGATTGATTCCTTGATTGATTCCATGATTGATTCCATGATTGATTCATGACTGATTCCATGATTGATTCCATGATTGATTCCATGATTGATGCCCTGATTGATTCCATGATTGATTCCATGATTGATTCATGACTGATTCCATTATTGATTCCATGATTGATTCCATGATTGATTCCCTGATTGATTCTCTGATTGATTTCATGATTGAGTCCATGATTGATTCCATGATTGATTCCATGATTGATTCCATGACTGATTCCATGATTGATTCCATGACTGATTCTGTGATTGATTCCATGATTGATTCCATTATTGATTCCATGATTGATTCCATGATTGATTCCCTGATTGATTCCATGATTGATTCCTTGATTGAGTCCATGACTGATTCCATGATTGATCCCCTGATTGATTCCCTGATTGATTCCGTGATTGATTCCCTGATTGATTCCCTGACTGATTCCATGATTGATTCCATGATTGATTCCATGACTGATTCCATGACTGATTCCCTGATTGGTTCCATGATTGATTCCATGATTGATTCCATGATTGATTCCATGATTCCATGAGATCTGGAGGCCTCCAGGCTGCCCTGTGCTGATCCAAAATCCGTGTCCTGCTCCAGGATGTTCCCATCCCGAGGTGGTCCAAGCTCAGGCTCATCCCGAGGGCAGGAATTTGATGTTTTTCCATGTTGGAAATTTCTCTGGCTGTGCCCACACAGGGTGGGAATGGCCCACAGGGAGGACTCCCTCAGGAAAAGAGGGATCAGCACTTCCTCCAGACCTTCCCGTGGCACCTCAGAGCAAAACCAGAAAATCAAGGAAAATGCCCCAAAATAACAAATCCCTTCCCTGCTCAATGACGTCTCCAGGGAAAAGGTGGAAAGGGAATGAGCCAGAAGGGGAAAACGCTGATTTTTGGGAATAAAACCAGCAAACCATCCCAATCCCAAAGCTGATTATTCCTGCTGAAATCCAACATTTGAGTCAGAGAAAAAAAACCCCTTGCACAGGCTGACACCCTCCAATCCACCTCTTCTTTTTTTCGCTTACCACAGACCCACTTCATTGAGGTTTTTGCTGCTTTTTTAACATCTTGTTGCTTTTTTAGCATCTTCTGCCTCCAGGTTTCCATGACAGGATCCCACATATCCCGAAAAACCCAGCCTGGCTCTCAGTAAGGCTTGCCCAGGGTGGGTTTTATGGATGACAGATATTCCACGTGTGAGCCTCGATTCCCTCTCCTCGCTGACCTATTTTATTGAGATTTGGGGGGAGCAGCCAGGGGATTACTTCAGGTCCGTTTATGTAAGATATTCAGGACATAAATCCGCGGTTTTCCCGCTGAAAATGTCAAGGGAAACAAAAATATTCCCGCCTAAACAAGGACAATTCCAGAGTCACGCGTCCCATCCCAACCTCCTGGAGAATTCATGGATTTCCTCCTTCCTTGGGATTGGACAGAGGCGCTCCTGCCCCACTCAGGGACTCCAGGAGGAGCCGCACAAACATCGGGAAGAGGAAATTCCCCCCCAATCCCAGACATCCAGAGGGATGTTAATAAATGCCTGCAAGTCTTGGCATTTGGGAAATGTGTTTGTGCCTGGGCCTTCTGTTCCTAATTAGCAGAGCAGTAATGAATCTTGATGAATCAGTAATGACCTTCAAAGCACTGCAACTATTTCAGCTTCCACTTGGCTGGGTAATGAAGTCATTCCAAGAGCAGAATTCCTAAAAGAGGCTGAGCTCAAATTCCACGTTTTCTTCCCCCTTTCCTGATTTTCTGGAGTGTTCCAGGACAGGAAATGTGAGGGGTGACAGAACTCGTCATTTCCTGCAGGGATTGTGGTGAGCTGAGAGGAATGGCCAGCTAATGGATGTTTCCAGGAGATCCCACCAGTTTTCCCAAGGATTCCCAAGGAATTCCCAGGGAATTCCATAGTTATTGGATGCACGAGTGCACACACAGCACTGCCTGCTCCACCTGGGCAGGCAGGTGGCAAAGTTTGCATGGAATGCTCATCCATCATTCCAAAGTTGGTTCTTCTCCTCTAAGAATCCTCCCAGTTATTTTTCTGATAATAAAATCATGGAATCATGGAATGGTTTGGGATGTAAGAGACATTAAATCCCATCCAGGTCCATTCCTTTTCCATGGGCAGGGACACCTCCCACTGTCCCAGGCTGCTCCAACCCCAATGTCCAACCTGGCCTTGGGCACTGCCAGGGATCCAGGGACAGCCACAGCTGCTCTGGCAATTCCAGCCCAGCCAGGAATTCCCAATTCCCAATCTCCCACCCAAATCTCCCCTTTCCCAGTTTGAAGCCATTCCCTGTGTCCTGTCCCTCCATCCCTTGTCCCCAGTCCCTCTCCAGCTCTCCTGGAGCCCCTTCAGGCCCTGCCAGGGGCTCTGAGCTCTCCCTGGAGCTTCTCCTCTCCAGGTGAGCACCCCCAGCTCTCCCAGCCTGGCTCCAGAGGGGCTCCAGCCCCAGAGCATCTCCATGACCAAAAATGATCCAACAGGGAACTTCCTCAGGTTTCTGTTGTTTGATCAAAGCAACTCAGGCCCTGATCGAGGGTCAGGGAATTCCAGAGTGGTTTGGGATTAAAGCTCATCCCATTCCACCCAATTCCATGGCAGGGACACCTCCCACTGTCCCAGGCTGCTCCAACCCCAATGTCCAACCTGGCCTTGGGCACTGCCAGGGATCCAGGGGCAGCCACAGCTGCTCTGGCAATTCCAGCCCAGCCAGGAATTCCCAATTCCCAATCTCCCACCTCAATCTCCCCTATTTCCCTTCGAGCCCCTTCCCTGTGTCCTGTCACCACTTCCTGACCAACATTCCCTCTCCAGCTCTCCCGGAACATTCCGGAAGCTCCCCCCACCACAAGGGTGCCCTCACCCCCCAAACCCCACCTGAGGATCCCCGGCTCACCGGTGCTGCTGGAGATGTTGACGTCGATGCTGATGTCGGAGATGCCGCCGCCCTTGAGGGACGCCACGCAGGTGTAGGTGCCGAAATCGGTGAACTTGAGGTCGATGATGTCCAGGTTGGTGGTGCCGGGGGACACGTCGGGGTCGGTCTGGGTGATCACCATCCTCTCCGAGCTGCGCAGGGGCCGCCCGTTCTTGAACCAGCTGAAGGCCAGCTCCTCCGAGGGGATGGCTTCCACCTGGCACGAGATCTTCACCTCCCGCCCGATCTGGATGTTGTCGTCCTTGTGGTACGGGTCGGGCGTGATCCAGAAACGTCCCTTTTTTAAGGCTGGAACGGGATAAAAAAAGGGAAATTTTCTGTCATAAACGTGTAGGAATGGGGTAAAAAGCTGGCCTGACATTTCTTCTAAGTGCTGCTAACGAGAGATCTGTAAGTTCCCATGTGAAACTCTTTTGAGAATTAAAAGTTCCTTTAACACACCAATCTGTTCTGGGGGTGAAAATAAATGCACCTGGAATAATGTAATAACAAGGGATTTGTCCCGTGAGAATCAGTATATAACATCTGTATTTATATATAGATATATAAAATCTATATTATATTGTATATAAAATACACATCATATCATATCATATCATATCATATCATATCATATCATATCTAGATGTAATATATTATATATAATAATATATAATATATAATCTTATATATATTATTATATAAATAATCATATATTTAAAATTTTATATATAATATATTATCTATTCTGAGGGTGAAAAATAAATGCACCTGGAATGATGTAATAACAAGGGATTTATCCCGTGAGAATCAGTATATAATAGATATATTTATATATAGATATATAAAATCTATATAATATTGTATATAAAATACACATAATATTATATCATATATCTAGATGTAATATATTATATATAATAATACATAATATATATAATATTATATATATTATTATATATAATCATATATATAATTTTTTATATATAATATATTATCTACTCTTAGGGTGAAAAATAAATGCACCTGGAATAATGTAATAACAAGGGATTTGTCCCGTGAGAATCAGTATATAATATAATACAATATAATATATATTGTATTATATTTATATATATATAAAATATAACATAATATGTATAATAATATCGTATATTATAAATTATACATATAAAATACATAAAATAAATAAAATAATATATAATAATATAATGTGTACTATAGGCAATATATATTATATAATACATATTTCATATATAGTATATTTTTATATATATGTATATATATAAAATATTATCTATTCTGAGGGTGTAAAATTAAGACACCTGTAATAACAAGGGGTTTGTTACATGAGAATCACTATAAAATATTTTATATATATATATAATACATATAATACAATACATATTATATATAAAATAATATATAAATATATAACAATATTATATATTATATATTATACACATATAATATAATATATAATATAGAACATATTATATATTATTATATGATATATAATATATAAAATATGTGTAATATATATTATTTAATGTATCTTTTAATGTAATATATTTTATATATAGTATATTATTTTATATATATAATTATATATATAATTACTTTATAATTATATATATGTATATGGTTTAGAGAGAGAGAGAGGGGCAGCCACAGCTGCTCTGGCAATTCCAGCCCAGCCAGGAATTCCCAATTCCCAATCTCCCACCCAAATCTCCCCTTTCCCAGTTGGAAGCCATTCCCTGTGTCCTGTCCCTCCAGCCCTTGGCCCCAGTCCCTCTCCAGCTCTCCTGGAGCCCCTTCAGGCCCTGGAAAATTCTAGAGATTCCATACTTTGGACACACTAAAAAATCTCAGTCTACTCCATCCACAAGCAGTAAAAATGTGAATTCAGATTTGGTTTTGTTTATTCCAACTCAATTTTGCTAATTTCAACCCAATTTTGCTAATTCAGACTCAATTTTTCTAACTCAGACTCAATTTTGGTAATCCAGTAGCTCCTCGAACAACGCAACTCTTTGGGATTTGCAAATTTCATGCTGAACGAGCATTCCCACCACCTGGAAAAGAGTTAACACTTCCAGAACTCAGAAAAGAAATCATAAATAAAATTAATTAATTAATTAATTAGGTTGTCTTTTCAAAGTGGGGGAAAAACCCTAAATTTGATCTGTTTTCCCTTAGTCCCACAGGGTAGGAGAGGCTTCTTCCACCGAGGAAGGGAACATTTTTAAGGAGAAAATGGAAAATTCGATATTTTTTGAGGAAAAAGCTTCATTTCCGATGCTGCTCCTTAGTTCTATCCACATCTTAAAGCACCCAACTGGTTGATTTTTATTTCTTCATTTATTATTGAATTTATTTACATTATTCATTTGCTTACATTTACTTAAGGAAGTTGCCTGGCTTTAATCAAGATGGAATTTTTGGGGGTTTGTTTTTGCACTTCTCTTTACCCGGCAGCTCCCCTTCCCTTGGGAAAGCCTCGGCCAATTCCCAGGAATCAGCACTACCCAGCTGGAATCACGAGGATGAAGCAGTTGGAAATGAAACTCTGAGGCACGAGCTGAACCTTTTTTTTTTTTTGAATTATTTTGAAATAACAGCACAAACAATGCTTACACACACAAAACCCCCTCAATATTTTATGCAGATCCTTTTCAGGCAGGGGGGAAAAAAACCAAAAAAGAAACTCGATGGGCACGACCAGCCCGAATTAGTTGCTCATAACCTCAATAAACTATTTTTATTTCTGAGTTTTCAGCAGTTTCTCCTGCCTGGAACTGAACAAAGCCAAGCAGGGAAGTCGGGGTAACTTTCCTTTGTGGAAAAGCAACAATTCCAAGGGGAGAAAAGGGGGCAGAACCTCAAGGTTTGGGTCAGAGCTCTTCTGTGCAGGCAGAATGGGGTTGGAACTGGATGGGATTTAAGGATCTTCCAATCCAAATAATTTCATGATTCTGGATATCCAGAGGTCTCCAAAATCCCTTCAGACCTTCCTGATCTCCACCATGTTGGGAACACCTGAGCTGAGCTTGATCCAAACCCAAGGTAAAGAAAAAATGGGTTTTTTTCCTATAATTTCCTCCATCCAGCAATCCCATAAAACAGCGGCTTGGATCTGTGGATTCCTGGACCTCCATTTCCAGGAGGGCATTCCAAAATGCCAAGAAACCTGAGCCACGCCACGGATTTGGTCTCTGCGCCATCAGTCACATCTTTTAGGCATTGCTGAGAAGTTTCCATGGGGTGAGACAAGGAAATAAAAGAGAAATTGAATTTAAGGGGTTTTTACACAGGCAGAGACAAGGGGGAATGGTTATGAATGAAAAGGGATTTAATGGGAGACTGGGAATTGGGAATTCCTGGCTGGGCTGGAATTGCCAGAGCAGCTGTGGCTGCCCCTGGATCCCTGGCAGTGCCCAAGGCCAGGTTGGACATTGGGCTTGGAGCAGCCTGGGACAGTGGGAGGTGTCCCTGGACTGGATTGGGATGAGCCTTTCCAGCCTCATTGGATGTCCTCAAAATCCCCACCCAAAGGAATTCCAATGGAATTTGGATCTTTTCTCAGCCTGGGAAGTCCTCACTGGACTCACACTGGGAAAATATTGGAGGCTTGAGGAGGATTTGGTGATCCCTGAGCTGTGCCCATGGATTGGGAATGGTTGGGAATTTCCTCTGCTCCAGCTCCTGCTGTTGATCTGTTTTTATGGAAAATGGTATCAGGATCCTTTGAGAAAAGTGGGAATGAGGTTGTGGTTTTGGATTGGGAATGTGGGCAAGTTTGAGAGGAGTTTGGGATTCATTTCAGCTGGGATGGGAAGAGGAGTTGGGAGATGGAGAATTGTGGAGCTGGGAACGGGAATCGTTCCATGGGGAGGGATTGGGAAAAAGGGCTGGAGGGACAGGACACAGGGAATGGCTTCAGACTGGGAAAGGGGAGATTTGGGTGGGAGATTGGGAATTGGGAATTCCTGGCTGGGCTGGAATTCCCAGAGCAGCTGTGGCTGCCCCTGGATCCCTGGCAGTGCCCAAGGCCAGGTTGGACATTGGGCTTGGGACACTGGGAGGTGTCCCTGCCATGGAATTGGGTGGATGGAATCATCTCCAAAGTCCCTTCCCACCCAAACCATTCCAAGATTCTCTGATTAACCAGGAAAACGTGGGCGATGCCCCTGCAGACCCTTCCCAGCAGATTTTTTGGGAACGCCGCCAGCACACGGAGCTCCAGAGGCGCAGCCAACGTGGAAATAAATCTGAACTGTTCCCTGAGGCTCAGCAAAGCGCCCCAAAAACGGGGATGTGATCAAACAGCCCGAGATGAAACAACTTTTTGTCCTCAAACTCCACACAAACAGTCCCTGCCCTCCCTCATTAATTACATTTTCAAAGTAATAAAATGCGGTTCAGGATCTCAGGCAAGGCCTATTTGCATCCATCAGGTTCTGTTGGGTTTTTTTTCCCCACCTCCTCCCTGCCAGACCCCAAATTTTCCTTTCAGGCCTCAGAACGTTCCTGCCTCCCCAATTTCCAACGGCTCAGACACCACCACTGAACACATCGAGTTCTGCACCGTTTTCTGCACCGTTTTCAGGCTTTGACACGGGAATTACGGACCCCTGGCTGCTTCCCAAAGAAGAGATTCAGGACACAGGGAATGCTCGGATTTGTGGTTCTGTCTGGGTTTAACCTGTGACAACTGGGCCACGGGGCAGCAAAACTCCAAATTCCTGATTTTAACCCTCATTGATCATCCAGAGGCACCTTCTGTGCCCTCCCAAAGGAGGTTTGGGGTCGTTTTGGTCGTTTTCCTTCATTTTTTGTCAGCGATTTTGTTCTGAGCCGTTCACAGTGAGCAGGAGAACTTCACCCAGATGTTGGAGGTTTGGAGAGTTCCAAACCTGGCAATCCTGAGCACCCAGAATGGGAAATTCCACATATTCCAACACTTCCATGCCCAGCCCCACCTCACTTCCAAGATCCTCCAAAGTCACTGGGAATTCTGTGATCTCCTGGATCTCACTCTGAGCTGGGCTGGAGAAGCCAGGAAACCTTTCCTGGTGTCCAGGTGTTCCTGATCCCTTCCTGTTTCCCTCTCACGTGTGGGAAGAAGAGTTTGTGATCCCGGGAAAGATTCTCCACTTAATTTTGAGGGACAATGGACTAGAGAGACGCAGCAAGGGAATGGCCAGAGATCCCAGAATTCCGGGATGGTTTGGGTTGGAAAGGACCTTAAGGACGGTCCAGTCCCAACCCATGAACAGGAACATCTCCAACTATCCCAGGTTGCTCCAAGGTCCATCCAACCTGGCCAAACCATCCTGGAATGATGTGATAATGGATGAAACGCCAAAATCTGTTCCAGTGCCCCACATGGGAAGAGCCCTGGAGTCCGTATTTATTTTTTATCTGGAATTCCAGCCTAAGTGGAATTTAAATTCCATTTACTGCCCCAAACCCTCATTCCCACTGAACAAAAAGCCACAGAAATCCTTCCCTGCTGTCTCAGCTGTAACTTGTCCACTGCTATCAAATCAAGGGAAGGAAAATCCAAGATTTTTTTATCCCAAGCTCTGAAGAGACACCAAATCTTTGTTTGTTTTGGCTGTGGGCAACAAAGTTGGGTCTGTCTTCAACATTCTCCAGGATTCCCTTAAACTCCTTTATCCAAACAATTTAACAACTGTCCAAAAAATCTTTTTTCAGTAGTGATTATCCCAGTGTGGTCACTGGAGTTCATCCTTGACATGAAAATACATTTTGACATTGTTCTGTGGACAAAGATCGGGGAAAACTCGGATTTGTTGTTGCCAAAAATTCGCATTTGCTGTCACGGACCAGGAAAATCTTGGAGAGGGAAATAACGGCGAGGAAATCACAGATTTCTGGCTTAGTTGTAAAACCTGATTATGAATAGAAGAGCAAAACCACACCCCAAATAACAGAGTTTGTGGATATCAGCTCCGTGTAATCAAAGTGCAGCACAGAAGTCCAGAATGGTTTGGGTTGGAAGAGTCCATAAATCCTAAGCCATCCCACTCCTACCATGGGCAGAGACACCTCCCACTGTCCCAGGCTGCTCCAAGCCCAATGTCCAACCTGGCCTTGGGCACTGCCAGGGATCCAGGGGCAGCCACAGCTGCTCTGGCAATTCCAGCCCAGCCAGGAATTCCCAATTCCCAATCTCCCACCCCAATCTCCCCTTTCCCAGTTTGAAGCCATTCCCTGTGTCCTGTCCCTCCAGCCCTTGTCCCCAGTCCCTCTCCAGCTCTCCTGGAGCCCCTTCAGGCCCTGCCAGGGGCTCTGAGCTCTCCCTGGAGCTTCTCCTCTCCGGCGGAACATTCCCAGCTCTTGGAGCAGCTCCAGCCCTGGGAGCAGCTCCGTGGCCTCCTCCAACACATCCCCACCTTCCTTGTCCTGAGAAGCCCCGACCTGGATGCAATTCCAGTCATAAGGACCAGACTGGGTTGGAAGGAAATCTAAAATAATTCAAAACCCATTAAAAATTAAGAGTAATCAAATAAATATTCTGATTTTCTAGGGACAACGCTTCAACTTGGGCCACCCTCAAAATTCAAATCCCTTAAATTGCTTATTTAGAATCATGGAATTGTTCAGGTTGGAAAAGCCCTCTGAGACCACCATCAACCAGTACCACCTCTGTGGTCACCACCTGTCCTCATCCAGGCATTCTGGACACAATTCCAGGGATTGTGACTCCATCCCACCCCTGAGCAGCCTCTTCCACCACTCCCCAATCCGTGAGGAAAAGCCTCTGGGATAACTGACAAAATGCCTCTTCCCAACCGTTCCCTTCGCATCCCAAGACAGGCACGAAGCAAATTCCTGCTAAAAAAAGCCCCACAAAAAAAGAAAACATTGCAGCACGAGCTCGTTCTGCTCCTGTCAAGGCGGTTGGAGATGGAAGCCTCTGAAATCCTGAACTTCCAGCAGCTCCCCGAACAATTAAGATGTCAAACGTCTTCTCCTGAAGCATCTCCAAACTTTTAAATATCAAGTAATTATTTGGCACTTCCAAGGGCAGATGCCTTCCCCACTTCCAATTTAAATGCAAATCCCACGGGGAGACTTCAGGTTTTGTCTCCGCTTTTAGAAATCGCTGCTAATTTTGCAAATAAAAGGATTTTTTTTATTATTATTATTATTATTCCTGGTTTTTTTTTCTTGGCTTAATTAGCTCCCAGCTCCTTTGAAGGAGGGGGAGGTTTGGATCCCTTTGAATGACGAAGATTTCAGTTTACAACTCTGCTCCAAATCTGATCCGTTAAGGAGATGAAGGCGAGATCAAAGGGGGAGAAACTCAGCGTGGTTCCTCTTTTCACGGCTCCCAGAGGGAAAGATCCCGCGGAAATCGGCAGCGCCGGGAGGAACCGGGGGTTGGGAATGGTTGGGAATGGATGAGCTCTGAGACCTCCTCCGTAATTCCGTAATTCCAAGAAAATTGCCTGTCTTGGGATGCGAAGGGAACGGTTGGGAAGCGGCATTTTGTCAGTTATCCCAGAGGCTTTTCCTCATGGATTGGGAAGTGGTGGAAGAGGCTGCTCAGGGGTGGGATGGAGTCGCAATCCCTGGAATTTTGCCCGAAATACCTGGATGAGGACAGGTGGTGACCACAGAGGTGGCACCGGTTGATGGTGGTCTCAGAGGGCTTTTCCAACCCGAACAATTCCATGATTCCAAACAAACCATTCCGTAATTCCAAGAAATATCCAGCTGGGATTGAGCTCAGGAGGTTCCTCCTCCCATCTCCAGCTCACACCAGGGTTTCCAAGGCCTGGAGACCTCCAGGAATGGAAATTTCACCACTTCCCACCCTCAGCTTCCAGGGAAAACCAGGAGCTGTCCCGGTGGTGTCACTGGGTTTGGGGACAGAAGTTGCTGTGTCCTTCCATTTTTCCTGATGGAAGATGATGATTTTCCATGGAAGATGATGATTTTCCATGGAAGATGATGATTTTCCATGGAAGATGATGATTCCTCCTCCCTGATTTTAAGGGAACGCAGATGACGGATCATGGATGAGATCCCAACACATTCACGTGAGGGTGAAATTCCAAAAAGAGTCTGACCAAGAAGAAACAGGGACAATTCAGCAGCTGGAATTTTGTCACTTTTAAAACCCCAAGCAGAAGAAAAAGGGCGGAAAAGCCAAAATATTTCCAAAATCCCAGCTTGCCAAGACGTGGATGCATGGCTGGAGCAGTGGATTGGGGCTGCCCCATCCCACAAAAAAATGGGAATTCCGGAGCCTTGTCACAAGCTGGACAAGGATTGGGATAGAAATGAAACCCTTCAGAGAAGCTGCCACAACGCCCCGTGGGCTCTGCACCTGCCAGAGGAATTTTAAATCCTTGGAATGTTGCAGCTGGATAATTTCCAGGGCCTTTACAAAGTTTAAACCTTGTGCCAAAGCTGTCCCAAAAAATGAAAAAAGCCTTGCTGAGTTTTCCTGCTCCAATGTGATCCATTGGAATTCTTCCCTCTTTTCACTCAGCCATTCTCCCAATCCCAAAAAAACCCCAATCCCAACGATTCCCACACTGGATTATCCCAATTCCTGCTTTTGGGGTGGCTCAGAAGCTTTGTTGGAGTTCAGGATTTCCTTAGAGCCTGGATTTCTTCCATGGGATTCATTTTCCTCCAACGCTTTTTCTCCCACTCTTAAACACCTCAAAACTACATCATGATCCTATAAAAATTCCCAAAATTTTTTATCAGGCTGGGCAGATTCCTAAAAATCCCAGTCAGCAGGAAAATGTCTTAAAACACATTTCTAGGGCAGCAAAGCACCTTGGGAACATCAGAAGAAACCACTGTGAGCTCATCCTTCCCCTCCTGGTTTCCTCTCGCTCCAAGAGGAGAAAAAAACTTGGAAAAATCCAACTTTTTCTCTGCCAAAAAGAAAATGTTGGTAAAAGCAGCCAGATCTTGTCGTGTGAGATCAGCCAGGATCTAAAACAATATTAAAGTACAGCACAAACCCAGCCAAAACAATGATCAGCTTTAGTAATTAATAATTTCTGCCAATTAAAGAGTAATAAAAAAAACCTTTATCCTTGGCTCCAGCAGAATCCCAGGATTTCTGAGGCTGGAAAAGAGCTCCAAGGTCACCGAGCCCCAGCTGTGCCCGATGCCCACCCTCTCCCTATAGCTCCCAGTGCCACCTCCAGGAATTCCTGGGACACCTCCAGGGATGGGAACTCCAACCCTCCCTGGGCACTTCCAAGGCCTGAGCCCCCTTTCCATGGGGAAATTCCTGCTGCTGCCCACCCTGAGCCTGCCCTGGCCCAGCCTGAGGCCGTTCCCTCTCCTCCTGTCCCTGTGTCCCTGCCAGCAGAGCCCGACCCCCCCGGCTGTCCCCTCCTGGCAGGGACTTGTGCAGAGCCACCAGGGCCCCCTGAGCCTCCTTTGCTCCAGGCTCAGCCCCTTCCCAGCTCCCTCAGGAATTCTCCAGCCCCTTCCCAGCTCCCTCAGGGATTCTCCAGCCCCTTCCCAGCTCCCTCAGGGATTCTCCAGCCCCTTCCCAGCTCCCTCAGGAACTCTCCAGCCCCGTTCCCTTCCCTGCTCCAGCCCCTCCATCTCCTTCCAGAACTGAGGTGTCCAGAGCTGGGCACAGCCCTGGAGGTGCTCAGCAGTTCCAGCCCAGGGGACAATCAGGACAATCCCTTCCCTGCTCCTGCTCCCACACAATTCCCGATCCCATCCAGGTGCCTTTGGCCTCTTTCCCACCTGGCCACACCTGGGCTCACTCTCCCCAGCACCCCCAGGGCAAAATGGGGACAAATGTGTCCCCAAGAACACAAGGAGAGGGATCAGATGAATCCCATCCCCTGAAATCCCTTCTGATAAATCCTCCCAGACACCAACAGGCTCCTCATGACGTCCTCCAGAGCATCAAACTCCCTTCAAAATCAAATTCCTGCTCACACAAATCCCAGGAAGCCCCAATGAGAGGGCAGCAGGATCAATAACCCATCTCCATTTTATGAACTCATCCACGACCCTCCGGCCTGGGATGAGCTCACAGGCCTGAGCCCGTGGCAGATAATAAAAATAAATGGATTTATTCCACTCCAAAACTCCACTTTTTTCCCCCCACATTCATTCCCAGAGCTGTAAATTTTTAGGGAGCCCACTGGGAATTTATGGCTGTGGGAACACCCTGGGTGAGCAGGGCAGGTTGGTGTGGTTAAAACCCTTTGGAATTCCAGCACAGAGGGAGTTTCTCCATGGAGGAGACGCCTGTGGATATTGGCCAAGGCCTTTGGGATTCTCCAGCCAGGAAATAAGATGGAAATTCCAAATTATGAAGGCAGGAAAAGCCCTCAGAGTTCATCAAGCCAAGGCCACATCCCAAAATTTATTCCATTCCCTGCTTGCTGGAAGCTTTTCCCAGGATACAGAGAGGAAAAAACAGATGGAAAAAAAAATAAAAAACCCTCCCCCAACTTCATGGAAAATCCAACATTTTAGAATTCCCAACCAACCCCAGATGATCCCACACATGCCAGCTCCCCATCCCTAAATTTATTCCATTCTCCCACTTGCTGGGAGCTTTTCCCAGGATACAAAGAAAAAAGAAAAAAAAAGATGGAGAAAGAAGCCCCTCCTGCCAATTCCATGGAAAACCCAACATTTTAGGATTTTAGCATTCCCAACCAGTCCCAGATGATTCCAGGCAGTGACCACACATGCCAGACCCACATCCCGAAATTAATTCCATTCTGCTTCCCGGGTGACCTTCCCAGGATACAGAAAGGAAAGAAAGAATGGAAAAATTCTCCTCGGAGCCAGTTTAATGGAAAATCCAACATTCCAGGATATTGGAATTCCCAACCAATCCCAGGAGATTCCAGGAAGTGACCACACATGCCAGACCCATATCCCGAAATTTATTCCGTTCTGCTTCCTGGGATACAGAGAGGGAAGAAAGAAAAAATGGGAAAAATCTCCTTGGGCCAGTTTCACGGAAAATCCAACATTCCAGGATGTTGGAATTCCCAACCAGTCCCAGGAGATTCCAGGCAGTGACCCCAAGCCCAGAGTTGTCATGGCTCACTCTCCTGCCAGGAGTGACAATGATCACTGCAGCCACCAAATCCCAATTCCAGCTCTGGGAGAAAATTCCAGAGCCTTTCCCAAGCTCTGGTGCTCAGCAGCTCCCGGGGGCCCTGCTCTGGAATTTGGGATTCCAGAGGTGCTGATGTCCAACCAGCCTTAATTTTATCCTGTGCTCCTCTAAACCCCAAGGGAAAATCCTAAAAGAAGATCTGGGATAAAGCACAGGAAAGCAGAAGGAAGGCAGGTGTGGAGGACAAAATCCTCGGATTTTCATTTAATTAAAAAAAAGCAACAAAAGTTCATTAATTTCCCAATCTGAGCTTCCTCCCTCTATTTTTATCCCTTAATATTTTATTTTTAGCAGCCCCTCCTACAGTTCACACACCGATTTTAAAGGGATAATCCAGAGGTTTTTCCAGCAATCCTGGCCTTGAAAGGGATTTCCCTGGAGAGTTTTTTGTTGGGGAAGAGCCTTTGTGGAGCACAGTCATTGTTTCCCGTTCCAGCTGACAGGGAATCCCACCCCTCGGAAAAATGAACTCCCAGGATGAGGTTCCAACTTCCCAGAAGGTGAAAACCACACAGGCAGCAAAAAAATGGAATTAAAAATGTGCTGCTGTCAACAGGGGAAAGGAGGGATTCCATAAAAATGGGAATGGGAGAAGTTGCTCAGGAGGGAATAAAGGGACCAGGACGTCCAGGGATGGGATGGAGTTCCCATTCCTGCAGGGATTTAAAGCCCTGTGGAGGTGGCACTTGGGGACACGGGGCAGTGGTGGCTGTGGCAGTGCTGGGAATGGTTGGACTCGGTCATGGAGGGCTTTTCCAACCTTGGAATTCTGTGGTTCCGTGATTTTCATGTAGCCTCACACCCTTCCCAACTCTGCCAATGCTCATGGATTTAAGGCCTGGAAAACGTTCCTGAGGCTCTCCCTGTGTCCCAGTCTGATGTCCAGGAATCCTTCCAGGACGTCATCCAGCATTTTCCTGCCTTACTGGATGGAGGAGCCACCTTGGAATCAGAGAATCCTGGAAAGGTTGGGATGGGAGGGACCTTAAATCCCATCCCATTCCACCCATTCCATGGCAGGGACACCTCCCACTGTCCCAGGCTGCTCCAACCCCAATGTCCAACCTGGCCTTGGGCACTGCCAGGGATCCAGGGGCAGCCACAGCTGCTCTGGCAATTCCAGCCCAGCCAGGAATTCCCAATTCCCAATCTCCCACCCAAATCTCCCCTTTCCCAGTTGGAAGCCATTCCCTGTGTCCTGTCCCTCCAGCCCTTGTCCCCAGTCCCTCTCCAGCTCTCCTGGAGCCCCTTTAGGCTCCCTCAGCTCTCCCTGGAGCTTCTCCTCTCCAGGGGAACATTCCCAGCTTTCCCAGCCTGGCTCCAGCCCTTGGAGCAGCTCCGTGGCCTCCTCCAACACATCCACCCCTTCCTTGTCCCAAGTCCCTCTCCAGCTCTAAGTCAGGTGTGGGTCACCAGCAGCCACAAAAATAGGAAAACCTCCAGAAAAAATTCATGGAGAGGCTTCAATCATGGAATGAAGCACGGACAGCAAAGGGACACTGGGATAAAAATGCTGAAATTGAGAGAAATTTCCATGGAAAACATTTCCTGGGAGCCCTGCTGGTGCTTTGAGGGCACCAAACTTTTATTTCTGGGTCAGACTGGGGGATTGTTGTGGAATCCTGGGATTCGGGGTGCACTTGACACAAAGTGGGAACTCATTTCCCAAACGCTTCTCCTGCCTGGCTTGGAAGTTTCTATTTCCAGCGAATTCTCTTCTCTCCTCAGCTGCTGTGTGAAAATCCTGACCCACAACAGCAAAATGAGCCAACGTGAGAGGGAAATGAGTCAAAACTCTGAGAAATAAACACACAAAGTCAACCCAAACCCTGCTCTTCTCTCAAATTTCACTCCTCAACTCAGCATCACTTCCAGCAAAAATAAATCCAAGACTGGAACGGAGATTTTTTTTTTTCCTACTGAAGGAGAGTTTTTCCCACTTCATAGAAATAATAAAGGGGAAATAATAAAGCTGGGGCTAGGAAGGAGCTGAGCTTCATTTATTTAATGGGTTCTTCTCCTTGTGGTCTCCTCTCAGCATTAACAGGACCACAGAGCAGAGAGGGAAAAGGAATAAAAAACACCCCGAGTGTTTTAATGAGACTTTGTCCAACATCTTGCAGCTCCCAGGCAGCATCTTCTATAAATAAAAATGCCAGGGGACAATATTATTATTATTATTTTTATTGTGATGCCGTGACTCATGGAATTTGTGTCTGCAGGGATTTGGGGATGTGGCTTTCCTCAGGGCTGCCTGCTGGGTCAATTAAAACTTTGAGGTTTCTTTTCACACCAAATTTTTCCTCTCCTCTTCCTTATCCCAAGCTGGTTTTCACTCCCAGTTCCTCACCTCATCCCCATGCAAATCCCAGCAAATGAATGTCCCTGAGGCGAGGGATGACAACAGAACCTCGGAGCCAAATGTCAGAAATTCAGATTCAATATTCCAAATGAATCCGTGCCCGTCTCCTGATCCAATCCAGGCTGATCCAGCGCTCCCACCCTGACCCCCAGGACAGAAATAGCTCCGAAATTCTCATCCTGCTGCAGAGCAGGAGATGTTGGGGAATAAGAAGTGAGGAGGGCTTGTGGCTCCCATGAAATATTCCCACACTGGGTGTTTATCCATACGTTTTTCCCGAGTCTGAACAATCCCAGGTTATTCTTTCCAGTTCCCATAGCTTGGAGTTTATGTTTCACCAACATTCCCAGATTAAATTGTGGGAAATGAGGTTCAGACAAAGAGTTTAGTTCAGGGAGGTGAATCCTCTCTGATGATGCCAATCCAGTTCTGTATCCAAACCCACTGCCTGTGTCCCAGGGACTTTCCAAGAGGGAATAAACGAGCGGGGAAAGATTCCTGGGAGCAGTTGTTGTGCCTCCTCTTTTGTTTTCACCTCAGACAGACACTTTTCCTGATATTTCCTGGAATTAAAGGGCAGGGATCAATCTAAAGCTCCCCACCAGGGAGGAATTCCCAACCTTAATCTCAGTGACAGCTTCAGGTGAGGAGGAAGGAAGAGGTGAAGCAGCAATGGGAACTCCAGGAGCTCGGGATGCATCCAGGGCCTTTGGTGATCATTTCATGGAATCGTGGAATGTCCTGAGCTGGGAGGGACCCACAGGGATCATCCCAGCCCCAGAGCCCCACCAATCCCAGCCTGGGCATCCCTGGCAGTGCTGTCCAAGCTCTCCTGGAGCTCTGGCAGCCTCGGGAACGTCACCATTCCCTGGGGAGGTTTTCCAGTGCTCATTCCACCCTCTGGGAAGGAACCTTTCCCTGATCTCCAGCCTGAGCCTCCCTGGCCCAGCTCCAGCCCTGCCCTGGTCTGTCCCTGGTCACAGGGACCATCAATCACAGGAAGATGTTGAGGACCACAGTGGGGTCTCCCCTCAGCCCCCTCCAGGCTGAACAATCCAATTTCTCTCCACAGAAAAGCTGCTGCATCTCCCCAGCACAAAAAGGCACCAAACCACCCTTGTGCCACCTCAGGGCTTTGATCCCAGCACAAGAACCATGGAAATCTTGGAAACCAACACTAATTCATCCCATAACTGATTGGAAACGACCCGAAATCCTGGAATGAGAGAATCATCAGGGCTGAAAGAGACTTTCAAGATTTGGTCCAACCAGGAGCATTTGGAAACAGAGGACACCCCCTCTGTTGAACACTGAATGTTGAACGTTGAACATTGAACGTTGAATGTTGAACATTGAATGTTCAACAATGAATGTTAAATGTTGAACCTTGAACACTGAACACTGAATGTTAAACATTGAATGTTGAACAATGAATGTTAAATGTTGAACAATGAATGTTGAATGTTGAACATTGAATGTTGAACGTTGAACATCAAACCTTGAACACTGAATGTTGAACAATGAACGTTGAACATTGAACGTTGAACATTGAATGCTGAACATTGAACCTTGAACACTGAAGATTCAATGTCCAACCTGGCCTGGGACAGTGCCAGGAATCCAGGGGCAGCCACAGCTTCCCTGGCCATGCAGAGTCAGGTAGGGATTGGTGGATGGATGGGAGCAGGGATGGATGGATGGATGGATGGATGGGAGCAGGGATGGATGGATGGATGGATGGATGGATGGATGGATGGATGAAACATGTCATGTGGGACAGGTGCCAGCACACTGGATTGGAAACCTTGGAAAAAGGAATTAGCAAAGTCAGTAAATTGTCACATCTTTGGCATGGCATTGAATGTTGAATGTTGAACCTTGAACACTGAATGTTAAACAATGAATGTTGAACGTTGAAAATTGAACATCGAACCTTGAACATTGACTGTTGAATGTTGAACGTTGAATGCTGAACACTGAACCTTGAACGTTGAATGCTGAACATTGACCCTTGAACAATGAAGATTCAATGTTAAACACTGAACATTGAATGTTGAACGTTGAACCTTGAACACTGAACATTGAACACTGAATGTTAAACATTGAATGTTGAACGTTGAACATCGAATATTGAACGTTGAATGCTGAACATTGACCCTTGAACACTGAAGATTCAATGTTAAACACTGAACATTGAATGTTGAACATTGAAATTTGAACATCGAACCTTGAACATTGAATGTTGAACATTGAACCTTGACCACTGAATGTTAAACATTGAATGTTGAACATTGAACATCAAACATCGAACCTTGACCACTGAACATTGAATGTTGAACATTGAACACTGAATGTTAAACCTTGAACATTGAACGTTGAATGCTGAACATTGAACCTTGAACACTGAAGATTCAATGGTAAACACTGAACATTGAATTTTGAACATTGAACATTGAACGTTGAACGTTGAACATTGAATGTTGAACACTGAACGTTTAATATTGAACACTGAACACTGAACATTAAACATTGAACATTGAATGTTGAACGTTGAACGTTAAACACTGAACATTGAATGTTGAATGTTGAACATTGAACATTGAACACTGAACGTTAAACATTGAACATTGAATGTTGAACCTTGAATGTTGCTGTCCCGCTAGATTAAACCAGAACAAACTTCCAGGACAAAAGCCCGTGGTTTCCCAACTGAACTCACCTCTTACGATGATGTTGGTGGACTTTTTGGCGGGATTGCCGACGTTGTTGTTGGCGATGCAGCTGTAGGTGCCGGAATCCTCGGAGGCGATGGCGGGAATGGTCAGAGTGCCCCCGTTCAGGACGGTCTTGTCGGGCAGGACCCCCGCGGACCTCACCCACGTCAGGCTGGGCGCCGGCTCCCCCCCGGTGGTCACACACACCAAGGTGATGGCTTCTCCAGGGTTCACCACGATGGGGTCGTCCACGAGGAGCTTGATGGAAGGGGATGCTGCGAAACAACAGGAATCAGAGAATCAGGGAATGGTTGGGATGGAAGGGGTCTTAAACATCATCCCATTCCATGGGCAGGGACAACTTTCACTGTCCCAGGCTGCTCCAAGCCTCATCCAGCCTGGCCTGGGACACTGCCAGGGATCCAGGGACAGCCACAGCTGCTCTGGGATTTCCAGCCTAGCCTCTCCCCACCCTCCCAGCCAGGAATTCCTAATTCCCAATATCCCATCTATCCCTGCCCTCTGTCAATGGGAATTCCCTGTGTCCTGGCACTCACTGGTTTCTTGTTCCAGCCCTGACTGGTTGTTCCAGTAAGGAAAGGAGAAGGAGATAAAGAAAAGCAGGGAGAGCTATAGCCAGGGAATCACAAAATCATGGAATGGTTTGGGTTGGGAGGGACCTTAAATCTCATCCAGTGCCACCCCAGCATGGCAGGGACACCTCCCACTATCCCAGGCTGCTCCAAGCCCAATGTCCAACCTGGCCTTGGGCACTGCCAGGGATCCAGGGGCAGCCACAGCTGCTCTGGGCATGCAGAGGCAGGTAGGGATTGGTGGATTGGTGGGAGCAGGATGGATGGATGGATGGATGATGGATGGATGGATGGATGGATGGATGGAACATGTCATGTGTGGGACAGGTGCCAGCACACTGGATTGGAAACCTTGGAAAAAGCAATTAGCAAAGTCAGGAAATTGTCACATCTTTGGCATGGGAAGCCTGTTCTCCTGAACTTGGATCCTGCCACTCATCCATCCCACTTTATCCACCTTCTCCCCAGTGAACTCCTGGGAACTTGGCTGCCAACGGCGATGAATCCCTGGAGTTTGAATCCAGAGAAGCATCTCCCTTTGCACATGGAGGGACTGAACAATCCCGGACAGAGGCATTTTTTCTCCTTCTGGGATGTACAACCTGCAGCTCACACCTAATTCCCAAAATTCCCATAAAATTCCCATAAAATCCCCATAAAATCCTATGACCAGGTATAGTGGGAAAAGTCAGCACAAGTTGATGGGGAGACGCTGCTGATCTCAGAAGGAAATGATTAAATTTAATTCTCTTTTCTTTCCTTTTCCATGAAATGTTTCCATGTGATAAAAGAGGAGCAAATGGTCAATGATAAGGGACAGGGCAGCAATTCATTGGAGAATACAGATATAAATAAAATATAAAGAATATAAATAAAATCAATAATATAAATATAAAATATATAAAAATAAACAATATAAATAGTAATGATATTAATATATAAAAATAAATAATATAAATAGTAATGATATTAATATATAAACACTATAAATATAAATATAAATATAAATATAAATATAAATATAAATATAAATATAAATATAAATATAAATATAAATATAAATATAAATATAAATATAAATATAAATATAAAATCGCACTCTGATCTGTGACATCCCGTGTCCCCTGTGGTGAGGGATCCACCCTTGCTGGATCCAGGCTTTGCTCCAAGGCATCCCTTAAGCTGCATAAATGATGAACCAATGTATAAATATCCATTTCTGGGCCAGGAAAAGCAGCAATTCCAAAAAAAAAAAAAAAAACCAGGAATGAAGGTGAAGGATTGACATTCTGGGCCAAGAATGCCAGCTCAAGTGGTAATAAAAAGGGAAAGGCAATAAAAATGTTACATTCCAAAATCACATCCCCATCCTTGTTATTACACGGAGATATTCCCGGGTGTTCTGCTTTAGATGGGAATCTTATTTCAATATTAAAGGAATACAAACCAAGCACTGGAGGCAAACACAAGAATCAGCCGTAAAATCAGAGTTTGCTTTATTTGGGCTTCACCCAGGAGGAATTTGCTTTGTCTGCACTTGGAAACGGGAACAAAATAAATGGGAAGAGCTTCCTTTGTACCTGTCCTGGCACTGGGAGAACGGGATCATCATATTCATGGAATATCCTGAGTGGGAGAGACCCACCAAGATCATTGATCCAAGCCCTGTCCAGGCACAGATGCCCCCAAATCCCACCCTGGGCATCCCTGGCAGCGCTGCCCAAAGGCTCCTGGAGCTCTGGGGCTGTGCCCATTCCCTGGGGAGCTTTTCCAGTGCCTGTTCCACCCTCTGGGGGAGGAACCTTTCCCTGAGATCCAACCTAAACCTCCCCTGGCCCAGCCCCAGCCCTGCCCTGGCTCCTGTCCCTGGTCACAGGGACATCAATCAGAGCCTTGATCTCAGTGACAGCTTCAGGTAAGGAGGAAGGAAGAGGTGAAGCAGCAATGGGAACTCCAGGAGCTCGGGATGCATCCAAGGCCTTTGGTGATCATTTCATGGAATTGTGGAATGTCCTGAGCTGGGAGGGACCCACAGGGATCATCCCAGACCCCCAACAATCCCAGCCTGGGCATCCCTGGCAGCGCTGCCCAAAGGTTCCTGGAGCTCTGGCAGCCTCGGGAATGTCACCATTCCCTGGGGAGCTGTTCCAGTGCTCATTCCACCCTCTGGAATAGTGGAACCTTTCCCTGATCTCCATCCCATCCCTCCCTGACACAGCTCCAGCCACTCTCCCAGTCCAGTCCTTGGTCACCAGGAGGAAACTCCTCAGGAGAGCAGAGATTCACAATCCAAGCTCTCTCTTCCAGTTCCTCCCAGTTTGGGACTCCTCAGATCCTTCCCAGCACGAATTCCTGGCTCAGGTAATTTAGAACCAAAGGAATTGGGCTTGTGGCTAAAAATCCAGACCCCAAACCAGTCAGCTCTGCCAGGTTCTCTTTGCTCACATCCTCTGAGCTCTTCTTCCATCAGCTGATGGATCCCTGATTTGGAATTCCAGCTGGAAAACAGGGAATTGTGCCATGTTTTCTGCTTAAGGAGGTTTTTTTTTGGGAGAAGGTGACAAAAACAGGGATCCAGGTACAACCAGAACCTGTGGGCTCCACACCCAGCTGTTTATTTCCCTCTCCCTTCCCTCTCTCCTGGGTTCCATCATTTTTCCTGCACAATTCCAGCCAGGAGCTGCTCTTTGCTCTCACTTCCCATCAAATCTGCAGACAGGGAACAAGGGAAGCACGGATCACCCTTCAAAACTTGAATGGAGAGATAAAAGCACTGATGCCAACCCAGGCTGGTGGGGCCATTTCCATAATCCTGGGGATGAAAGGGAGCCCTGTGCCATCCCTCAGGAACAAAGCAGGATGGGATAAAAAGGCTGGGACGCTTCCCTTTCATCCCGACACTCCAGACAGAAAGGACATGGAAATGAGGGTTTGGAGACAGCAGCTTCCCTTTATTTACACCACAGGCTTCACTCTCAGCTCCAATCCCGAAAAAGCAAAGAGAAATCCCTGGATTTCTGCAGCCTGTGGCAAGATGGATTTAATCCAAAGGATATCAAGGAATTCAGGAAGGTCGCTGAGGTTTTCAGCAAACAGGACTCAGTGGAGCAGATAAAGGGTTAAATCCTTCTTATGAAGGGAATATTCACAATATTCAAAATATTCACAGATGAGCCTCAACGTTGATATTTCTCTGCTAAAGGCAAAAATAATGGGGAGGTACAGCCAGGGAATCCTGGAATCCTGGAATGGTTTGGATTGGATCTGAAATCCCATCCAGTGCCACCCCTGCCATGGCAGGGACACCTCCCACTGTCCCAATGTCCAACCTGGCCTTGGGCACTGCCAGGGATCCAGGGGCAGCCACAGCTGCTCTGGCAATTCCAGCCCAGCCAGGAATTGCCAATTCCCAATCTCCCACCCAAATCTCCCCTTTCCCAGTTGGAAGCCATTCCCTGTGTCCTGTCCCTCCAGCCCTTGTCCCCAGTCCCTCTCCAGCTCTCCTGGAGCCCCTTTAGGTACCCTCAGCTCTCCCTGGAGCTTCTCCTCTCCAGGGGAACATTCCCAGCTCTCCCAGCCTGGCTCCAGAGCAGCTCCAGCCCTTGGAGCAGCTCCATGGATTCCTCTGGACTCATTCCAAGGATCCCAGAGGTGGACCTGGCCCTGCAGGTGTGGCCTCACCTGAGCAGGGCAGAGGGGCAGAGGGCGTGTGGGGCTTCTGCAGATCTGCCTCACCAGGCAGTTCCTCTCCTGAATTCCATCCAGGAATTCTTTCCTTCCCAAACCACAGGAACACCTCTGAGTGCTCCCAGGAAGTTGCTCCAATGCAGCTGCAAAGTCCCCCCTCAGACCAGGAGCACCAACAAGGGCACAGTGACAAATCCCTTGGACAACTCCTTGACAGATTTCCAGCTCTGGGATGCTGCAGAATCCTTCTCTCCAACATTTCCCAAAAATATCAATTAGACAAAAATTTCGGATGGTTTGAGTCAGAGAATGAAGCTCAGTTTCCTGTCAGAGTTGATTTCTTCCAGGGCTGATCTCAATCCCTTCATTCCCCAGCCTGGATTGATCCCAGGGCTGCCACATGGAATTCAGGAGTGAAGGATTTGATTAAGTTGGGTTCAATCCTAGTTTGGGAATTTAAGCCTCAGAGGCAGCACAATCCCCCAACACCAAAACTCATGGAGAGACGGAGATGCTCAGGTATGAAATCCCATAAATTCCAAGAATTCCAAATGCAACAATCCCTGCCAGAAGGAGTCAGGACTAAATGGGGTCTGTCATCACTTCCCAAGCCAAGATCTGTCCAGAATGACTTCCAGGATTATCCAGGGGATCACTGGGCCCAACCCCAATCTCCAACCCACATTCAGCCAGCCAACATTCCCAGTGGGAACCTTCCTTTGATTCCATTAGAAATAATAAAATCATTATCAAACAACATTCCCCAAACTTGCCTGGAGCACGTTTTCCACACTGAGAGATCCCAGTGGAAGTGGAGAAAAGAGGAGAAAATTCTCCAAATAAAGAGTTCCAGTTATAAAAATTTGGGGTTTAGGCAAATAAAACATATTTATTTCTCATCCCATTGTTCTCTTTGACTCCTTCTCTCTTTTCTCCCATCTCCTTTTAATTTTAAATTTGAACCCCAGGAGAGCGGCTCCATGCCCTGAGGGCTCTGCACCCCCCCTGCCCTTTGGAAGCCGGGGTTTATTGTGGAATTTTGGGGGATTTTTTTGGAATTTTGGGGGATTTTAGCAGCTGCCCCCAGAGCTGCAGTCGCAGCTGGGGCTGCCCTCACCAACCTCATCTTCATCACCCCCAGCCAGCAGGAGCCTCAGAGCCACGGTGAGGAGGGACTTGGGAAGTGTGGGGAATATTTGGGATTTGGGGGGAATTTTTTGGGATTTTTTTTTTGCAATTCTTTGAGGATTTGGGGGATTTTTTAACTCGGGTTTTTTTGGTTTTTTTTTTTGGAGGAATTGTCACGATTTTTGTCAGGAATTTTGTGTAAATTTTGGGGATTTTTTCTGAAGGAATTTTGGAAGATTTGGGGAGGGTTTTAGAAGCTGCCCCACAGGCACAGTGAGAGGAGACTAGGGAAGTTTGGGGAATATTTGGGATTTTGGGGCAATTTGGGGGATTTATTTTTTGCAATTTTTTGAGGATTTTGGGGGATTTTTTAACTCTTTTTTTTTTTTTTTGGAGGAGGAGAAGGAGGAGGAGGAATTGTCGGGATTTTTATCAGTAATTTTGTGAAAATTTTGGGGATTTTTTCTGAAGGAATTTTGGAAGATTTGGGGAGGATTTTAGCAGCTTCCCCACAGGCACAGCGAGAGGAGACTCAGGAAAGTTTGGGGAATATTTGGGGGGGTTTTTTGGGGAATTTTTTCGGATTTTTTTTTTTTTTCCGGAATTTTTGAGCGCCGATCCCACATTCGGGAGCCAGGCCGGACTTGGCAGCGCCCCAGGAGAGCGGCAGAGCCCCGGGGAGCTCCTCCCCTGGCAGAACAAGGCCCTACTGATCCGATTCACGCCGCAGCTGCAGCCTCGGGAAAGGGGCTCCCATTCACGGGCTGCCCTGCGGGAGCGCCGCCGCATCCCGGGATTTCAGAGCTGCCCGGGAATCCAAAGGGCTCTGGGAATTACGGCGGGTCACTGCTGGGAATTCACATTGGGAATTATGCCCGGTCTTGGTGGCCTTGCATTAAAGGCAACCCATGGCAGAGGGATGGAGATTGATTGGGAAATTATTAATTAACGGCTCCGACACAGCCCAGCCCTCACAAGGTGCCAAACCAGCAGGAAACACATCCTGGTTAGATCAATGGCCAGGCAAGGCTTTCTCAGCACTAACCAAGCACTCCTTAAGTCATCATTAACACTCTTAATTAGACCCATCTAATTAAGGCCAAGCACTTGGCTCAGAGAAGCTGTGGTTGCTTGGAATGTTCCAGGTTGGATGAGGCTTGGAGCAACCCGACCCAGTGGAATGGGATAATCCCAAACCAGCAGGAAACACACCCTGGTCTGGATCAATGATTGGGGCAAGACTTTCTCAGCACTAACCAAGCACTCCTTAAATCATCGTTAATGCTCTTAATTAGACCCAGCTAATTAGGGCCAAGCACTTTGGACCAGAGAAGCTGTGGCTGCTCCATCCTTGGAATGTTCCAGGTTGGATGGGGTTTGGATAACCTGAACCAGGGGAATGGGATAATCGCAAACCAGCAGGAAACACACCCTGGTCTGGATCAATGATTGGGGCAAGACTTTCTCAGCACTAACCAAGCACTTCTTAAGTCATCGTTAATGCTGTTAATTAGACTCGGCTAATTAGGGCCAAGCACTTGGATCAGAGAAGCTGTGGTTGCTTGGAATGTTCCAGGTTGGGTGGGGCTTGGAGCAACCTGAGCCAGAGGAATGGGGTAATCCCAAACCAGCAGGAAACACACCCTGGTTTGATCAATGGCTGGGCAAGGCTTTGTCAGACTCAGCACTAACCAGGCACTCCTTAAATCATCGTTAATGCTCTTAATTAGACCAGGCTGCCAAACACTTTGGATGAGAGAAGCTGTGGCTGCTCCATCCTTGGAACGTTCCAGGTTGGATGGGGTTTGGAACAACCTGAGCCAGTGGAATGGGATAATCCCAAACCAGCAGGAAACACACCCTGGTTTGGATTAATGATTGGGGCAAGACTTTCTCAGCACCAACCAAGCACTCCTTAAGTCATTGTTAATGCTCTTAATTAGACCAGGCTGGATTGGATCAGAGAAGCTGTGGCTGCTCCATCCTTGGAATGTTCCAGGTTGGATGGGGTTTGGAGAATCTGATCCAGTGGAATGGGATAATCCCAAACCAGCAGGAAACACACCCTGGTATGGATCAATGGCGGGGCAAGGCTTTGTCAGACTCAGCACCAACCAGGCACTCCTTAAGTCATCGTTAATGCTCTTAATTAGGCCAGGCTGGATTGGACCAGAGAAGCTGTGGCTGTTCAATCCTTGGAATGTTCCAGGTTGGATGAGGTTTGGAGCAACCCGACCCAGCAGAATAGGATAATCCTAAACCAGCAGGAAACACACCCTGGTCTGGATCAATGATTGGGGCAAGACTTTCTCAGCACCAACCAAGCACTCCTTAAGTCATCATTAAGACTCTTAATTAGACCAGGCTGGATTGGATCAGAGAAGCTGTGGCTGCTCCATCCTTGGAAAGTTCCAGGCTGGATGGGGTTTGGAGAATCTGATCCAGTGGAATGGGATAATCCCAAACCAGCAGGAAACACACCCTGGTATGGATCAATGGCGGGGCAAGGCTTTGTCAGACTCAGCACCAACCAGGCACTCCTTAAGTCATCGTTAATGCTCTTAATTAGACCCAGCTAATTAAGGCCAAACACTTGGATCAGAGAAGCTGTGGCTGCTCCATCCTTGGAACATTCCAGGTTGGATGAGGTTTGGAGCAACCTGACCCAGTGGAAGGTGTCCCCGCCCTGCAGGGAGTAGAATGGGATAATCCTTAAGGTCCCATCCCACCCAAACCATTTTGGGGTTTTATTCAAGGATCTGATGGAGATGTTGAGGGAATTTGAAGGGGTGGAGTCCCTGCTGCTGCCTGGGGTGGGGAGCTGAGGCTGGAACGGCACAGGGAGGAAAATCCATCCGTCAATTCTCGGAGCAGCCCAAAAAAAACCCACTGCCAACGTGTCATAATTACGGTGAGACAAACAGAGGCATTTAGGCTGGATGTATGGAATTGAGGAAATGTCACAATTGGCTTTAGGGATTACTGGAAACGCAGAAGAAACCCAATAATTTAATAGCGATATCAAAGTACAGGCAGCAAGTCGTGTCCTTGACAAGGCTCTCAGCTGTGATGAATAGAAATGAAAGGACATTATTTCCTCCGGTTTGGGGCGTTGTTTGAAAGGCAGAACCGAGGTAATAGAAGGTAATTGAATTATATTTTTATATCCACGGCTGTGTGTGCATCCATTTCATTTGCAGGCAGCGTTTCTTGCAGGAACACAAAGCCAATATTCCTAACGAGACACACACGGTGCACGTTCCCTTTCCGGGCAGGGAGAAAAGCCTTGAGCTCCCTGCCAGGCTAGGAACAGCGTTCCTGTAAATATTTACTGCAGAAAGTTCAAACAGGAGCGGATTGGAATTCCCAGATTTGGAGTTCGAATCAGAAAATCCCAGAATGGGATTGGGAGGGAGCTTAAAACTCATCCAGTGCCACCCCTGCCATGGGCAGGGACACCTCCCACTATTCCAGGGTGCTCCAACCCGAATTTCCAACCTGGCCCTGGGCACTGCCAGGGATCCAGGGGCAGCCTGGAAATTCCAGCCCAGCCAGGAATTCCTTCCATAAATCCAACCTAAATCTCCCCTCCTTCAGCTCCATTCCCTGTAATTTTAAATATTTTTTTACTGTTATTTTACAGGGCAAAAATAAACTTTTTATTGCCCGCCCTGCAATAGGGCAGGTCCTTCCTCGTCGTCATCAGGCTTTCAAAAAACCCAAATTATCCCTAAAAAAAAATGAACCTAGGGAAAAATAAAATAAAAAAAATCCTAAAACTGAACCAGCAATGAAAATCTCTTTCATACTTTTCTCTGTTTATCCTCTGCTGCTACAGAGATCCCAGTGGAAGCTGCACACCACGTGAAAAGAGGAGAAAATTCCCCAGCTAAACAGTTCTAGAACAGTTCTAGTTATAAAAATTTGGAGTTTAGGCAAATAAAACATATTTATCTTACATCCCATGGTTCTCTTTGACCCCTCTCTCTTTTCTCCCATCTCCTTTTCACTGCCTTTTAAATTTCCAGCACTTCCAGGTCGAGAAGAAATAAAGAGAAGCTTCTCAAATCCCAAATCTTTCAGGTTTGTGCCCTTTTTTTGACTTGATGCATGGAATAACTGAGGCAAAATATTCCCAGAGCAGCTTTAAGCACTGCAAATGCTTTAGGATCCTCATGGAATGGCTCCTCATGGAATGGTTTGGGTTGGAAGAGACCTCAGAGGTGATTTAATTCCAGCCCCTCCTGCCACAGGCAGGATTTAGGGTTTTCCCTGGCACACAGGAGCAATTTCCAGCTGGTGAAATACCTGGAATCTGTTCTGGGAAGAAGGAGTGGCTCCCTGCACCCAGGGCAGGTGTCCCTTGATGGTCAGAGCCACCCCTGTGTGTCCCCAAACCTCCTGCTTGGGGTCCCTGAGCAGCCACTGCTCCCGTCAGGGATTAAAGAGGAAA
This sequence comes from Acrocephalus scirpaceus scirpaceus, assembly GCA_910950805.1. Lineage (NCBI taxonomy): Eukaryota > Metazoa > Chordata > Aves > Passeriformes > Sylviidae > Acrocephalus > Acrocephalus scirpaceus. Next base: position 1,144,177 of record OU383780.1, read on the forward strand.
AAAATCCCATTTTTCAGTCTGCCCTGAGCCTGTCCCTGAAATAAAGAGGCTTAAAGTCGTGGCAAGAGCAAGATCATTTTGTCAGGGCGCCCTGTCAAAAAATAGAAAATCCTGAGGTTTGGGGAGCAGAGTTACAGGATAGAAACAGAATGGAATTATCAGAGAATTGGAAATTGGGAAAGATCCACAAGGATTGTGGGGTCCAGCCCCTGTCCCTGCCCAGACCCCCCAGCAATCCCAGCCTGGGCATCCCTGGCAGCGCTGCCCAAAGGCTCCTGGAGCTCTGGGGCTGTGCCCATTCCCTGGGGAAGCTGTTCCAACGCTTATTCCACCCTGTGAGGGAAGAACCTTTCCCTAAAATCGAAACCTATAAACAAATATAACGATAAATCACAGTTATGAAGGTTTTTCAGCTGAGCTCAGCGTTCATAAATTCCCACATATCCACACAAGCCAATCCAGCCATCCCTACCCCATTCCCTGCGCTCCTTCCCATCCTCAACACCGTTTTTCCCTTCATTCCTCCAACTTTTCCAGCATTCCATGCTTTTCCTTTTCCAGCCATGGGGCTGCAGCCTTGATGATTCACATTTTTATGCCTCTTATTTTTTTCTCCCCTGGGTGCTTCCCCCCTCCCTTCCCTGCACTTTGATGCCTCCGTGGGCTCGTGCCGCCGTTCACGCACAGAGGCGGCATTGACAATTCCAGCGGGGAGGAAGGGAGGCGGATCTTGGCTTCTCTCTCACGGCGCTTCCTCGCCGGTTTCGCTCAGGAGGAGGCTACAAAAGCTCCCAGCTCCCACACTGGAGGGATTCATCCCCTGGGGATTTCATCCAGAGGCGCTGAGGGGAGCGGGATCCTCCCTTCGGCAGCCTAAACCCACGGCGGGATTGTCCCTGCCTCGCTAAATTTAGATCCATGCAGTGAGGCCTTAATTTTAACTTCCATGAATTTCAGGCTCTGTGCAGCTCTGAGCTCACAGTCAGGGTCACTCAGCTCTCTGCACACAGCACGGACACAAAACAAATCCTTGTCCTGCTGCACACCAAGGACAACTGGGACAAGTTTCCAGGCCCCAAAGCACCAACAACGGGGGCTGCAGGGAGAGAACAAGAAGGGTGGGACTGCATCAGCTGGAGCTGGGATTGGACAATGAAACCCCAATGTGCAAATGGACCCAAACTGATCAAAGGGTGAGACCTGGGGACCGTTTGTCCATTTTGTGTCCATTTTGGGTCCATTTTGTGTCCATTTTGGGTCCATTTTGTGACCATTTTGTGTCCATTTTGTGCCCATTTTGTGTCCATTTTGGGCCCATTCTGTGTCCATTTTGTGACCATTTTGTGTCCATTCTGTGTCCATTTTGTGTCCATTTTGTGCCCATTTTGTGCCCATTTTGGGCCCATTTTGGGCCCATTCTGTGTCCATTTTGTGACCATTTTGTGTCCATTTTGTGCCCATTTTGTGCCCATTTTGTGACCTTTTGGGGTCCCTTTTGTGACCATTTTGTGTCCATTTTCTGCCCATTCTGTGCCCATTTTGTGACCATTTTGGGCCCACCTTGGGTGCAGCCCTGCCCAGGCCCTGTCCCGCCCAAGGTGTCCCCTAAAGGCCTTTCAATCAATCTCTGCTTTATTCTCCAGCTCTGCCCAGTCTCTGTTCCAGCTCAGCCTTTCCAAGGATCAGACAGGATCAAATCCATCCCAGCCACCCCAAAGTCAGGCCCGCAAGCCGAGGTCGCGGATCCAAGAGCGCCCCAGAGCTCAATTCCCGCTTTCCAAAAATAGAAGGGATGAGCTGTTCCTCAATTCCCCGAGCGCAGCTCCAGACACCTCAGCCCGGCCCTGCTGCCACAGCAACATCCTAATTAGCGGATTAGGGATGACTGGCTAATGAGGAGCTGCCAAGGAGGGCCCTGAGGCGTCTGGAGGACACGGGCTGGGCAGGAACAAACATCAGCAAAGTGCTCGGGAAAAGGGAGCCGGGATCCAGGGATGGATAAAAAAGGGAATTTTTTGGGGATGAAGGGAAGCAGCTCTGGTTGGACCCGGTGTTTGTGGGGCTGGGAATGTGGAGGGAGCTCATTCCCTCAGGACTGAGATTCTCCAAGGAGATCAGCAGGAGCTGGGAACACTGGGAATGATGTGACCCCCAGAGAATAAAAGAAAATGTTCTTTATGCAGTCATGGAATTGTTAGGATTGGAAAACATCCCTAAAACATCGAGTCCAGCCCTTCTCAGCACTGCCAAGGCCACCACTGCTCCATGTCCCCAAGTGCCACCTCCACAGGGATTTAAATCCCTCCAGGGATGGGGACTCTACCCCTGCCCTGAGCAGCTGTGCCAGGGCTGGACAGCCCCTTCCAAGAAAGAATTTTCCCAATATCCAACCTGAGCCTCCCCTGAGGACACTTGAAGCCATTTCCTCTGATCCTGGAGGTTTTTACAAGGAAAATGAGAACCCGACCCCCCCGGCTGTCCCCTCCTGGCAGGGACTTGTGCAGAGCCACCAGGGCCCCCTGAGCCTCCTTTGCTCCAGGCTCAGCCCCTTCCCAGCTCCCTCAGGGATTCTCCAGCCCCTTCCCAGCTCCCTCAGGGATTCTCCAGCCCCTTCCCAGCTCCCTCAGGGATTCTCCAGCCCCTTCCCAGCTCCCTCAGGGATTCTCCAGCCCCTTCCCAGCTCCCTCAGCCTCTCCTGAGAGAAGACACCCCAATTCCAACATGGAAAATCCTGCTGCAAAGGAAAAGAGGACAATTCCTCATTCCTCATGCCAGAACCAGATTCCCTGTCAGCCCTGCAGGGAATCCAAACCAGCGGGGATAACGGGATTGGCAGGGAAAGGTTTAACCCTAATGAAGAGCAGGACTGGGGGATCCCTTGGGATCCTTTTCCAGCTTTTTTTTCTCTTATTCCTTTTTGCTACAGAATTATCCTGGAAAAGCTGTGGCTGCCCCTGGATCCCTGGCAGTGCCCAAGGCCAGGCTGGACATTGGGGTTGGAGCAGCCTGGGACAGTGGGAGGTGTCCCTGCCATGGCAGGGGTGGCACTGAGTGGATTTAAGGATTTAAGGTGCTTCCATCCCAAACCATTCTGGGAGAGCTGGGGATGCTCACATGGAGTAGAAAAGCATCCAGGGAGAGCTCAGAGCCCCTGGCAGGGCCTGAAGGGGCTCCAGGAGAGCTGGAGAGGGACTGGGGACAAGGGCTGGAGGGACAGGACACAGGGAATGGCTTCAAACTGGGAAAGGGGAGATTTGGGTGGGAGATTGGGAACTGGGAATTCCTGGCTGGGCTGGAATTGCCAGAGCAGCTGTGGCTGCCCCTGGATCCCTGGCAGTGCCCAAGGCCGGGTTGGACATTGGGACAGTGGGAGGTGTCCCTGCCATGGCAGGGGTGGGGTGGGGATGGGATTTCAGGTCTTTCCATCCCAAACCATCCTGGGATTCCATCAAATCCTCCTCCTGCTCAGCTCGGAGCATGCTCAGCATTCCCAGCCCCTTTCCTGCAGGTCCCAGCCACCTCCCCCAGGAATGCCAGGAAAATATTTTTTCCACCTTCCCCAATTCCCTTTGCATTGTCTGACTGACAGGAAACAAAGCAAATTTACCGTGACAGACTTCATCCTAATCGAGGGATTAAAAGTGAATTAAGCCCTTTTTAATTTGTCTCCCACCACCTGCCCCAGCCAGAGCAGCAGCCTCGGCTGTGATTCCAACGAGCTGTGGCAGGCAGCTGAAAAATCACGGATTGAGAGACTCATCCCGCTCGGGAAAACTTCCTGGGCTGCTTCATTTCAGCCTGGAAGCTGCCAAAGCTCAGCCTTAATTTATGGATTGATGATCACCTGCACTAAACTGGCTGCTAATAACATCATTTCCAAATGAATCAACGCCACCCAGGCTGCTTGGTGGAGCGAGATAAAAGCCTGATCTGCTTTTTCCTCCATCACATCACAAGGGCTGCTCCAATTCCCGTGATTTCTGGATAAATATCCCGCTTTTCCTCTGGCAGTTTGAAACAATGAGCGCTCCTGAAAGGCTCCATTCAGGTTATTCTTAGCTCGGAGCGTTCCATGTGCTGTTCAGCAGGAGCCGGGGCTGAAATTCCCTTTTTTTAGAGCCTCCCATGGAAACTGGTGACACCATCAGCTGTAATTCCTGCCTGACACCCAGCAGAGATCCAGGGATTGCCACAGGAGCAGGAACGCTCGGCCCAGGTGAGGGCAGAGGGATGGGGCAGAATCAGAGTTAAAAATGCATTGTATAAAGTTGGCTTTTCACAAATATTAAATGAATACTGGATGTGTAATGTAGGAAGATTATTTTCTGTATTTTCTTTTCTTAATAGAAGTTAGAAATGTGATTAATGCATATTTTTTATGATTGTAACTTAGTGTTAGAAGTAAAAGACTGAGGGTTTTTGTTTTCCTGCATGAAAATTGCTGACCAAAAAAGTGATTAAACTTCTGTTATCAAGGATCTTGTCCAAATGAAAATGACCAGAACCCCGGGAGAAGAATTTATGGACCTGGGATATCAGAGGGAATGGAGCCACCCACAGATGGATCCACCAGATAAAATTATTGGGGGGGAGTTGAAATTGAACAAATAAATTCCCACTCAAAAGGAATGTTTGAATCGTGCATGTGAATTTTTAAATATGCAACAGGCTGATGACTTTTAAAGAACAAATTTTTGTTAGCAAGGCTGGTTCTGTGCCAGGCACCCTCATCCAAGAAAATGTATTTTGCTTTTATCTCTCTTAATTGTCTATTTTCTTTTTATTTTTTTATTAAATTTCTAAATTTTTCCAAGAAAGTGAACCTCGTTTTTCACATCAGGGAATCCTGGAATGGTTTGGGATTGATGGGGCCTTAAATCCCACCCCATATCCCAGCCCTGCCATGGGGGCTCTTCCCTTCACATTTCTGATCTACTGAGATGAGAAATTCGTGGATTAATTGCTGCCTGCAGACACAAAATCAACCCCAACAAGCTCCTGCACCTTCTGCTTTAAAGGATTGTTGTTAATTGTTGTTAATTGTTGTTAATTGTTGTCCCCTGGGGCTTTGGCCTGTGCATGGTGGCACCTCTGGGTGACACCTCTGGGACAGCCTCAGCTACTCCACGCCCAGCACCCACTGCAGGTTTGGGGCCGGTTTTGTGTTTTAAACCAGTCTGGGATGGAACAAAGGAATCTTTTTGTCCAAAAAGTGAGGTTACAGTGTTGGATGAGAGGAATGAGGATCCAGGGGAGCCTGGAACAGCTGGAGGGAGGGAATTGTCCCTCTCTGCTCTGGCCTTGGGGGGCTGAACCTGGGAAATTCCAGCTCTGGAATTCTCAGCACAGGAAAGCTGTGGATTTGCTGGAGTGATCCAGAGGAATCCATGGAGCTGCTCCAAGGGCTGGAGCCAGGCTGGGAGAGCTGGGAATGTTCCCCTGGAGAGGAGAAGCTCCAGGGAGAGCTGAGGGTACCTAAAGGGGCTCCAGGAGAGCTGGAGAGGGACTGGGGACAAGGGCTGGAGGGACAGGACACAGGGAATGGCTTCAAACTGGGAAAGGGGAGATTGGGGTGGGGGATTGGGAATTGGGAATTCCTGGCTGGGCTGGAATTGCCAGAGCAGCTGTGGCTGCCCCTGGATCCCTGGCAGTGCCCAAGGCCAGGTTGGACATTGGGACAGTGGGAGGTGTTCCTGCCATGGCAGGGGTGGCTCTGGGTGGGATCTCAGGTCCAATCCAAACCATTCCAGGATTCCATCAGATGCAGAGCAGCCAAATTCCCGCAAATTCTGATCCCACAAAGTGGGAATTAAACACACTCAGAACCACAGCAGTGACAACAAATCTGGGCCATCCCTGCACCTCCCAGATTTTCCTGGCTCCCCATCCCATCCCTGCAGCTTCCAATGAAAACCAATGGACGGGACAGGGCTGGAACAGCTCCAGCTCCAGGCTCTGATTTTCATTACTTTGGATTTATCCGGGATTCCTCTGGATTTACAAGTTCCCTAATTTCTCCGGAGTCACACCAGGTGAAGTTCAACTGCAGAACTTCCATGAGGTGAAGTTTGATTAAATGAGCCAAGTTTGGTTTTAGAGTCACCCCCACCTCTGTCCCTGCCCTTAACGAGCTCCTGCATTAATCACTTTCCACACCTAATCCTGCCCTTGATGCCTGTGATCAAATTCCTCATGGAAAAAGGGGAATCCTTGTTCTTTTCCAGGCTTGTTTACTTGGGAAATTACTCCAGGAAAGGCAATTTTCTTCCCAGATAACCATGGCATGGTAAGATGGGAATAATTCCTTCCTTTGGCAAAATTGCCCTGGGATTGCCCATCCTGGGCTCAGGAAATGAGAGTTTGATGTTCCCCAAGTGCAGGAACACCAAATTGTTGAGGCTCAGCACAGAGAGCGTGCTGGCTCCAACAGCAAAGTTATTCCAAGGAAAAATGGGAGCAGGATCCATTCCCAACTCTGCTGCCGTGGGTGAGGGTCAGGAGCTGCTCCCAAATCCCATGGAAAGGTTTTTCCTGCCATGAAACCAGAGCTGCTCAGGAGGGACAAACATCACTTCAGGATATTTTTTTTTCCCTGGAAAAATTAATTAATTTACACTCCAATTTCCTTGGAGTGTAAATTAAAGCCTTCCAAGACATTTTCCTGGATATTTTTGGAGCAGACCATAATTCCTGGTGGAGCTGCTTGAATTCAAGAGTTGTGGACAGCAGTGGGAAAGGACAGGTCTGCTGTCCAATCAGCAATTCCAAAAAAAAACTGGAGAAAACTCCTTGGAATAAAGCCCTGAGGGCAGGAATGATGGGAAATAGGGAAGTGCAAATAAAATTCCTCGCTGACCCCAGCCACGCTCAGCATTTCAATTTTGTGTTCATTCTCTCCCTCATTTCAAGGCCTCAGACATAAATTATTAAGGTCTAACCTAACCTGAAGTCTCCAAATTCCCAGCAGTTCCTGTGGAATTGTTTTCCAAGGCACATTCCCTTGAAATTCCTGATTAGCCAGAAATCCTCATTATCTGGTGGGAGGTTCAGGGAGGATTTCAGGCACATCCTGTGCCTATCCTGGAGCCTTTAGGAGAGGGAAAATCCAGGATTTCCATCCTCCCCCAGCATTCCCAAGTGCGTTTTTTGGGATTGACCCCTGGGGTTACACTCACAGCGAGAGGCACAACTGAGTGATCCAAAAAACCAGAATAAATTCCCAAGAAATTCCACAAAATAGAAACAACTTTTCCAGGGATTCCACCTAAAGGCTTGGAGATCTTCCCACAAAAGGATTTCAACACAACCCCTTGGATATTTCCGTCTGGAACAATTAAATCCGAAAGGAAACGTTTAGGTCGGAATCGATCAAGGAATTGATGTTTAGGTCGATGCAAGAGAAGGTCAAATCAATCCCTGAAATCAATGCCAGAGTGGAAAAGGTTGGGTTTTTCCCATGGAATATTTTGTGGAATAAAAATCCTTGTGTTTCAACAGCACGAGGAAGATGAGGAACTTCTCCCATATTTGAGGGATTCCAGAGGTCATGGAGCTGCTCCATGGAGCCCCTCTGGAGCCAGGCTGGGAGAGCTGGGAATGTTCCTCTGGAGAGGAAAAGCTCCAGGGAGAGCTGAGGGTACCTAAAGGGGCTCCAGGAGAGCTGGAGAGGGACTGGGGACAAGGGCTGGAGGGACAGGACACAGGGAATGGCTTCAAACTGGGAAAGGGGAGATTTGGGTGGGAGATTGGGAATTGGGAATTCCTGGCTGGGCTGGAATTGCCAGAGCAGCTGTGGCTGCCCCTGGATCCCTGGCAGTGCCCAAGGCCAGGCTGGACATTGGGACAGTGGGAGGTGTCCCTGCCATGGCAGGGGTGGCACTGGGTGGGATTTAAGGTCCCTTTAACCCAAACCATTCCAGGATTCTGGGATTTTCTCCATTTGAACCCCAGGACCAGGGTGAGAAGGAGCCTGGGGTGTCCCAGCCTTGTGTGACACCGGGGCAGCACCGGGGCCTTCCCAGGGCCGTGGACTTGATCCGTTGTACCCCAGAGCTCCCCAGAGATGAACTCTGGTTTTCTGGGAATGGATCCCACTGCCAGAGGGCTGGGATGGATGGGAGATTGGGAATTGGGAATTCCTGGCTGGGCTGGAATTGCCAGAGCAGCTGTGGCTGCCCCTGGATCCCTGGCAGTGCCCAAGGTTGGACACTGGGCTTGGATCACTCTGGGATAACGGAATTTGTCCCTGGCATCGCAGGGAATGGAATGAGCTGGAATTCCACCTTCTTCCCACCCAAACCATTCCAGGATTCCCTGGACGAGCCCCAAACTCGGCGCTGAGGGCAGCCAGGGCTGCTGGACTCACCGGTTTTGTTGGAGAGGCGGAAGGACACCATTTTATCCGGGATGCTGCAGACATTCCGCACCGAGGCGATGCAGCTGTAGTTGGCGTAGTCCTGAGGTCGCAGATTCTTCAGCTTCAGGATCTTCGTTTCTCCCTGCAAAAAGGAGGAGGGAACATCAGGAAGGGACAGAATAAGAGGAAAAATGGACACAGGTCTGGGATTTCCATCCTCCAGAATTCCCGAGTGCGTTTCTTGGGATTGACCCCAACATTACATCCACAAGGCACAAATGATCCATAAGGAATCAGCTCCAAAAGAATTTAAGGAATTTGTCTGGATTTGCCCAGTTTTCCAAAAGAAAAGAGTAAATTCAAAAGAAATCCCACAAAATGGAAAAAACTTTTCCAGGGTTTCTACCTAAAGGCTTTGAGTTCCGACCCCCAAAGGATTTCCAAAGGATTCAGGGAATATCAACACTGGAAAGCCGGAGGGGAAATGGGGTTGGTGGAGTCGCAAATTTTTCAGGATAATTTATTTGAAGGTACGAGTTCCATGAAGAAAAAAATCCCAAGGTACAAAAATTCCTCCAGTTTTCCTTTAAAAATGAGGAGCTGCTGGATTCTATTTTTTAGTCAGGGAGCTGAGTGGGACATGGAATGTGGAATTCCTTCAAAAACGGACAGCAGAAAACTGGGAAATGGGAAATGTCAGATTCCCCCTGCAAAGTTCCAAAAGAAAAACGTGGAAAATGTTCATTTTCTGGCGTCCTGATAAATCCCAATAAATCCCAGCCTTAGGAACACAGGGATATTTATTTTTTAACAATATCACGTGGATAAACCAGCCAAAAATGTCCAGGAAAAATGTGGAAGTTTGAGAAAATGAATGTACAAAACTGGGAAAAACAGAAATCCATGTTAAAAAAATACAGCTGAGCAGGGAAGAGAAGAAAGTCCTTGAAATCTTGGAGAGATTTTGGGAATATTGGGATTTAAATGGTTTCTGTGGACAACCAATCCCATGGAAATGATGGGATTAAATCCATTGAGAATATTGGGATTTAAATGGTTTCTATGGACAACCAATCCCATGGAAATGATGGGATTAAGTCCATTGGGAATATTGGGATTTAAGTGGTTTCTATGGATAACCAACCCCATGGAAATGATGGGATTAAAATGGAGCCCATTGCAAGGCCAAGCCTTGGATAAAATGCTCCTAAAGATGAAATTCCTGCTTTAGGAAGTTTCTCTGGAATAGGAAAGGGCCTGGGAAAGGCACAGCCTCGGGAACACGTGGATGTGGATAAACTGCCCAGGAATGTCTAGGAAAAATCTGGAAGTTTGAAAAGATGAATGTACAGAACTGGGGAGAAAAAAATCAAAAAATACAGTTTAGCATGGATTAAAGAAACTGTCCTTGAAATCTTGGAGAGATTTTGGGAATATTGGGATTTAAATGGTTTCTTTGGACAACCAATCCCATGGAAATGATGGGATTAAGTCCATTGGGAATATTGGGATTTAAATGGTTTCTATGGACAACCAATCCCATGGAAATGATGGGATTAAGTCCATTGCAGGGTCAAGCCTTGGATAAAATGTTCCTAAAGATGAAATTCCGGCTTTAGGAGGTTTCTCTGGAATTGGGAAGGGCCTGGGAAAAGCACAGCCTCGGGAACACCTGGATGTGGATAAACCACCCAGGAATATCTAGGAAAAATCTGGAAGTTTGAGAAAATGAATGTACAAAACTGGGAAAAACAGAAATCCGTGTTAAAAAAATCCAGCTGAGCAGGGAAGAGAAGAAAGTCCTTGAAATCTTGGAGAGATTTTGGGAATATTGGGATTTAAATGGTTTCTATGGACAACCAACCCCATGGAAATGATGGGATTAAAATGGAGCCCATTGCAAGGTCAAGCCTTGGAAAAACTGCTCCTAAAGATGAAATTCCGGCTTTAGGAGGTTTTTCTGGAATAGGGAAGGGCCTGGGAAAAGCACAGCCTCGGGAACACGTGGATGTGGATAAACTGCCCAGGAATATCTAGGAAAAATCTGGAAGTTTCAGAAGATGAATGCACAGAACTGGGGAAAAAAAATCCATTAAAAAAATACAGCTAAGCAGGGAATAAAGAAACAGTCCTTGAAATCTTGGAGAGATTTTGGGAATATTGGGATTTAAATGGTTTCTGTGGACAACCAATCCCATGGAAATGATGGGATTAAGTCCATTGGGAATATTGGGATTTAAATGGTTTCTATGGATAACCAATCCCATGGAAATGATGGGATTAAGTCCATTGGGAATATTGGGATTTAAATGGTTTCTGTGGACGACCAATCCCATAGAAATGATGGGATTAAATCCATTGGGAATATTGGGATTTAAGTGGTTTCTATGGACAACCAATCCCATGGAAATGATGGGATTAAAATGGAGCCCATTGCAAGGTCAAGCCTTGGAAAAACTGCTCTAAAGGTGAAATTCCTGCTTTAGGAGGTTTCTCTGGAATAGGGAAGGGCCTGGGAAAGGCACAGCCTTGGGAACACCTGGATGTGGATAAACTGCCCAGGAATATCTAGGAAAAATCTGGAAGTTTGAGAAGATGAATGTACAGAACTGGGAAAAAAAAAATCCATTAAAAAAATACAGCTGAGCAGGGAGGAGAAAAAACTGTCCTTGAAATCTTGGAGAGATTTTGGGAATATTGGTATTTAAGTGGTTTCTATGAATAACCAATCCCATGGAAATGATGGGATTAAGTCCATTTGGAATATTGGGATTTAAGTGGTTTCTATGGACAACCAATCCCATGGAAATGATGGGATTAAGTCCATTGGGAATATTGGGATTTAAATGGTTTCTATGGACAACCAATCCCATGGAAATGATGGGATTAAGTCCATTGCAAGGTCAAGCCTTGGAAAAACTGCTCCTAAAGATGAAATTCCGGCTTTAGGAGGTTTTTCTGGAATAGGGAAGGGCCTGGGAAAGGCACAGCCTCGGGAACACGTGGATGTGGATAAACTGCCCAGGAATATCTAGGAAAAATCTGGAAGTTTCAGAAGATGAATGCACAGAACTGGGGAAAAAAAATCCATTAAAAAAATACAGCTAAGCAGGGAATAAAGAAACAGTCCTTGAAATCTTGGAGAAATTTTGGGAATATTGGGATTTAAATGGTTTCTATGGACAACCAATCCCATGGAAATGATGGGACTGAAATCAAGCTTTGGAAAGCTGCCCCTAAAGATAAAATTCCTGCTTTAGGAGGATTTTTCTGGAATAGGGAAGGGCCTGATCCAGGCTGCCACAGGCACTGAGTTCTGGAAGCACAGAGCAGCTTCGTTTTCCAGGTTGAACTTGGGCTGAAACTCCCATTGGAATTGTGGATCCTGTCCCCAGCTCGCAGAGATTTATAAAAATGTATCTATTTTCCTCATTGGTTGGGATAATTAGTCCAATTATGTCTAATTGCATAATTATCGTAAATACAGCAAATTTAATCTCGTGCTCAGGCTGAGCAATTCCAGTGAGTGACAGGGAGGATGCAAACTCTCAGGGAAAGAAAATCTCCATCAGGATCTGGCATTTGGGAAGTTCATTTCTCCAAGGTTTTTATGGATGAGGATGGGCAGGTTTGATCCGTTTGTCTCCCCACGGATGCTGGAACAAGTGGCTGATGTTCCCTGATTGACTGGGAGACTCTGATCCCATGGAAGGGATTTGTCTGGATTTTCCCCGTTTTCCAAGTGTCTCCTGTGATTTGATTGCTGGCTGGATTTTGGGATCATCCCAGAGCATGAAAAAAAAGGGAAAGGGAGGGGGAATTCTGCCCCTGTGCCCTGCTCAGGTGAGACCCCACCTGCAGAGCTGCTCCAGCCCTGGGGACACAGCAGCACCTGGAGCTGCTGGAGAGATCCAGAGGAATCCATGGAGCTGCTCTGGGGCCAGGCTGGGAGAGCTGGGAATGTTCTCCTGGAGAAGGATCCAGTGTTGGATGAGGGGAGGACCCAGGGGAGCCTGGAACAGCTGGAGGGAGGGAATTGTCCCCCTCTGTTCTGGCCTTGGGGGGCTGCACCTGGGAAATTCCAGCTCTGGAATTCTCAGCACAGGAAAGTTGTGGATTTGCTGGAGTGATCCAGAGGAATCCATGGAGCTGCTCCAAGGGCTGGAGCCAGGCTGGGAGAGCTGGGAATGTTCCCCTGGAGAGGAGAAGCTCCAGGGAGAGCTGAGGGTACCTAAAGGGGCTCCAGGAGAGCTGGAGAGGGACTGGGGACAAGGCCTGGAGGGACAGGACACAGGGAATGGCTTCAAACTGGGAAAGGGGAGATTTGGGTGGGAGATTGGGAATTGGGAATTCCTGGCTGGGCTGGAATTCCCAGAGCAGCTGTGGCTGCCCCTGGATCCCTGGCAGTGCCCCAGGCCAGGTTGGATGGGATTGGAGCACCCTGGAATACTGGGAGGTGTCCCTGGATTGGAATGGGATGAGCTTTCCCTTCCCACCCAAAGCATTCCAGGATTTTATGACCACCAGAACAATAAAACCATCAGAAATAACAATCCACCTCTTTTTTTGGATAAAACAACCAATAAATTTTCTTTCCCTCTCCATTCCATTTCACTTCCAGATTAAAATCCACCTTCAGAACCCTCAACAACAAAAAAAAATTCCCTCTCCAAATTCCCAAGCTTTGATCCTCTGGAGCCAAATCCCCTCTCTGTCCCTTTTCCCATCAGCCCTCCCTGCTTGCAGCCCTACCATCAAATGAACTAATTAAGCAGAAGATGTTGATGACTCTTGAACCTTTAATTACATTTCTCCTCTCATAAATACAGAGCAGATCTTGCCTGCACGCATCCAGGCCACGCTAATTCCAGCTGCCCTCCAATAACTGGAGAAAGGTTATGGATAAGATTGGAATATCACCGGGACAATCTGATTTATTCATTAATTAAACCCACGCCGAGATTTTAGGAAGGGTGATCTTAATAAGCTAAAAAAAAAAAAAAAATCTCATTCCGTGTGACACATTTTAGTAAATGAATCCTTAAGATTTTAGGGAAGGCAATCCTCAGCATTTCCGTAGCGAAATAAAAAATAAAAAATTTAAAAAATCCACTTTCCCTTTTTAATTAAAACATTTCCAAACTCCTGTTTACACCCAAATCCGAGCAAAGCCCCAGATTTGCTAAACTGGGTCCGTCCCTGTTAAATTAAAAATAATCTCATTACATTTAGCTAGACACCAAGAACTCGGCTCCGTGATTTAATTCCCGGCTCTGCGAGGTGCCGGGCTCCGCATTTCTCCGGAAAACACGGAGCTGTTGGAGCAATATAAAGCTGTCAAGTACAATAAAAAGCCACAAATGAAGGTGCTCTCAAATCATTAAGTGAAAATTATTTATGAAAGTCGCAGTTGCTTTCTGCTCCGAACACCAAATTACCAGGCAGTTTTCACCTCTGCCTTTCCTTGTTATTCCTTGGGATTTTCCAAACCAATTTTTCCCCCTTTTTTTTCTCCCCTTTCTTTTTATTTTATTTTATTTTTTTCTTCAAACACCATCCCACACTTTTGGCCACAGACAATGGGATTTGCCACCTTTTTTTATCCTCCCTCGGTGCAAATGTGAGCTTGATAAATTAATCTCAGCTTATCCCACAGAGCCTGGATTCCTTCGGGGCTGGGAATGGGAGGATGGAAGATTTCGGAAAAGGTTTAATTTCCTTTTTTGCCACCTCATTTTTAAGTGGGGGAACTGTGAAATTTTATATTAAAGGGTAAAAGAGGCAGAAAAAAAGGAGTATAAAAACCAACACGGGGAGTTCCCATAGAGTCCGGAATCATGGAATTTTTAAGGTTGGAAAAGCCCTCCAAGATCATCAGCTCCAACCACCACCACGTTCTCCATTAATCCGTGTCCTCAAGTGCCACATCCACAGGATTTTTGAACACTTCCAGGGATGGAAGCTCCACCCTTCTTTTGGGCAGCCTCCTCCATGAAGAATTTTTTCCTAAAATTTAATCTACACGAAGAGATTTTAAGGCCGTTATTTAGGCCGAGTGCGGAATCACTGAGTTGGATCGGGAATGATGAGGAAATGGGAATTTCCAATACTCCCTGTGTCCTGTCCCTCCAGCCCTTGTCCCCAGTCCCTCTCCAGCTCTCCTGGAGCCCCTTTAGGTACCCTCCGCTCTCCCTGGAGCTTCTCCTCTCCAGGGGAACATTCCCAGCTCTCCCAGCCTGGCTCCAGCCCTTGGAGCAGCTCCATGGATTCCTCTGGATCACTCCAGCAAATCCACAACTTTCCTGTGCTGAGAATTCCAGAGCTGGAATTTCCCAGGTGCAGCCCCCCAAGGCCAGAGCAGAGAGGGACAATTTGGGCTCGCAGGATCCAACAAAAACCTCTTTAAAATCCCTCCTGTAGCTATCGCTCCCTCATCATTTAATAATCCACATTTTACAAAAATTTAAATATTTTTTATGTCAGGAAACCTATTAACAACACCCAACAGCGTTTGGGCGGGGCACCATGACCCGGAGGCCATCCCCAACTCCCACCCTGCAAACCCAGCTGGGCAAATCCCAAGGTGAGGAAAAAAAAATTCCCAATTTTTGGGCTCACCTGGGTAAAGAAGGGCTCGTAGATCTCCACGCCCTTGTCGGAGCCCTGCAGCAGCACCTCCTGGCCGCGGCGCCAGCTGTAGCGCACCGGCGGGTTGGAGTTGGCCACGCACCTGAGGAACACGGTCTTCTCATAATAGAACTGCTCCTTGGCCTCCCCGATGCTCTGGTGCACCGTCACTATGGGGTCGTCCAGATCTGGGGGAAAAAAGGCAGGAAAAAACCAAATTTAAGCCGGGATTTGGTCAGCACGACGATGGTGGGAATTTCCCGCGGCGCCGTAACTAATCGAGGGTAAAACAGAGACAAAACAGCTCGGGAAGCACCAAATTTTAGGAATTCTACAGCAAAAGTCAGGTTTAGGATTTATTTCCTTCTCCCTAACTGGGTCTCCTTTAAAGCTGCCGTTTTCAGGCAGCCGATCTCGCGCTAATGTCAATCACATTTCCATTATAGCGCCATGATTGCCGCGGTTTTGTCTGGTTCGCAGCTTTACTCCTTGTTTCTTCTAACTCTTTTCCACAAAATTACGAAGCTTTGGCAATAAATAGACAGCCTGATTTGCATCCAAATGGCAGGATCCAGGAGTCCGTGGATCATGTGCACGCAGCTGTTTGCTTTTAAAGCTGCAATTTAAGGCAGCAATTTAATGCAGATTCCCTGCTTTTAGTTACAGGCATTTAACTTCCAGCAGGTAAATTCATCCCGGGCTTTGGAACACATTTCTCTTGATTAAAATACAGATATCGGATAATTACTCCCGCTGCAGCAGCTCCAAGGAAATGAGATGCCCACAACGAGGAATTGGCTCCCACCAGGAATAAAAAAATACAATAGCCCTTGGAATGTGTGGATACCAAAGGAATTAATTTGGGTTTTATCCCACCAGGAAAAAGGAGATTCCTGGTATGGGGGTTTTTGTGGGATTAGCCTGGAGGGACGATTTTATTGAGGAAGGAAAGAAATGGAACAAGGGAAAACAAGGAAAGCAATGGATGTTTTCCCTAAGTGCTGCTTAAAACCACTCAACTTCCAAATGACCACTCTCACAGCCAGGAATTCCTTCCCAATATCCCATCAATCCTGGCTCCCTGGCAGTGGGAAGTTATTCCCCCTTCTCCTGTCCCTCCATCCCTGGAAACCAATGGGAAGAACCTGGAGGTCCGTCCCACCCATTCCATGGGCAGGGACACCTCCCACTGTCCCAGGCTGCTCCAAGCCCAATGTCCAACCTGGCCTTGGGCACTGCCAGGGATCCAGGGGCAGCCACAGCTGCTCTGGCAATTCCAGCCCAGCCAGGAATTCCCAATTCCCAATCTCCCACCCAAATCTCCCCTTTCCCAGTTTGAAGCCATTCCCTGTGTCCTGTCCCTCCAGCCCTTGTCCCCAGTCCCTCTCCAGCTCTCCTGGAGCCCCTTTAGGTACCCTCAGCTCTCCCTGGAGCTTCTCCTCTC
Organism: Acrocephalus scirpaceus scirpaceus; assembly: GCA_910950805.1. NCBI lineage: Eukaryota > Metazoa > Chordata > Aves > Passeriformes > Sylviidae > Acrocephalus > Acrocephalus scirpaceus. Next base: position 1,160,604 of record OU383780.1, read on the forward strand.
CAGGTGAACATTCCCAGCTCTCCCAGCCTGGCTCCAGCCCTTGGAGCAGCTCCATGGATTCCTCTGGATCACTCCAGCAAATCCACAACTTTCCTGTGCTGAGAATTCCAGAGCTGGAATTTCCCAGGTGCAGCCCTCCAAGGACAGAACAGAGGGGGACAATTCCCTCCCTCCACCTGTTCCACACTCCCCTGGATCCTCACCCTCCTCATCCAACACTCCCTGGAACTTCTCCTCTCCAGGGGAACATTCCCAGCTCTCCCAGGCTGGTTTCAAAGCAGCTCCAGCCCTTGGAACATCTCCATGATCTCCTCGCCAACAATTCCATGGTTTTCTTGTGCTGGAATCCTGGACTCAGCAATCCAGCTGCACCCTCCAAGCACACAGGAACACAACATTCCACGTGCAACTCAGCCTTGGCTGCAGCCATTCCAGAACCTTCTCAGCACTGCTTGTTCCTTAAAATTCCCTAAAACCCTTTGGATAGGAGTTAGTTGTTCTCTTATCCCCAAATTTAACCCTATTTTTACAAAGTCTTTGATAAGTGAGTAATTATCAAAGTGTTGGTTCATCGGGTTTATTTGAGGGCCAAATTTCAGTAAAATAGAGAACGAGGTTCTCAAATCTTCATGTGACCAAAAGGAACCTGTCAAACTCTCAAATCCCTCTGCAAAGGTGGAGAATCCCGGAATTGCTGAGGTTGGAAAAGCCCCCTGAGATCCCCAAACCCGACCATTGACCACCACCACCTTCACCACTAAACCACAGCCTCAAGAGCCACACCCACAACTGGCTGGGACTGAACTCCACCCCTTCCCTGGGCAGCCTTTTCCAAAGCCTGACAATCCATGGAATTCTTAAGGAATAACTTTGTTACTCAAATAAATAGATCAGAACGCATCAAAAATTCCACGTCGAAAAGCAATTTCCAGGAAAAAAGGGAGCAAATCCAAAGACTAAAAATTCATCCAAAGATTAAAAATTCCTCTTTAGCCACTCTAGTTCTATTTGCATAAGAAGAGTGAAGCTGGAGAGTCTCTTGATTAATTAGAAACAAAACTCGCTCCAAAACTCCCGACGATTCCAGCAATAATACCTCGTAATGGGGCACGGATTTTAAAATAAATGTTACCTTCATCCTCCCCTCCAAAACATTTAATTCGAGATCACAGAAGCAAATTATGGATCTGCTGCTCCATAAATTAGGATGGCATTTCCTAATGAGATTTCAGTTTTGTTCGAAAGGTTATTTGAAATCACAGCAGCGCTTGAGAAGGGTTGAGAGTGCTCAGAAATCCTGGCTTCTCCTCGGGAAGGTGAAGGCAAAGAGGAGAAAATTAACTCGCTGCGATTTTTAGGGTCAAACACCTGCTCCCGGAGTTTTATGGAGAGCAGAACCTTTCCCACACCCGTTCCTAAGTTATCCCTATGAAAGCACATCCCTGGATGGCCAACGAGGAGCCATGAGCTCCATCCCGAGCCCAGGGATGCTCTTCCAATCCCTGAGCCTCAGATGAAGGTGAATCCTTGGATAAAAGACCCGAGAGGTCCAAAGGGTAAAAGACCCAGGAGATCCAAAGGATCCAAGACCCAAATCTGGGCTCAGCTTCATTTTCATGAAGTCGCTCAAGACGAGGCACAGGAAATTCCTTAAAACCTGGATCCAGGACTGAAATCACCTCCATCCCTGGCTGCAAGAGCAGGAGAGCTGTTTCCAGGGAAAAATTCCTCCTCATCCAATCCATCCCTGTGAGACAAATCCCTGAGCGCCCTGTCCAGCTCCAGACATGGATAAACTGGAACAACGCACCAAGGTGACACGGGGCCACCCAGATCCTGAGGGAGCTGGGATGGGGCAGCCTGGAGATGGTTGGGTGAAGGGAAAATCCAATTTCTGTCTTCCAATGCCAACCAGGGGCTCCTGGAGAAGACAAGGACGAAGGAGAAGCCGGGATGAAGAGCAGATGGAATTCCTGCCTTCAACTCGCTACCAGGAAGTTCTGGAGAAGATGAAAAACTCCTTGTGGAGGTGCAGAGGAAAGGACTGTGAGGTCTAAGCTGCACCAGGAGAAATTTCTCATGGATAGAAGGAAAACAAATTCCCAGTGCAATTGGACAATTGTCCAGAGGGGCCATGGGATACTTGAAGACATCCAAAGCTTGGATGGAGTCCTGAGGAATCCAACCTTGAAGGTGGCCATGGTTTGAGCAGGGGGTTGGACAAGAGGTCACTTTGGATGAATGATTCCAAATGACTCCGTGATTCCAGGAGCTGTGATGTCATCACTTGCTTGTCCAATCTGCTCTCTTGGAACAGGTCCATGCTGGATCATGGAAACACGGAATGGTTTGGGATGGAAGGGACCTGAAATCCCACCCAGTGCCACCCCTGCCATGGCAGGGACACCTCCCACTGTCCCAGGCTGCTCCAAGCCCCCATGTCCAACCTGGCCTTGGGCACTGCCAGGGATCCAGGGACAGCCACAGCTGCTCTGGCAATTCCAGCCCAGCCAGGAATTCCCAATTCCCAATCTCCCACCCAAATCTCCCCTTTCCCACTTTGAAGCCATTCCCTGTGTCCTGTCCCTCCATCCCTTGGCCCCAGTCCCTCCCCAGCTAATCCCTTCCAAGCAAGCACTGAACTATGGCAAGGGATGGATTTTGATAGGAACACCGGGAAAGCTCCCAGAAATCCAAGTCAGGAATGGAACTGCAGCGAAGCCTCTGCCAAAGCATTTCATAATGGTCAATTAATGGAAAATTCCCACTGCAGAACCTGAGGGATTATTTTTCTCCAACGGCAGCGCTGGAAAGATCCCGACAGCTGCAGCAAAGCAGAAGCAGAAGCGCTACCAGGAGGGCAAAGAATGCTCCCAATTTTTGGGGAGGTTTCCCTGTTCATGAACATTCCTGGTGTTGGGAAGGGCCTCACAAAAGTGTTACAAAGGGCTGGGCTTTGCTCAGGCCGTGTGAGAGCTGGAAAAAAGAAAAAGCAGGAAAAATGCAGGGCGTGAGCAAGGGATTCTGCAGGGACATTGCAGGGAAGATCCAAAATTCCCTGCCTTTAGCCAGGCTGTTTAAATCCACCTGATCCCAGTGCTCATGGAAGTTCTCCAGAATTCTGGCTTCAGTTCTGATTGAATTGGCATTAATTGATATTCGATTGTCTAAACAGATTTTTTAGCTCTGTGCACCTGGGTGGCTGAGGGTGGTTATTCTTTCCCAGAAACATGGGAATATCCAGGGGCTGGGAAGGGCTTGGAATGGTCACCCAGAGAAGCCCCTGGACCCCTGGAAGTGTCCAAGGCCAGGCTTGGAGCAGCCTGGGACAGTGCGAGGTGTCCCTGCCATGGCAGGGGTGGAATGGGGTGGGATTTAAGGTCCTTTCCATCCCAAACCATTCCAGATTCAATAACTTCAAATTCCACACCAAAAAAAACCCTATAAAATTTAACACTGAGAAGCTCAGCAAGATGAATCTCTTCACTGTTTTACAGGAAAGGCAAAAAAACCAAAAATCCCAAAATTTTCATTTTGGGGTTGATGGAATTGTGAAGAGCCAACGGATTAATCACCCTTTAAATCAAACCGAAGCCATGGGTGCTGCCAGGTGGGTAAAGTCTCTTAATCAACCCAAAAATAATTACGGGAAGATGTTTCCCACCGAGGTTTGTGCCACCATCAGGTTCAATTTCTCACTCTTTAATCTCTGAATTGAACCAAACATTCCCTAAAACCCAGGTGGGCCAGGCAGGGTAAACACCGGATTGGAAGAATTCCCCTCGCACGGCCCCTAAGCTCTCCAACAAACGGAAAACTCAGCCTAAGCCGATCAGGATGGCTCTAATCCCAATTCCCTGGGAATTGCATCATCGTGCTGGAGTGGAGGTGCGGCAGAGCCTGTTAAAATCCTCCCTGTGCAGAATTCCAAAGGCCTTGAGCCGCCTGGAAGTGGGAAACACGGATCATCGACCTGAGGGCCGGGAGAGCGGCACAAACACCCAGAGCTCGGCAGGATCCAGGCTGGATTTGCTGGATTTGCTGGATCATCCCCTCCCAGCTGCTGGGCCTGCACAGTTTGCTGATTTCATTTGTTAATTAGCTGCCTTTGTCTTCAGATGTTGGGAGCAGGCGGGACGGGAATAAAACACATCTGGGAAGGGATGGGAACGGCTCCATCCCGGCGGGCAGAGCAGGGACGGCGGTGACGCACGGCTGGGCTGGAGCTGGTCAGCTCCTGAGTTATCCTGAAGTGTGAAATTCCCGAGTTTTCCAAGCTAATTCCCTGCCTTGACCCAGCACAAGCTTTTATCCACGGAATCACTGAGGTTGGAAAAGAATTTGGGATCATCGAGTCCCAGCTGTGCTCGATCCCCACTTTGCCCCCAGAGCTCCGAGTGCCACATCCAGGAATTCCTGGGACACCTCCAGGGATGGGAAATCCAAACCAGAGGACAGATATTCATGGAATCATGGAAGCATTAAGTTCATCCAACCATTCCCAGCACTGCCAAGGCCAGCACTGCCCCGTGTGCCCAAGTGCCACATCCACAGGGATTTGAATCCCTCCAGCCATGGGGACTCCACCCTGCACCTGTGCTCTTTTACAGAAGAAATTTTCCCAAATATCCAATCTAAACCTCACGGAATCCCTGAGGTTGGAAAGAGCTCCAAGGTCACCGAGCCCCAGCTGTGCCCGATGCCCACCCTGTCCCCAGAGCTCCGAGTGCCACCTCCAGGAATTCCTGGGACACCTCCAGGGATGGGCACTCCAACCCTCCCTGGGCACTGCCAAGGCCTGAGCCCCCTTTCCATGGGGAAATTCCTGCTGCTGCCCACCCTGAGCCTGCCCTGGCCCAGCCTGAGGCCGTTCCCTCTCCTCCTGTCCCTGTGTCCCTGCCAGCAGAGCCCGACCCCCCCAGCTGTCCCCTCCTGGCAGGGACTTGTGCAGAGCCACCAGGGCCCCCTGAGCCTCCTTTGCTCCAGGCTCAGCCCCTTCCCAGCTCCCTCAGGGATTCTTCAGCTCCCTCAGGAATTCTCCAGCCTCTTCCCAGCTCCCTCAGGAATTCTCCAGCCCCTTCCCAGCTCCCTCAGGAATTCTCCAGCCCCTTCCCAGCTCCTTCCACTGCTCCTCATCAGATTTATTCTCAATAATTCGCAGAATCCTGGGATAGTTTGGGTTAGAAGGAAGGACCTTAAATCCCATCCAGTGCCACCCCTGCCATGTCAGGGACACCTCCCACTATCCCAGGGTGCTCCAAACTCCACCCAACCCATCCTGGAACACTTCCAGGGATGAAGCAACCACAGCTTCTCTACCAAGGCAGCTTTGAAATGCTTTGTGTGGGACATAAACCCCAAAAACTCAATTATTTCTCTATTTCTTTCATGCTATGGAGAGGAAAATGATCTCTCCCACCCTCCACCCCTTCACGTGTCCGGTGTGGACACACAGCAGCTCTAACCAAGCTGGAAAAACGGGAATAAAGTTATTCCCAGCTCCGTGTGAGCTATTTTCCCCTCTCCAAGCCTCTCAAAGTGATTTATTCTGCATCTGCAGTGCTGCATGTGCTGCTGACAACACGCAGCATCTCCAGCTGCTCAAGGAAGCAAATGTTCCCTGCTGGTTCCCACGGCGGAGAGCGTGACCCTGGGAGCCCCGAGGAGCTCCCATGGATTTCCAATGGAATTCCAGGAGGATCCCAGCCCTGCCAGGGGGCTGGAAATGCACTCCACATAAAGGGACACAGCAAACGGCCTCGGTGTCAACAGTGCCCACACAGCTCCAGTGTGGGACCCTTTCCTGAGCGTTCAGGTCAGGAATAGAAGGAAAAATATATAAAATATATATATAAAATATTATATTAAAAATATATAAAATATATAAAATATAAAAAATAATATATAGAAATATATATAAAATAATATATTAAAAATATATAAAATAATATATTATAAATTATAATATAATAGAATGAATAGAATAGAATATTTATTATATTATATTACATATAATATAATTTATATTATATAAATATAATTTATATTATATAAATATAATATATTATATTATATTGTATTATATTGGTTTGTATTGTATTGTATTGCATTATATTGTCTTGTATTATATTATATTGTATTGGTTTATATTGTCTTGTATTATATATATAATATAATATAATATAATATAATATAATATTATATTATATTATATTGTATTATATTATATTATATTTATTATATTATATTAATTTGTATTGTATTATATTACTTTGTATTGTATTAGTTTGTATTGTATTGTATTGTTTTCTTGTATATTATATTATATTATATTAGTTTGTATTATATAATATTAGTTTGTACTGTATTGTATTACATTATTATAGAATTATTATAGAATTATTATAGAATTATTATAGAATTACTCATTACAATAATATAATATAATAATACGATTTTCCAAAAGGAAAAATACAACGAGCTCTCAGTGATGGGATGCTTTTCCTATTTTTGTGGCTGCTGGTGACCCACACCTGACTTAGAGCTGGAGAGGGATTTGGGACAAGGAAGGGGTGGATGTGTTGGAGGAGGCCCCGGAGCTGCTCCAAGGGCTGGAGCCAGGCTGGGAGAGCTGGGAATGTTCCCCTGGAGAGGAGAAGCTCCAGGGAGAGCTGAGGGTGCCTAAAGGGGCTCCAGGAGAGCTGGAGAGGGACTGGGGACAAGGGATGGAGGGACAGGACACAGGGAATGGCTTCAAACTGGGAAAGGGGAGATTTGGGTGGGAGATTGGGAATTGGGAATTCCTGGCTGGGCTGGAATTGCCAGAGCAGCTGTGGCTGCCCCTGGATCCCTGGCAGTGCCCAAGGCCAGGTTGGACATTGGGACAGTGGGAGGTGTCCCTGCCCATGGAAAAGGGATGACCCTGGGTGGGATTTAAGTCTCATTCCAACCCAAACCATTCCAGGATTCTTTGGGGATTTGCACAGATGGAAAAAGGATCAGTGGATTTTCCCCATGAACGGATTTTCCCGATCACCGGGAGTCGGAAGCTCACACAGAACGAGGCACATCCAGGAATTCCCAGCCCCAAACTGGCCCAGGCCTGGCCTGAAACACTGGAAAAGCCCTGGAATAACGGGAATTCCTGGGATCACTGGGCAGGAAGGATTTAATTCACTGCCACACTCACAATCAGTGACCAGAGTACAGGATCCTAACCTGGCCTCGTGTTTTTAATTAAAGGGCATCGAAAAAGAAATAATTAAAGGGCAATAAATTAATTACCCTTTAATTATTTCTTAATTAATTAATTAATTAGGCAACAATTAAAGTGCAAAGAAAAGCCCAACAGGAAACATTTCCACACTGGAAAAATATCTCAGGGTCTGAGTCTGCTGGGCGAGATGTAACAAGCAGAAAACATCGAATTTCTCCAAAAAGAACAGTGAATAATTTAAATTGTATTTATATTTTATAAATTATTGTTGGCTGTGAGCACCTCGTGGGGGAAATCAGCACAGAAAAGCTCTTTTGGCTCCAGGGAATATAAATATAAGGAATAAGAATAGCTGGGAGTGGAAGGAAACCCAAGTCAGTCTGGGGAAGAACCAGGCTGGGTTTTTTTATGGAAAACGAAGCAGCTGAACAGAAAAAATTTGGGCAGAGAGAGGATTCCTCAAAGCTCCGCCATCAGATGATTTTTAGGGAATAAAAATAAAAATTCATTAAGTTGGTTTTTAGTAGAGCAGCAAAATAAAAAATTCAACCCCAAAAAGGAGGCAGAGCCACGGGATAAGAGAGGTCAAACGAAACCGGCGGCGCGGTCAATTCCAAAATGCAATTCCATGAAAAAATACGGAGTTGATTAAAAATTCCACATCATTTTCATTAAACCAAGCACACTCTGCTCAAGGCATGGAGCCACTGAAAGGATTTTTAGTCCCACTTCCATCGCGCCCTTCCCGAGTTTACTTTGGATCCCCACCGTGATAAGAGAGGTCAAACGAAACTGGCGGCGCGGTCAATTCCAAAATGCAATTCCATGGAAAAATGCGGAGTTGATTAAAAAATTCCACATCATTATCATTAAACCAAGCACACTCTGCTCAAGGCTTGGAGCCACTGAAAGAATTTTTAGTCCCACTTCCATCGCCCTCTTCCCGAGTTTACTTTGGATCCCCACCGTGCTGGAAAATCCGGATGGATCGGGAGCACCCACCAAAAATAAATGTGGAATAAACGAGATTTAAACCCACCCTGACACTGCAGGGAATGAGATTTTTTAACAGTAATTTTGGGTTATTAATTCTCTCTGCACCTGCATCGTTTTTCCATTAAAAAAACCACCAGGAAAAATGGATTTCCCAAGGCAGGAAAACCAAGCATCAGCCACCCGACATGGAATAATTGTTACAAATTGGGAGTATTAACATCTTCAGTCAGTAATTATTGGTTTCATAATCCCAAACCTAATTAATGCTCGTTCCTCCACTTCTTAAAGGACAGAAACTTAATTCTGTGGAATTAATGAACAACAAACAGGGTTAGGAAAGTGTGGCTTTAGAGCACATCCATCTCCACTCCGTGAAATTTTTCCAGAGGCTCCTTGAAAGGTTTAAATAAATCCCTGTTAATAGTGAAATTCGGGATTAATTGAGTGTAAATAACGAGGAGGGGCTCCTGGTAAGAGCCCACTGGTCCCTCCCTGCCTTATTTTGGATTTCAAATGGTCTAAAAGGAGAATAAAAAATATTTGAGTAGAGAAAAAAAATTAAATGTTGATTATTTCCCTCATTTATAATAAATGAGGGTCCCAATCCCAAAGAATTCCATGATCCCACAATAATAAGTGCCAGGCTTCCTCCCTCCTTTCCCACTTCTTTTCCAAGGCTGCCATTTCTTTTCTTTAAACTATTTCCCATTAAAAATGTCAGAGCAGGAATATCCCAAATGCTGCCCCACAATCCCTGCCCTAAAAACTCCCATTTCCCCCCAGTCTGACTCCGGCCGAAGATAAAATACAGAATTTTTTTTCCCCCTAAAAAAATATTTTAGGGAAGAGAAATAAAAAAGGAAAACCCGGGACTAGAGGCCATAAATAACAGTGAGGGGAAAATGGGAGGCTGGGGAAGGAATTCCTGGGAGGGAAATGAAGGTGACAAATCCAAGAGGAAAATCTTGACCTGCCTGGAACATTCAGAGCCAAACCCAAACCCAGACAAGTCCTTTTGCTGGAAATTCCCAGCCCATTCCAGGAGCAGAACCCAAATCCTTTCTATTTCTCACTGCAATCCCAGTCTTGCCTATTTTTCCCTGCAATCCCAATCCCACTGTAATCCCAATCCATATTTTCACTCACATCCCAATCCATCACATTCTTCACCCCAATCCCAATCTTTCACATTCTCCTTGCAATCCCAATCCATCACATCCTTCACCATGATCCAAACCCTTCGCATTTTCACCCCAATCCCAATCCATATTTTTCAGTCCAATCCCAATCCTTCACATTCTCCTTGCAATCCCAATCCATCACATCCTTCAACACAATCCAAATCCTTCACATTTATCACAACAATCCCAAACCTTCCCATTTTCCCCTGCAATCCAAATCCCCCTCATTTCTCACTGTAATCCCAATCCGTATTTTCACTCACATCCCAATCCATCACATTCTTCATCCCAATCCATATTTTTCACTCCAATCCCAAACCTTCATTTTCCTTGCAATCTCAGTCCATCACATTCCTTACCACAATCCAAATCCTTCACATTCTTCACTCCAATCCCAATCTTTCACCTTTTCCTTGTAATCCCAATCTTTCACATCCTTCAACACAATCCAAACCCTTCACATTTTCACCCCAATCCCAATCCCCTACATTTTCCTTGTAATTCAAATCCATCACATTCCTCACCACAATCCCAAACCCTCCCATTTTCCCCTGCAATCCCAACCCTTCATATTTTTCCCTGCAATCTCAATCCCCCACATTTCTCATTGTCATCTCAATTCATATTTTCACTCATGTCCTAATCTTTCACATTCTTCATCCCAATCCATATTTTTCACCCCAATCCCAATCCTCCACATTTTCCTTGCAATTTCAATCCATCACGTCCTTCACCACAATCCCACTCCTCCACATTTTCCTCACAATCCCAATCCATCACATTCTTCACCCCAATCCCAATCTGTATTTTTCACTCCAATCCCAAACCTTCACATTTTCACCCTAATCCCAACCCTTCACATTTTTCCCTGCAATCCCAATCCCCCACCTTTTCCATTGTAATCTCAATCCATATTTTCACTCACATCCCAATCCTTCACACTCTTCACCCCAATCCCAATCCATATTTTCTACTCCAATCCATCACATTTTTCATCCCAATCCATCGCATTTTTCACCCCAATCCCAGTCCTTCACATTTTCCTTGTGATCTCAATCCATCACATTCCTCACCACAATTCCAATCTGTATTTTTCACCCCAATCCAAATCCTTCACATTTTCCTCATGATCCAAATCCATCACATCCTTCACCACGATCCCAAAACCCTTCCCATTCTTCACCCCAATCCCAAACCTTCCCATTCTTCACCACAATCCCACTCCTCCACATTTTCCCCTGCAATCCCAATCCATCACATCCTCCCAACCATAAAAACTCCACAAACCCCGCAGCATCCGCCATTAAAATCGGGATTCACGAGGAGCCAAACATTTCACGGGAACAACACTTTAAGATATTTACCAGACATTTTAAGGCATTCCTTGAGGACCAAAGGCAGAATTCCAAGGATTTACTCACAGTAGACGTCCACTCGGATGGATTTGATGGCCGGGGAGCCCAGGCCGTTCTCGGCCTTGCAGTAGTAGCGGCCTCCCTGGTATCTCTGGATGTTGGAAATCCTCAGGGTTTCGTTGAAGACACTGGAATCTTGGAATCTGTCAGAGGCACTTCCTGCTGTTTTGGTCCACCTGATCTGAGCAAGCACCAAAAACCAGGATTACTTTAGGCTGGAAAATGGGTGCAGTCTAAAACTCAGCACAAAATCCAGGATAATTTTAGGTCTGGAAAATGGGTGCAGTCTAAAACTCGGCACAAAACCAAGGGATTGCTTTAGGTCTGGAAAATGGGCACAGTCTAAAACTCATCACCAAAAACCAGGATAACTTTAGGTCTGGAAAATGGGTGCAGTCTACAACTCAGCACCAAAAACCAGGATTATTTTAGGACTGGAAAATGGGCACAGTCTAAAACTTGGCACAGAGATCCAGGATTGATTTAGGTTGGAAAATAGGTGGAGTTTAAAACTTGGCACAAAATCCAGGATAACTTTAGATCTGGAAAATTGGCAGAGTCTAAAACTCAGCACCAAAAACCAGGATTGCTTTAGGTCTGGAAAATGGGCACAGTCTAAAACTCAGCACAAAATCCCAGGATTGCTTTAGATCTGGAAAATGGGCAAATCCTAAAATTCAGCACTAAGATGCAGGATTCCTTTAGATCTGGAAAATTGGCAGAGTCTAAAACTCAGCACAAAATCCCAGGATTGCTTTAGGTCTGGAAAATGGGCACAGTCTAAAACTTGGCACCAAAAACCAGGATTACTTCAGGTTGGAAAATGGGCACAGTCTAAAACTTGACACAAAATCCCAGGATTGTTTTAAGTCTGGAAAACTGACAAATTCTAAAACTCAGCACCAAGATGCAGGATTGCTTTAGGTCTGGAAAATGGGCAGAGTCTAAAACTTGGCCCAAAATCCAGGATAATTTTAGGTCTGGAAAATGGGCACAGTCTAAAACTCAGCGCCAAAAACCAGGATTACTTTAGGCTGGAAAATGGGCACAGTCTAAATCTTGGCACCAAAATCCCAGGATTGCTTTAGGTTGGAAAATGGGCACAGTCTAAAACTCGGCACAAAATCCCAGGATTGTTTTAAGTCTGGAAAATTGGCAAATTCTGAAATTCAGCACCAAGATCCAGGATTGCTTTAGGTTGGAAAATGGGCACAGTCTAAAACTCCGCACAAAATCCTAGGATTGTTTTAGGTCTGGAAAATTGGCAAATTCTAAAATTCAGCACCAAGATGCAGGATTCCTTTAGATCTGGAAAATGGGCACAGTCTAAAACTCAGCACAAAATCCCAGGATTGCTTTAGGTTGGAAAACGGGTAGAGTTTAAAACTCAGCAGCAAACCACGGGATTTGTGTGGGTGGCACCGGGATTTCACCTTGGATGACTCAGGGAAATTCCCAAGAAACCCAACAGCCCACGGGAACGAGCATTTCATCCAGGAGTCCCTGAGGAGTTGCATTTCATGGAATCGTGGAATGGTTCGGATTGGGAGGAGTTTGAAGATCCCATTGCAGCCCCTGCCAGGGGCAGGGACACCTCCCACTATCCCAGGTTGCTCCAAGCCTTGAACATTCCCAGGGATTTCTGATCTGTGGGATTTGAGGCTGCCTGTGATGGCTCTGGGATAATAAATGAATTCCTATTTCCATTTATTTTTTTTTTCTGATGCTTTTCTTATTTTGGCAATCACAGAATCCCAGAAGGGTTTGGGTGGGAAGGGACTTTAAATCCCATCCCATTCCAACCCAGGGACACATTCCACAGTGCCAGGGTGCTCCGAGCCCCAGGAGAGCTGGAGAGGGACTGGGGACAAGGGCTGGAGGGACAGGACACAGGGAATGGCTTCAAACTGGGAAAGGGGAGATTGGGAATTGGGAATTCCTGGCTGGGCTGGAAGTGCCAGAGCAGCTGTGGCTGCCCCTGGATCCCTGGCAGTGCCCCAGGCCAGGTTGGACATTGGGGTTGGAGCAGCCTGGGACAGTGGGAGGTGTCCCTGGATGGGATTTAAGGTCCCTTCCCAAGCCAAATCCTGGGATTGAAGAAGGATTGAGAAAAGGCATCACTACAACTCCAGGCTTTTCATTATCAACCAAGTCTTTCACTTTTAGGAAATGATCAATAGAGATGGAAGAAGTCAGGATTTGCCTGTCCAAAGCAGCATCTCCCATTTCCATCCTGAGCCTTGGGCACTCACTGATGGCTCTGCTTGGATTTGGGTGGGAGATTGGGAATTGGGAATTCCTGGCTGGGCTGGAATTGCCAGAGCAGCTGTGGCTGCCCCTGGATCCCTGGCAGTGCCCAAGGCCAGGTTGGACATTGGGGTTGGAGCAGCCTGGGACAGTGGGAGGTGTCCCTGTCATGGAAGGGTCTGGGATGGGATTTCAGATCCCTTCCAACCCATTCCAGGATTCCATGGAAAGAACTGGGAATGAGGAGGTGATCCCAGTGCTCACCAGTGCTCCATGTCAGCCCCACCACTGCTCTGAATTCCCCAAATTCATTTTTGTTCCATAAACCAGAAAATAATCAGGGTAGGAATTCCCCATTCCTTCCATCCAAAGCTTCTACAATTCCCTTGGATTAAAATCCAAGGAAAGGGCCCCTCTCTTTCCTTGTGTAACCTCGGGAAAATGTGAAATATCAAGCAAAGATCTGGAGAAAAACCACAGATCTCATTCAAACAACAAAATTTTCCTCAGGAAAGCAAGGGATAAGCTCAGCAACGGCGCAGTATCCAAGGAAAAATCAGGGATAACCATCAACAGCTTTAGAACATCCAGGAGGGAGCGGAAATCGATCGTGGATCAATTCCCAACACAAAAGGCAAAGTTAAGGAAGTCACAAAACGGATCGGGAATCACCTCCCGTTTGCTCAGCCCCAAAGGTTTGTGGAAAACACCTTCAGCCCATGATGATAAATCTGAGTCAGCACTCCCAAAGGGTTTTCCTGGGAATGCTGGAAGCTTCAGGAAGGAGCCAGGGGTGGGAAATCTCCTCCTCACAACCAGGATCAGCTCCATGAAACCAACCCCAGGTTTGGGATCTTCACCACCCCACTGCCCTCAGTGCCCAAAGATATAAATCCCAATTTTTTCCCTAAAATTCATTTATTACTCCAAGCTTTCCCAGGAATTTCCTTCCCTGGACAACCTCTGAGATCCCGATTTATCCCAAACTGTCACCCCAGCCCAGAGGTGATGCCTTCACCCACGTTGGGAATGGGATATTTGGAGGATGGAGATTTTGGAGCTGCTCCCTCCCATCCCAGGCAGGGCTGGGAAATCAGCAGCTCCCAGCTCCCAGAGGGATTTGTTCCCCTCAAGAGCAAAAAGGCATCAAAAACGCGTTTGTGTCATTAAATTCAAGCACTGGAGTCTAAACAGAGAGGGGAAAACGCCTCGAACCGGGATTTTTTTTCCACTTGAAATTCACTCCTCGGAGCAGAATCGCGGCTCAAAGTGACAAAACCAGGCAGTTCAAATTGAGACATTTTTTCACCTCTTAAAACAACAATTTCAGGTGTTCTTTCTGCTTTGCCTTCTCCTCATCTCCACTCATTTTGCTCCCCAGGAAAAACCCCTGGGGAAAAACAGGGAACAGCTTCACAGAGCGTTCCCAAAGCGCTGTCAGAGATGACAAGGACTCAGCTGAGCTCCACACCAGGAAATGTTTCTTCTCTAATCTTGCAGCAATAAAAATCTTGACTCCATTGCCTGTCACGGTGTTAGGGGAGGGACTTTGGGGCTGACACGAAGATTTGGGGCTGGGAAGTGCCATAAATAAAGGAACACAAATAAAAACCCCGAAACAAAACCAACCAAGTCCTGCTCAAAAACCCCAAATTTGGTTTTAAGGAGATTCCTCCCGTCCCTCTTAATTCCACAGAATTGTGAAGGTTGGAAAAGTCTCCCAAGGTCATGAGGTCCAACATGGCACTGCCAAGGCCAGCACTGCCCCGTGTCCCCAAGTGCCACATCCACAGGGATTGAAATCCCTCCAGCCATGGGGACTCAACCCTACACCTGTGCCAGGGCTGGAAAACAAATTTAGGGAAGAAATTTTCCCAAATATCCAATCTAAGCCTCATGGAGGTTGGAATTGGGCTCCAAGATGAGCGCCCCAGCTGTGCCCGATGCCCACCCTGTCCCCAGAGCTCCCAGTGCCACCTCCAGGAATTCCTGGGACACCTCCAGGGATGGGCACTCCAACCCTCCCTGGGCACTGCCAAGGCCTGAGCCCCCTTTCCATGGGGAAATTCCTGCTGCTGCCCACCCTGAGCCTGCCCTGGCCCAGCCTGAGGCCGTTCCCTCTCCTCCTGTCCCTGTGTCCCTGCCAGCAGAGCCCGACCCCCCCGGCTGTCCCCTCCTGGCAGGGACTTGTGCAGAGCCACCAGGGCCCCCTGAGCCTCCTTTGCTCCAGGCTCAGCCCCTTCCCAGCTCCCTCAGGGATTCTCCAGCCCCTTCCCAGCTCCCTCAGGGATTCTCCAGCCCCTTCCCAGCTCCCTCAGGAATTCTCCAGCCCCTTCCCATCTCCCTCAGGAATTCTCCAGCCCCTTCCCAGCTCCCTCAGGAATTCACCCCGTTCCTTTCCCTGGACATGCTCCAGCCCCTCCGTGCCCTTCTTGTCAAGAGTGTCAAGAGATCCAAACTAAATCTCAAAGACCCAAACCCCAAATCTCAAAGATCCAAACCCCAAATCTCAAAGATCCAAACCCCAAATCTCCCAGCGACCCCAATCAGCTGTGCCGCACTTTCCTCCCCTGGGATCCCAATTCCTCCCCGTGCTCTGGCTGATCCCAAAACAGGGGCGAGAGTCTGAGCTGCCACCAGGCTCAGCTGTGGTGCCAGGGAAAGGAGCTGACATTGGATTTTGCCGGAAAAGTGAGAGGACCGGGAAGGGGGAGCAGGAAAAACGGGAAAAGGGTGGGAACCTCGACAGGAGGGATTTGGCAGCACAGCTTGGAAGGAGAGGAATCGTCAGCAAAGGCCAGGGAGGAGCAGCAGTGCTGAGAACGAGTCACAGATCCTGCAAAAACTCCCTGATTCCTTCAAAAATCAGAAATTCCGCGTAAAATATTCCTTAGAAAAGCAGGAATCTGAGTAACTGGCTGAACAAGGGTTGTTTGTTTGGGATTTTTCCTTAAAAAAATCCCTTTTTCCTTTCAAATGACGAGGTCCTGATGGTCACAAAGCATTAAAAAAGGTGATGACACAAAATTCCAGGATCTAAACACATCC
The DNA here is from genome assembly GCA_910950805.1 of Acrocephalus scirpaceus scirpaceus. Classification (NCBI taxonomy): domain Eukaryota; kingdom Metazoa; phylum Chordata; class Aves; order Passeriformes; family Sylviidae; genus Acrocephalus; species Acrocephalus scirpaceus. The sequence continues at coordinate 1,176,707 of OU383780.1, forward strand.
CAGAAAGGAGATTATTCCCCGGTGGGAATTTAATCCGTCCATACCTTCTCATCCCAGACATTGGATTCAATTTTCCATCAGGAAATCCCAAAATATCGGCCTGAGCCATCCCAAAATATCTGCCTGCACACTCCAGGTGTTGGAGGCAGGACAAGGAATGTGTGGGATCAGTCAGGGTGAAAATTCCAAAGGTTTTGACTCAATATTTCCACGTTTTTTGCTCTGTGAGCATCGGTTTTCCCTTTTTTCCAGAAGATAAATTGGCAAATTCTCCCCCAGACAGGAAAACGCCTCAAACAACCTTAAAAAAAAACCCTGGAAAAGGCTCAAATCTCTCCTTCCCCAAACCTGGCACGGCTTAAAAAGACTCTGGAAATTCCTTTGTTCCGGGAAAAGGAATTGGAAAGGTGTTGGCGTCCCACTGGCTGAGATTCCAGCTCCTTTCCAATTCCAGGAGGAGAAGCACGCAGCGAACTCCGGCGATCCCAAACGGAATCATTCATGTCCTGTGGAGCGCTCCTGGCACACCTTCCAACGCCTCCCACGGGCGCCAGGGAACGGAATCCGGGAACGCTGCCCACATTCCGGGAGAATGGCAAGGAGATGTAAAGGGAAAAAATAAATTAAAAAAAAAAACCTGGATGGGCTTGCTGCTAGGAATAAAATCAGGATTAAGGGCCGGGATTAAGGGTTTGGAAAGGCAGGGTTGAGGGAATCGGGCGCAATGGGAAGCAACGATTTGGGAATTCCAAAGGGAAGGGAGAGAGCGAAAAATCAGGGAATGTTTAAAAGTGGGAAAAACAGCACAGGGAAAAGGGGACAGCCACTGACTCCCGAGGGACAGGACACAGGGAATGGCTTCTAATTGGAAAAGGGGAGATTTGGGTGGGAGATTGGGAATTGGGAATTCCTGGCTGGGCTGGAATTGCCAGAGCAGCTGTGGCTGCCCCTGGATCCCTGGCAGTGCCCAAGGCCAGGTTGGACATTGGGACAGTGGGAGGTGTCCCTGCCATGGCAGGGGTGGCACTGGCTGGGATTTGTGGTTCTCCCAACCCAAATCATTCCATGATTCCACAACAGCTGAAGGCTCCTCCCGACAGCACCATTCCAACCCAAATCATCCCAAGGTTCCACATCACCTAAAGGCTTTTCCCAATTACCTCATTCCAGCCCAAACCATTCATGGGATGCTGTTGTTTGGCACCCAACCCATCCATTCCATGATTCCACTGCACTTAAAAGCTCTTCCCAACTCTACCAGTCCAACCCAAGCTATTCCATGACTCTATAGCAGTGGAATTATGGAATGGTTTGGGTTGGGAAAACCTCAAATCCCACCCAGTGCCACCCCTGCCATGGCAGGGACACCTCCCACTGTCCCAGGCTGCTCCAAGCCCAATGTCCAACCTGGCCTTGGACACTGCCAGGGATCCAGGGGCAGCCACAGCTGCTCTGGCAATTCCAGCCCAGCCCCTCCTCCTTCCCAACAGCACCATTCCAACCCAAATCATCCCAAGATTCCACAGCACCTAAAGGCTTTTCCCAATTACCTTATTCCAACCCAAACCATTTATGGAATGCTGTTGTTGGGCACCCAACCCATCCATTCCATGATTCCATAGCACTGAAAGGCTCTTCCCAACTACCCCATTCCAACCTGAACCATTCCAAGATTCCCCAGCAGCTGAAGGCTCTTCACAACAACATCACTCCAACCCAGACCATTCCAAGATTCCACAGCACATAAAGGCTCTTCCCAACTACACCATTCCAAGCCAAACCATTCCAAGATTCCATAGCACCTAAAGGCTTTTCCCAACTATACCATTCCAATCCATATCATCCCAAAATTCCATAGCACTCTAAGGCTTTTACCCACAACACCATTCCAACCCAAAGCATTCCGTGACTCCACAGCAGTTGAAGGCTTTTCCCAACAACCCCATTCCAAGATTCCATAGCACTTAAAGGCTCTTCCCAGCCACACCATTCCATGATTCCACAACAGTTGAAGGTTTTTCCCAATACCACCATTTCAACCCAAACCATTCCAACCCAAACCATTCCAACCCAAACCATTCCATGATTCTGTAGAAGTTGAAGGCTCTTCCCAGCTCCACCATTCCAAGATTCCACAGTGATTGAGGGCTTTTCCCACCACCATCATTCCAACTCAAACCATTCCATGATTCCACAAGAGCTGAAGGATTTTCCCAACACCATCATTCCAACCCAAACCGTTCCATGATTCTGTAGAAGTTGAAGGCTCTTCCGAGCTCCACCATTCCATGATTCCACAAGATCTGAAAGCTCTTCCCAACCCCATCATTCCAACCCAAACCATTCCAAGATTCCACAAGAGCTGAAAGCTCTTCCCACCACCACCATTCCAACCTTAATTCCAGGATTCCACAAGACCTGAAAGCTCTTCCCAACACCATCATTCCAACCCAAACCATTCCAAGATTCCACAACAGTTGAAGGCTCTTCCCAATGCCACCATTCCAACCCAAACCATTCCATGACTCTGTAGAAGTTAAAGGCTCTTCCCAACACCATCATTCCAACCCAAACCATTCCATGATTCCACAAGAGCTGAAGGCTTTTCCCAACACCACCATTCCAACGCAAACCGTTCCATGACTGTAGAAGTTGAAGGCTCTTCCCAGCTAAACCATTTCAAGATTCCACAAGATCTGAAATCTCTTCCCAACACCATCATTCCAACCCAAATCATTCCATGATTCTGTAGAAGTTGAAGGCTTTTCCCAGCTCCACCATTCCAACCTGAACCACTCCAACCCCACCCATGGAAACATCTCCTGGACCTCCCAAACTTGCAGGATTATTTCTCTTCCATTGTAATTCCACTTCCTTTGGCTCTGGCGCAAATTCCCCGGATTTTGCCAGCGCTTGCTCCTTAACGATGTATTTACCTAATTAGCATAATTGTCTTCAATTATGTAATTAGCGTTCATACGTGTAATCATTGGAACATGTAATTAGCCCTAATTACGCCATTAAAGCCTGCGAGCCAGAAATATCTTTATCATTTTGATTGACAGGCAGATGGGAAGGGAGGGGGGAATAAAAACCAACCCCACTCGTTATTTTTATCTCCTCGGATCACGAAATCCGCAGGAGGATCCAGGATTCAGCCTGGAATGGTGCTGGAATTATTTTAAAAATTGATATTATTGATCAAAAGGGTAACGAGGTTATTCCGTTGGAGGAGAAGGAGAAAAACGACTCGAAAAAGAGGAAAATTCAGCAAGATTTTTCTGGAATAAGAAATTGAGAATTATCTTGAAATATTTCATTTTTAATTCTAATATTCATTTGATTTGAGGATGAAAAATAATACAGAAAAAGAGAAAACAGAGAGCAGCAGAGAGATTTTTCTGTAAACAATTATCTGGAAATATTTAATTTTTTATGTCTAATATTCTAATATGAAATTTAAGGAAAAAGTCCCTAAATTCAGCAAGACTTTTCTGGAAAAAGAAATTAAGAATTATCTTGAAATATTTCATTTTTAATTCTAATATTCATTTGATTTGAGGATGAAAAATAATACAGAAAAAGAGAAAACAGAGAGCAACACTGAGATTTTCCAGTAAAAAATTAAGAATTATCTGGAAATATTTATTTTTTTCATCTCTAAAATTCTAATATGAAAATTAAGGAAAGAGTCTCCAAATTCAGCAAGATTTTTCTGGAATAAGATATAAAGAATTAACTGGGAATATTGCATTTTTAATCCTAATATTCATTTGATTTGAGGATGAAAAATAATACAGAAAAAGAGAAAACACAGAACAGCAGAGAGATTTTCCAGTAAAAAATTAAGAATTATCTGGAAATATTTAATTTTTTATGTCTAATATTCTAATATGAAAATTAAGGAAAGAGTTCCCAAATGTAGCAAGATTTTTCTGGATAAAGAAATTGAGAATTATCTGGGAATATTTCATTTTTAATTCTAATATTCATTTGATTTGAGGATAAAAATAATACAGAAAAAGAGAAAACAGAGAGCAGCAGAGAGATTTTTCTGTAAAAAATTAAGAATCATCTGGAAATATTTAATTTTTTCACATCTAATATTCTAATATGAAAATTAAGGAAAGAGTCTCCAAATTCAGCAAGATATTTCTGGAATAAGATATAAAGAATTAACTGGGAATATTGCATTTTTAATCCTAATATTCATTTGATTTGAGGATGAAAAATAATACAGAAAAAGAGGAAACAGAGAGCAGCAGAGAGATTTTCCAGTAAAAAATTAGGAATTATCTGGAAATATTTATTTTTTTTATGTCTTATATTCTAATATGAAAATTAAGGAAAGAGTCCCCAAATGCAGCAAGATTTTTCTGGAAAGAGAAATTGAGAATTATTTTGAAATATTGCATTTTTAATTCTAATATTCATTTGATTTGAGGAAGAAAAATAATACAGAAAAAGAGAAAAAACCCCACAGAAATTGTTCTATGGAGATGTTGTCGAATCCAAAAAAAAAGGATTTTAAAATTCCTTGGATTTTTAGCCCCTCTGAGAAAACCAAATTTATCTGAAAAGTTAATATTTAGTTTTATTTTGTTTTATTTTAACATTTGTCCTGGGGGCCTGTAGGACAGCACCAGAACAAACATCTGGCATGAAATAATTTAATTGGGACAGCAAAAATTGGGAATTTAAAAATTATTTTTAAATACTATCCCTTTACTTTTAAATATTACTTTTAAATATTACTTTTAAATATTACTTTTAAATATTACTTTAAATATTACTTTTAAATATTGACCCTGATTAAACATTTGAATTTATTTCAAGTTCATCTTCTGCTCTTCAAGCTCAAGGTTCTTGGATTTTTTTTTTAGAAGTTTATTAAAAGAAGCTTATTAAAGTTTATCTTAAAAAATTAAAGAAATTAAAAATCAAACGGCTCAGCTGCCCAAAAATTTGGGAGGAGCAGAGGGGAAGCTTTAGAAAGGAATATTTGGGAATAAATCTATATAAAAATTATATATATATATTAATATATATAATATAATGTAATGTAATATAATGTAATATAATAGAATATAATGTAATATAAATAAAAATATAAATTAAATTAAAATATAATATCTATTATATAAATATAATATATAAATATTCCTGGATAAAGATTTTCCAGCCTCCATTGGATAAACTCCATTGGAGCATCCAAGGGTTGAGGTGAAAGGCGGCCAAATCCACCTGGAGCTTCCCAAACCATTCCCAGCTGTCAGAGGAGGGAGGAGAGCTCAATCCATGAAATCCATGGAAAATGTCAGCATGGAGATGGAACCGTCCCAGCAGGAACATCCCAGTTTGTTCCAGTTCTCCCCATCAGACGCCTCAGCTGGTTTGGGCCAGGGGTTTTTTGGGAGCTGAATTTCTTCCCTTAAAATTTCAAAGTGCCAAATTCCAGAGCCTGGGGAGTCCATAAGGTCACGGAATCCTGGAATGCTTTGGGGTGGGAGGGATTTGAAGGATCTGAAACTCCATCCCATGGCAGGGACACCTCCCACTGTCCCAGGCTGCTCCAAGCCCAATGTCCAACCTGGCCTTGGGCACTGCCAGGGATCCAGGGGCAGCCACAGCTGCTCTGGCAATTCCAGCCCAGCCAGGAATTCCCAATTCCCAATCTCCCACCCAAATCTCCCCTTTCCCAGTTTGAAGCCATTCCCTGTGTCCTGTCCCTCCAGCCCTTGTCCCCAGTCCCTCTCCAGCTCTCCTGGAGCCCCTTTAGGCACCCTCAGCTCTCCCTGGAGCTTCTCCTCTCCAGGGGAACATTCCCAGCTTTCCCAGCCTGGCTCCAGCCCTTGGAGCAGCTCCGTGGCCTCCTCCAACAAATCTACACCATCCCAAGTCCCTCTCCACCTTTAATTCAGGTGTGGGCCAGCAGCAGCCAAAAAAATAGGAAAACATCCAGAAAAAATTCATGGACATGCTTCATTCATGGAATCAGGGAATCCTGGAATGGTTGGGGTGGAAGGGAACTTGAGGCCCATCCCGTTCCCACCCCTTCCTTTATGGTTTGTTAAGGTTTGTGAGGCTTCATGGAATGAAGCACGGACAACAAAGGGACACCGGGATAAAGACGCTGAAATTGAGAGAAATTTCCATGGAAAACATTTCCTGGGAGCCCTGCTGGTGCTTTGAGGGAACCAGGGGAGCATTCCCAGCTCTCCCAGCCTGGCTCCAGAGCAGCTCCGTGGATTCCTTTGGATCACTCCAGCAGCTCCACATGCTCCTGCTGCTGTCCCCAGAGTGGGATTTCATGGACAACATTCCCTTCCACTCCTTCCACAGCAACGGGAACAGCTCCCGATGATCCTGCAGGAAAACCTCCCAAGCGTTTCCTGGGGGAATCTCATTCCAAAGCCACCAGCACTTCTCCATCAGCCCCGGCTGATCTGCATCAGCTCCTGGTTTCCCTGGTTACCGAATTATCCACGTACTCATCAAATCCACATCAGATCCCAGTCAGACCTCCCAGCTCCAGCCTTGATTCCAGAACCACCCCCAGCCCCGTGCCAGGAGAGCCGGAACGTTCATGGAAAAACAGCTCCGGCCTCTCCCGAGCCCGTCAGAAACTGGGAAATAAAAGCTGACAGCACGACAGGGAAAACAAAACACTGCAGAGCTTTGGGAGGGGAGGAAACACATGGAAAACATTCCGAGGACAATGTCGGTGTTTCAGGAAAACTGGAATTCTTTTCCTGTTTTCCTTAAAATAATCGGAGAGTCCTGCTGTGTGGGCACTGGGAATTTTCTGTATTTTCTCTATGGGGTTTCCAGCAGGTTTAAACAGCCCAAATTTCACCATGAAACTGCTCTGGGGCCGCTTCCCAGCCTGGATGTCATTCCCAGCTCCATGAGATTCCCTCCAGGCTCATCCCAATGATTGCTGAGGCTGTAACGAGTCCGGGCTCGATATTCCCAACTGAGGGAGCAGGATTGAAACCCAAACTTCCCTTCCCTGATGCTTTTTTCTGGATTTAACCTTTTTGGATGAAATCTCTTTTTATCCAGATTTAACCTCTTTTCCTCAGCACTTCCAAGCCCTTTGTTAGGAACCCACAAACACATTCCTCATGGAGAGACAGCGGCCACCTGGAACCAGGAAAACTGGCAGGAACTGCTCCAATTATTCAGGATAAAACAACTGAGTCATTTAATTCCTTTTATCAGATTGCAAACCATTGGAATCATGGAATGCTTTGGGATGGAAGGGATGTTTAAAATGATCCAGGATCAGAGCTCAGAGGCACCAGTGGCTCATTCCCAAAGATGCTGGTGCAGCTCCAGGAATCCCTTAACTCCGTGCCGGGGATGCTGTGATTCCCGACCTGGAATTTTTGGCCCATTTCCCTCTCCTCCCTGCCGGCAGGCAGAGCAGGGCAGGCTCGGAGCCCCGCAGAGCTCTGCAGAGGTCTGAATTCAGGAGCTGCTACCAGGGGAGAAAACATCAAACCAACCCCTTGGAGCAGCACAAACCTCACGGAAAGCTTAATCACGGATTTCAGGATGGAAACATCTCCCCTTGCTGAACGGGAGCTTTATCCAGTCAAACATTTAGGAAAGGAGTGGGTTTGGGTTTTTTTTTTTTTTTTCCTGTTTCCCAGCATAAAATCCAGGCTAATTTAGTCATGAGTCAGGCTGGGTTTTGTCAGGTGCTCAGTGAACATTTGTAAAGTCTTCCCGCGAACTGAGGAGTGTCAGATGGAATCAGCGTCAATTTTCCTAACAAGGCTCCAATTACTGCTGCGAGGAGCTGCGGAGCGGGGTGGGAAAGCAGCTGCTCCCGTGCCAGGGACCCCCCATCCCCCTTCCAACAGCATTTGATAAGGATTCTTATCAATTCAAATCAAATTTGAGGCACCCACCTTGCCTCAGAGGAGCCTTTGATGCCTCCCTCGCAGCTGATCAGAGAGAACAGAACTCGGGGTTTTTGTTGTGGGGGTTTTTTTTGGGAATGCTGCTTTTTTTGTTGTTGTTTTAATGGATGGAGCACCAGGGAATGGGAATTTTTTCCTTTCCAGCCATTAATAAGGAGAAGGCGGCGTCATGTTCTGCAAAGTGGGAGGAGACTCCGCTAATCACAGGGAGTAATTAGGGGGAGGCATTTGAAATAATTAAGGGGTTTTACAAAGTGCCAGAATTACCTGGGTCTGTTCACGGGGAGAGCTCGGGGCTCTCCAAGGAGTTTGTGAGTGCCAGGAAAATGGGGAATGGCTTCAAACTGACAGGGAAGAGGTGTAGGGGGGAGATTGGGAATTCCTGGCTGGGCTGGAATTGCCAGAGCAGCTGTGGCTGCCCCTGGATCCCTGGCAGTGCCCAAGGCCGGGTTGGACACTGGGGTTGGAGCAGCCTGGGACAGTGGGAGGTGTCCCTGGACTGGAATGGGATGAGCCTTTCCAGCCTCACTGGATGTCCTCAAAGTCCTGATCCACAGGAATTCCAATGGAATTTGGATGGTCTCTCATCTGGACTCACACTGGGAAAATATTGGAGGCTTGAGGAGGATTTGGTGATCCCTGAGCTGTGCCCATGGATTGGGAATGGTTGGGAATTTCCTCTGCTCCAGCTCCTGGTGTTGATCTGTTTTTATGGAAAATGGTATCAGGATCCTTTGAGAAAAGTGGGAATGAGGTTGTGGTTTTGGATTGGGAATGTGGGCAAGTTTGAGAGGAGTTTGGGATTCATTTCAGCTGGGATGGGAAGAGGAGTTGGGAGCTGGAGATTTGTGGAGCTGGGAATGGGAATCATTCCAAGATCACAGACAACAGGACAGCTTTAGGGATTTTTATCCAACAATTGTCATCCTTATAATTGCTCTCCTTCTCTTTTACCAACCTCCAGGGAAATCGAACACACCAGGATTTTAAAGCTCAGTGTTGCCAATCTTAACACCAGATTTTCCAAAAAAACCTCATCAACATTCCCGCTGTCGGGAATGTTCCTCTGGAACATTCCTCTGGAACTCTCAACATCCCAAAGTTCCTCTGGAACTCCCAACATCCACCCAACAGCCGGGGGAAGCGCTTTTACATTTTTCCAGTGGGATTCCAACTTATTCCCTACAGGATCCAACTTCTGGAACCCAATGGGATTCCAGCTTTTTTCCACTGGGATCCAACTTTTGGAATCCAATGGGATTCCACCTTCTTTCCAACGGGATCCAACTGTTGGAATCCAATGGCATTCCAGCTTCTTTCCAATGGGATCCAACTTTTGGAATCCAATGGGAATCCAACCCTTTTCCAATGGGATCCAACTTTTGGAATCCAATGGGATTCCAACTTCTTTCCAACAGGATTCACACCTGGATCCCGTTGGATCTTGCCCACCGCGCACACTCTGAGACAAAGGCGAACCCAACCCGTGGAGGGTCTGAGGGGGACAAAGTGGGGTGGGGACAGGTGTAGGGCAGGGAGGGACTCACCTGTGGCCGGGGGTGGCCGGTGACCAGGCAGGTGAGCTCCAGGGTCTCTCCCTCGCGGATGGTGTAGACCCTCTCGGAGTAGCGCTCCTCCTCGATGTTGCAGGCCAGGCCCGAGTGCACGATCCGCACCGTGGGGGGGGCTGCAAGGCCAGCAGAGAAACGGGATCAGAACCACACGGATCATTGGATTATGGGATGTTCTGAGTTGGAAAACCCCACAAGGATCAAATCCAGCTCTCAAGGGAATCAAATGTGACCTTGGAGTTCTCAGCTCCATGATCCAACCAACCAAGCCCACCCCAAACAACCACTCCTGGGGCTGGCCCTGAGCCAGCAGAGAAATGGGATGAGAATCACGTGGATCGTGGAATTATCAGATGTTCTGGGTTGGAAAAAATCCACAAGGATCAAGTTCAGCTCTTAAAGGAATCAAATACAACCTTGGCATTCTCAGCTCTGTGATGCAACCAACCGAGCCCACCCCAAACAACCACTGCTGGGGCTGGCCATGAGCTGGGGGGCAGCAAGGCCAGGAGAGAAACGGGATGAGAATCACACAGATCACCAAATTAAGAGATGTTCCAAGTTGGAAGAATCCCATAAGGATCAAGTCCAGCTCATAAGGGAATCAAACGGGACCATGGAGTTCTCAGCTCCATGATCCAACTAACAAAGCCCATCCCAAACAACCCCACTCCTGGAGCTGGCCCTGAGCCAGCAGAGAAATGGGATGAGAATCACATGCATCACGGGATTATGGGACATTCTGGGTTGGAAAAAATCCACAAGGATCAAGTCAGGCTCTTAATGGAATTAAATGTGACCTTGGCATTCTCAGCTCCGTGATCCAACTAACAAAGCCCATCCCAAACAACCACTCCTGGGGCTGGCCCCGAGCTGGGGGGCAGCAAGGCCGCAGAGAAACGGGATCAAAACCACATGAGATGAGATGTTCCAAACTGGAAGAATCCCACAAGGATCAAGTCCAGCTCTTCAGGGAATCAAACAGGACCATGGAGTTCTCAGCTCCATGATCCAACCCACTGAGCCTATTTCAGACCACTCCACCCTGGGGCCCTGAGCTGGGGGGCTGCAAGGCCGGCAGAGAAACGGGGTAAGAACCACATGGATCACCAAATTACGGGATGTTCCAAGCTGGAAGAATCCCACAAGGATCAAGTCCAGCTCTTAAGGAAACCAAACGGGACCATGGAGTTCTCAGCTCCATGATCCAACCAGAAAAGTTTATCCCAAACAACCACTGCTGGGGCTGGCCATGAGCTGGGGGGCTGCAAGGCCGCAGAGAAACGGGGTAAGAACCACATGGATCACAGGATTATGGGATGTTCTGAGTTGGAAGAATCCCATAAGGATCAAGTCCAGCTCTTAAGGGAATCAAACGGGACCACGGAGTTCTCAGCTCCATGATCCAACCAACAAAGCTTATCCCAAACAACCACTGCTGGGGCTGGCCCTGAGCTGGGGGGCTGCAAGGCAGGCAGAGAAATGGGGTAAGAACCACATGGATCACCAAATTATGGGATGTTCCAAGCTGGAAGAATCCCACAAGGATTAAGTCCAGCTCTTAAGGAAACCAAACGGGACCATGGAGTTCTCAGCTCCATGATCCAACCAACCCAGCCTATCCCAGACCACTCCACCCTGGGGCTGGCCCTGAGCTGGGGGGCAGCAAGGCCAGGAGAGAAACAGGGTAAGAACCACATGGATCACTGAATTATGGGATGCTCCAGTTTGGAAAACCCACAAGGATCAAGCCCAGCTCTTCAAGGAATTGAACCCGCCTTGGTGTTGGCAGCTCCATGATCCAACCAGCCAAGCCCACCCCAGCCCTGGAACCAGCCCTGAGTATCTCCCCCACGCAGATACTCCGTGTTTACTCAGCTCCACAAGAGATTTCCGTGGTTTTTATTAATCCCTGGCAATCCCCTGAAGGAAACCTTCAGCACCCCCTGCCTGCATGCCAAGTTTTTTTTGTTTTCACTTCCAAAACGAACTCGGCATTATTGCTTTTATTCTATATCTTCCTAAATGCATTATCACACTCGTTATGCAAATGAAAAGGCTTAATTAAAGCAGGAAAATTAAGCAGGAGGAACAGTGGCACTGATGCTGCTGCCTCCTTTCCAAATCCTGTTGCTGTCAGCGGGATCAGGATTTGGAGCAGGAGTTAAGTGCAGGCGGAACCTGACTTTAATTTCCTTGTTGGTACAACCTGTAGTACAGGAATTACTCGGCTTTACACGGTGTAAGTGTAAGGAAACCACGATATTCCTGTTATGACACCTGCATAAATCCCAGCTCCGCTTCCACAGGTCTCCAAAGCGCATTCCCGGCTCCGCGGTTTCACTTCTGAACCATGAAATTCACAGCTACGACAATTTCCAGGGAGCGGATCGATAGCAGAAGGAAAGTGATTTACAGACCCAAATAAAAGCACAGAAACTAAAGAGCACAAAGGATAAAACGGAATTGGGCGGGATTTAAACAACAGGAATTCCACCCTTTGTGTTCATCCATGCGATGCTATTGAGCTCCCAGCCTCATTCCCCATGAAGGAGCCTCAAAATTTCTGGAACAGCTGGATCCCTGTGGGAACGAAGGTCAGTTGGGACAAACGGACACGAGAGATCTCTGGAGTCAGGGCTGGGTTTGGAGTGTGCAGTTCATTGCACAGGGTGTGGGTGAAGGGGCCCTGCCACGAACTGCCAGGTACAGCAGAGCAGAGAGTGAGGAGGAACAGGAGAAAGGAGAGAGCGAAGAAGAGGAAAAAGAGAGCGAAGTTCCCATTCCAATCCATTAAATCTTCTACACTGAATATTCTGATTTACACCAACCAATCCAGCACAAGATACAAATCCTACAGCATTTACACACAGCCCATAAGAATCACTACATTCCCATCCTGTGTTATATTTTAAACCCTAAAAACTACAAATCCTACAGCATTTACACACAGCCTATAGGAATCATTACATTCCCATCCTGTGTTATATTTTAAACCCTAAAAACGACTCTTGGGACCCCTCCTGCCGAGCCAGCAGGGTCTGCTCTGACCCTTGGGCTCTTGGTAAGGAGAAGGGCATTGTTTAATTAATTAATTTAATTGTTTAATTAATTAATTTAATTGTTTAACCTTCAGCTGGCCACACCATTGTTCTCCAGTTGTTCAGTAACTAAAGCTCGGCACCTTAGACATCAAAACTTGTTTTTAATTTTATTTCACTGATAGGTTTCATATTCTCTAAAAATAAGCAGTTTATATTTATAAGTTTTCCTGTTTCATCTTCCCCCACAATCCCCTTCCCAGGGCTGCTCTGCCAGGTCTCCGTGCTGCACATCGCACCAATCCCACTCCTCTGATCAGTCTGCAATTCCTCTGCTGAGATCCAGGTGGAATTCCTGGTGGAATTCCTGGGATGCAGGGCTCTGGCATCACTTCAGACCCCCCCTCACCGCAGCATTCCCGGTCCAGCCCACACACAGCTCCCTGTGGACACAGCCCATTGTGGGATCCTGATCCAAAGGCCTGGGATGGATCCAAAGCTGCCAAGAATTCCAGTTTCTGAGGCTGGCTCTCCACAGCCTGGAGAAAAGGAGGCTCGAGCCAAGGAGGCAGAGGAGGAGCAGGGAATGGGCGTTTCCTCCATAGAAACACGGAATGGTTTGGGTTGGAAGGACCTTAAATCCCACCTCATTCCAACCCAGCACATTCCACTGTCCCAGGCTGCTCCAAACCCCATCCAAACCTGGCCTTGGACACTTCCAGGGATCCAGGGGCAGGCACAGCTTCTCTGGGAATTCTATCCCAGGGTCTCCACACCCTCCCAGCTGGGAATTCCCAATTTCCAGTGTCCCATCCAACCCCACACTCAGTTTGAAGCATCATTCCAGCCACCACATCCCGAATTCCACAGCCACAAGAACTTTCCCCCTCCGCTTTTCCAGAAGGTTTAACAAAGACCAACACCCTCCCTGCTCCGGGTGGTTTTATGAGCCAGAAGTGCTCCCAGTTACTCCCAGTCCAACACAATGACGGAATAAAGTTGCTTGGAAGAACCTGGGATAGTGGAAGGTGTCCCAGGGTTGGAACTGGGTTAAGATCCATTCCAATTCCTTCTGGGATTCCATGATTCCCTTGTCCCATGGATGCAGGTGGCTTCCATGAAACTCCTGGAAGGACAGGAATGTCCTTGCTTAGGAACCAAGGCCACGTGTCACCCTCTGACCTGGAAAGAATCCGTGAATTCCTGATTTTGATTATTTTCCCAAGTAGAACAGCAGCACTAACACTCGGTGTGCTGCTTTTTCCATGGAATTCCTAGGAATGCTGACCCCACACTCCTCAGGAGTTCAACATCCCAAGGACATGGAATGCGCTCCTTGTCCTGCCATTTTCAGGGCTCTGAGCCACCACTGGGACTTCCATCATCTCCCACGCCATGAATTCCCGAACACGGGAATGCCGGAGCAGAGCCGCAGAGCAGAAAGGTAAACGAGGGTTCAGCACGGCTCGTCAAACCCGGGACCAAATTGGAGCAGTCAGCAACATTATTCCAACATCCTTTTAAATCCATATCCCATTAATATTCCATTTTTATTCATGTTCTACTCATCCAGCTCCAAATCACGGCTGAAGTGCCCTTCACTTCAGCGGCTGAAATGAATCCCAAATCCCATAAATTTGGGAAGGAACGGGAAAGGAAAAACGCCCCCCCCCCGGGTATTTATTATCTCTGAGGAGATCAAACCAATCAAGGGAAATAACAAACATCCTCCTTCCTTTAAGTGAAAAATCCTATGGTTCAGGAGACATCCCATAATTATAAAATGTCACCTCCCTCTTTCCTGCAGGAATATTCATTCCAGCTCCTTCTGAAAGCTGCCTCCAGGGATTTCATCCGTTAGAGCAATATCAGCTTAGCATTGATTTTGTTGGTGACATTTGAGGAGAGTTTGGCCGGTGATGGCACATGGAAAACACCACGTGGATCCTTCCCGGAGCCATTCCCAGGCAAGGAAAGGTTGTCCAAGGAAAAGGGAAAACAACAAATCCGAGCACAACCCCCTGGTGCTGCTGTGAGAGTTGTGTCACCACACAAGATTCCCTTTTCCCACAAAAAACTGGAAGTTTCTCCTTTCCCTGTCTCCTTCCTGGCTGCTCTTTTCCACCAATTCCAAGTTTAGATGGGATATTGGGAAGGAATTCCTGGCTGGGAGACCCTGGGATGGATTTCCCAGAGAAGCCATGATCCAAAGGAATTCCAATGGAATTTGGATGGTTTCTCAGCCTGAGAAGTCCTCACTGGAATCACACTGGGAAAATATTGGAGGCTTGAGGAGGATTTGGTGATCCCTGAGCTGTGCCCATGGATTGGGAATGGTTGGGAATTTCCTCTGCTCCAGCTCCTGGTGTTGATCTGTTTTTATGGAAAATGGTATCAGGATCCTTTGAGAAAAGTGGGAATGAGGTTGTGGTTTTGGATTGGGAATGTGGGCAAGTTTGAGAGGAGTTTGGGATTCATTTCAGCTGGGATGGGAAGAGGAGTTGGGAGCTGGAGATTTGTGGAGCTGGGAATGGGAATCATTCCATGGGGAGGGACTGGGGACAAGAGATGGAGGGACAGGACACAGGGAATGGCTTCAAACTGGGAAAGGGGAGATTTGGGTGGGAGATTGGGAATTGGGAATTCCTGGCTGGGCTGGAATTCCCAGATTTGCTGTGGCTGCCCCTGGATCCCTGGCAGTGCCCAAGGCCAGGCTGGAGCAGCCTGGGACAGTGGAAGGATTCCAGGGGTGGAACTGGATGGGCTTTAGGGTTCCTTCAATCCCAAAACATTCCAGGATTCAATCCCAGGATCCCTTGGCACAGCTCTTTCCTGGTTAAAAGTTTCCCACACACAGAGATTTGGTCAAATCCTTGTTGGAAAACAGGGAATTAAACTGACCAACAGCAGAACTCAGATCCTGGAATGAATTCCCTTAATCTGAGCAGTTCTAAGAACTTCCCAATTCATGGAATTTGTAGGATTCCCTAAAACCAAAATAAAATGAGATTTTTGGGGGGAAATAGGAGATCCACCTGTCAAAAAATGCAGGATGGATTTGCCACGAATCAAATCCTTCTCTCCCCTCCTGCAGCCATGAGCATTCCCCCAGATCCATATTCTGCACCAGGAACTTTTCCATGGAAAATTAATTAGCAGGAGCGCAGCCCCCGGTGAATTTAGTGCAGCAGAAAAAGGCAAAAATAATGGAATTTTCTGAAGGAAGAGGAGATTTAAAGTAATTGCAGGCACTTACCCCTCTCAGAACTCACTTTTCCCATCTCATCCCGGCTCTTAATTCTCCTAAACTGCAAATGGAATGACCAGGAACCTCCAAGGATTGCCCTGGGAATGCGCTGCCCTCATCAATGCAGAGCTTGGAGCGTTTTCCTGCAGCTAATTTGGGATTTGGGGCTGTTTTTCCAGCTGGAGCTGAGGCTCTGCCCACAAATAAATGGATTATTGGAACGGCTTTTTTTTTATTTATTTCTTCTCTAAGCGAGTTTTTCTTTGGGGGAAAGTCAAATGTTGCACAAGCAGCTTCTATTAAACAAATATTTATATTTGGGGAGAAATCTTTCATTTTTGGGGTTCATCTGAGCCAAATTCCAGGTGCCCAAAAGAGGAAAATCCAAGTGTGATGCTGACCCAAATTAAAACCAATTCTGCCACGTTAAATTTTTCAACTTAAAGATGGGATAACTTAGAGGTGTTCTGAAAAATTTAATTTTATTTTTACTCTCCCCTGAAGGGTGGGATAATACAGATATATATAATATATATATTATATAATATAGATATTATAATTTACATTATTATAATTAGAAGCTCTGCAAAGATAATTATAATTAGATAATTATTTATTTAATTATTATTTATTTATTATGAATTATAATTATAATTAGATCCTCTGCAAAACCTCATTCAATGGGAATTTTTTAGGATAGTCAGAGAAGGAATTGCTTCCTGAAACCACGGAAATTTGGTTTTTAGTTTGTTGGGATAATTCAACTTCTCACTTCTCATCACCTTTAATTTGTCCTTAATGATTTATCCTGCAGCCCAAAGCAACCCTGCTGAAATTCCAGTCTCTGTCTATCCTGGGATTGTCCAGCTTGGAAAAACCCCTTGAGTCCATAAAAAATCCAACCATTCCCAGCACTGCCCCACGGCCCCAAATGCCACATCCACAGGGATTTAAATCCCTCCAGGAATGGGGACTCCACCCTGCTCTGGGCAGGGCTGGACAATCCTTTCCATGAAGGAATTCCTACAAATATCCAAATTAAATCCATCCTGGCGCAACCTGAGGTCGTTTCCTCTTATCCTTGGAAAAATCTGCCAATCCCCACTGGGACAAAATCCCGTTTGAGGAAGTTGTAGGATGAATAAAACATCGGGAACCCCTTTTCCCTGCTCCACACTCATTCCCTGTGGGAATGCTGCCTCTTTTTCCTCCAGCTGAGCCTGGAAATGTCCCTGCCTGGCCAATTCCCGCCATTTCCACGGGATCAAAGGTCTCCCAAAGATTCAACGCCGCCCGTGCCTCCCTGCCCAGGCAAACAATTTGGGATAATTCCCTCTGTGCTCCCGCAGGAATTTATTTCCTGATTTAATTCCTGCTCTTTTTTCCCCCTCATCCAGAGTTCAGCTGCTTCAGCTCCAGGAGAGGATTTATGGAATTTGGCTGCCATGTTTTCCTCCCAAAGGAAATCCCAGGATAATGTTGGGACCTTCACTTCCACCATGTGTGGGACACTCTTGGTAAATCAAAACTGGAACCCAAAACTGGAACCCAAAACTGGAACCCAAAACTGGAACCCAAAACCGGAACTCAAAACCGGAACCCAAAACCGGAACCCAAAACCGGAACCCAAAACCGGAACCCAAAACCGGAACCCAAAACCGGAACCCAAAACCGGAACCCAAAACCGGAATCCAAAACCGGAATCCAAAACCAGAATCCAAAACCAGAATCCAAAACCAGAATCCAAAACCAGAATCCAAAACCAGAATTGCCTGGAGCATCAGCCCTGAGAAAATATCCCTCTGGTCTGGGAATTCTGGGCAGGGTTTGGGGGGAATTTTAGGATTTTCGTGCTGTTTTTAAGCTGGGTTTTGGTTTTAAGTGAGAATAAAATCCCTGAGAGACGCTGCCTCGAAATTCTTATTTCTGCTTGAAAATGAGAAATTTTTTTTTTCAGCTTTTTCCACTTAAATAACAACGTGGAAAATTTGTGTTCCCGAATTTCCCAGCCCTTTTTTCCAGCATTTCCAGAGGATGATGCTTCATTCACAACATCCCAGACTGATCTATCCCTAAAAAAAAAAGGGCATTTCCCACTTTTTCCTTGCTGGTTCAGCAGGAATTGCAGGGATGAGCATGGAGGGAACCCTTCCCACCCTCAGCTCCCTCCCTGAGGTGCTCCCGGAGCCGCCTGCATCCCACGGATTGCGGCAGTGGGATCAAGGGAGCTGCTAAAATAAGGAATTCTCCAAGGCTTTGTTGTTCCTGGCGTCACCAAACTCACAACGGTGCCAGACCCTTCTCAGCACAGCCAGGGCTGGCAGCAAACACGGCTCAGTTATCTGGGAGCACACAAAAAATGGGGAATTTCCCCCCATTGGAAAACACAGGGGTTTATGCCTTAAAAATTCCCATTTCCTGCAGGCATTGGGAAAAGAACGGAGAGCTCTGTCAGCCCTAAATCCTTTTCCTCCTGTGGAGAAATTCTGGAGCGCCGAGCTTGGAATTCCTGAGAGATTTTCAGGGAA
The DNA here is from genome assembly GCA_910950805.1 of Acrocephalus scirpaceus scirpaceus. NCBI lineage: Eukaryota > Metazoa > Chordata > Aves > Passeriformes > Sylviidae > Acrocephalus > Acrocephalus scirpaceus. Next base: position 1,195,025 of record OU383780.1, read on the forward strand.
ATTCCACGTTTTCATAGCACAAATCCACGGGCTGGCAGCAAACACAGCTCAGTTATCTGGGAGCACACAAAAAATGTGGAATTTCCCCCCATTGGAAAAGACAGAGAGGGAGAGATGAAAATCCAGGCACATTAAAAATCACCTCATAGAAACAGAACCTGAATCCTAAGTGATTTACATATGTTGGGAAAAATTATTTTAGAAATATATTTTTAATTCATTTAATTTTTTAAATTTTAATTTGATTTTTAACTAATTTAATTATTTTTTTTTCCTTAGCAGGAAGTGCTGGTGGAGCAGTTCCTGAGAGGCAGCAGGGTGGACATGGATTTATCCTGAAGGGAAAAGTACGGACACGCAATGAGGATGAGAGGAAACATTGTCAAGATGTGCCAGAGGAGATTTGGGTGGGAGATTGGGAATTGGGAATTCCTGGCTGGGCTGGAATTGCCAGAGCAGCTGTGGCTGCCCCTGGATCCCTGGCAGTGCCCAAGGCCAGGTTGGACATTGGGCTTGGAGCAGCCTGGGATAGAAGAAGCTTGGAAAGTTCTCTGGGATTATCCACTAAATCCAACTGTTTCCCCACTTAACATGAGTTCAGGACAGATATTCATGGAATTATGGAATCATTAAGTTCATCCAACCATTCCCAGCACTGCCCCGTGTCCCCAAGTGCCACATCCACAGGGATTTAAATCCCTCCAGAAATGGGGACTCCAACCTGTCAACTCCAACAAATTTAGGGAAGAAGTTTTCCAAAATATCCAATCTGAACCTCACGGAATCCCTGAGGCTGGAAAAGAGCTCCAAGGTCACCGAGCCCCAGCTGTGCCCGATGCCCACCCTGTCCCCAGAGCTCCCAGTGCCACCTCCAGGAATTCCTGGGACACCTCCAGGGATGGGCACTCCAACCCTCCCTGGGCACTTCCAAGGCCTGAGCCCCCTTTCCATGGGGAAATTCCTGCTGCTGCCCACCCTGAGCCTGCCCTGGCCCAGCCTGAGGCCGTTCCCTCTCCTCCTGTCCCTGTGTCCCTGCCAGCAGAGCCCGACCCCCCCGGCTGTCCCCTCCTGGCAGGGACTTGTGCAGAGCCACCAGGGCCCCCTGAGCCTCCTTTGCTCCAGGCTCAGCCCCTTCCCAGCTCCCTCAGGAATTCTCCAGCCCCTTCCCAGCTCCCTCAGGGATTCTCCAGCCCCTTCCCAGCTCCCTCAGGGATTCTCCAGCCCCTTCCCAGCTCCCTCAGGAATTCTCCAGCCCCTTCCCAGCTCCCTCAGGAATTCTCCAGCCCCTTCCCAGCTCCCTCAGGAATTCTCCAGCCCCTTCCCAGCCTCTCCTCCCACGTTTCACCCTCAGCAGCCCAGGAAAAGCCCTAAACCCACAATTCCTGAGGATGTCCCAAATCAGGAGGAGATGCTGCAGGAGCCACAAAACCCAGGCACACATTCCAGCAGCAGGGATAACATCATCCCAAAAAAAACCTGCCCTTGTTCCACCCAGGAAACAAAAATCCCACCGACTATGGAATGTATCCCAGCTCAGTTTGCTGCCTGCAAAAATCGCATTTAAAATAAATATTGAAGAGGAAATTTAAAACACGGAACCTTCCACGAATGCAAACGAGGAGGAAACGCTTTGGAATGTTAAGTGAAAACAAACAGCTCCTTAAACAATTTGCACTTTTTGGGAGCTAGCACAGATCTGTCCTGATGAAAACATGGAAAACAAATCTTTTTTCCGGGAGTGAAGTGATTCCTTGAGTTAAAGCCGCGTTTCCCGTGCTTCTCACACCTCGTTCTCACATCTCGGTTGTCAAACACCGGGTGGAGGAGGAGAGGATGAATGACTGGGATGTGTTCCCTTCATAAAACTGGGAATTTATTACATGGATTTTAATGTTTTCCTTGGCTCTATCAAAATTTATTTATGGGAAGGGATTTTTTGGAATTATGGAATGGTTTGGGGTGGGAATGGAGCTTAAAGCTCATCTCATTCCACACCTTCCACTATCCCAGGCTGCTCCAAATCCCATCCCAACCTGGCCTTGGACACTTCCAGGGATCCAGGGGCAGCCACAGCTTCCCTGGGAATTCCAGCCCGAGGTTTTACCACCCTCCCAGCCAGGAATTCCTTCCCAAAATCCCATCTAACCCTTCCTTCCACCTCTCCAACCGCTTCAGCTCCAAACCTGCTTCATCAGGGCAAGCACAAATGTCATTCCAAGATATTCCAGCCACTGGAAAATCTGATTTGCAATAAAAATTCCCATTTCCTGCAGGCATTGGGGAAAGAACGGAGAGCTCTGTCAGCCCTAAATCCTTTTCCTCCTGTGGAGAAATTCTGGAGCGCCGAGCTTGGAATTCCTGAGGGCTTTTTCAGGGAAATTCCACGTTTTCATAGCATATATCAGCATTCCCAAATTTTGGCTGACTCAGGGGAGATGAGCAGAGGTTTTCCTTAAATTTGGTAAATCCCAGGATGCGCTGGGCCAGGAAAGAGCTGCGGAGGAGCTGAGGGGACGGAGATCCTGAGGGCTCCCTGCTGCTTCCATGATTTCTGTGCCAGCTTCCCACACATCCAAGGGCGGACGGTCGGACCAACCCCGCCAAGGCTGCTTGGAAGAATTCCACCGGGAATTACGGAGAGGTTCAGCCCAGTTCCCAGGGAGATGCTGTGGGTGATCCAAGCTCTCCCAGCACTGGGAATTCAGAACTTCCCTCAGTCCATCCCTGCCCTCGCCCTTTCCCGGTTTTTTGATGGATCCCAGCTCCCACGGGAATATTTCTCCTGGAAGCACCGCTAGGATTCTCCTTTGTGCCCAGCCATTGGATGTGGAAAAAATTCCATGAGGTTTGTGGGGCTGAGCAAGGATTGAGGCTCCTCCAGCTCTTAATACTGATATTAATATATTGATATCATTAATATTGATATCATTAATATTGATATTATTAATATTGATATTATTAATATCGATATTAATCAGGAATTGGATTGACACAGAGTGCAGGAAAAGCAGGAATCGCCTCCCTACAGATCTGATTCCTTGGGAATCCAAACCAGCAGCTCCAGCGGGGAGTTATCCCTCAGCATTCCATGATTTATCTGGACAGGCATCACTGAGCCATCAGCAAATCATTAAAATTAATGAGGAGAATTAATTAACTCCCACCTGGGTGCTCGGACACCGCCAGGTCAGGTGTGATGGTTTGTAGGATTTTCCAGCCCTTTTCCAAGGGGTTTCCCTTTAACATTCCCATTAACATTTTCCCATTATTCCCAATAACAGAGGGTAATTAGCCATTAACTTCGTTAGGGAGTCGCTCCTTCCATGCAAAATTTGTGGGAGTGGGAAAAGGATTTCACTTCCACCAGCCAAAATTCATCAGCCAGCCCTGCACAACCTCCAAGTTCAGCAATTCCACATCCTCCATTCCCGACAGGGAATTCCACGCCCTCCATTCCCGACAGAGAGAATTCCACATCCTCCATTCCCGACAGAGAGAATTCCACGCCCTCCATTCCCGACAGAGAGAATTCCACATCCTCCATTCCCGACAGAGAGAATTCCACGCCCTCCATTGTCAACAGAGAGAATTCCACATCCTCCATTCCCGACACAGAATTCCACACCCTCCATTCCCGACAGGGAACTCCACGCCCTCAGTTTCCATTAACGATTCCCCAATTCCCAGCCAGGGGCTGAGGCAGTGGATGAAGGCACAAATGGGAATTTCTCCTTCATGTCTGGCTGCCTTTGGAGCTCCCAGCAGCTCCGCTCGTCTCCAGAGATTTTCTCATTTGGTCATTTCAGACCCCAAACTTCCCTTGTCTTTCCATGTGGGAGCAAATCCATTCAAAAGCACCAGGACAACAACCAAAAAAAAAAACCAAACAACAACAACCAAAAACCAGCAGAAGGGGGAAAACCCCCAAAACCCATTGTTTTAAATTTTCTTTTTCATCATAAAATTAGAGAATCACTAAAGCAGGAAAAGAGCAGAAGAGTCCATCAGTCCAGGACCACCACTGTGGTCACCTCTCATCCACGTTCTCAACTTCCACATCCACAGGGATTTAAATCCCTCCAGGGATGGGCACTCCAACCCTCCCTGGGCACTGCCAAGGCCTGAGCCCCCTTTCCATGGGGAAATTCCTGCTGCTGCCCACCCTGAGCCTGCCCTGGCCCAGCCTGAGGCCGTTCCCTCTCCTCCTGTCCCTGTGTCCCTGCCAGCAGAGCCCGACCCCCCCGGCTGTCCCCTCCTGGCAGGGACTTGTGCAGAGCCACCAGGGCCCCCTGAGCCTCCTTTGCTCCAGCCTCAGCCCCTTCCCAGCTCCCTCAGGGATTCTCCAGCCCCTTCCCAGCTCCCTCAGGGATTCTCCAGCCCCTTCCCAGCTCCCTCAGGGATTCTCCAGCCCCTTCCCAGCTCCGTTCCCTCCCACAACCCACAAGTCCTGAACTGAATTTACATCCCAAACCTGCTGATTGACCTTTGGATTTCTCAGATCGCTGATTTGTTTTAAATCAGCTTCGGGAACGGTCTCAAAATGTTTTTCACTTTTTAATTGGAATTGGAAGCACTTCCAGCAGATGAGTAATGAGGAAGTGGCATCTGCCTGCCTGGAATTTTCAGTGAGGAACAGGGATACAGCAAGGCCCCTCAGAGGATACCAGAATTACATTCCAGCCCTTTTCCAGATCTCCATCCTGAATTACATTCCAGCCCTTTCCAGATCTCCATCCTCAATTACATTCCAGCCCTTTTCCAGATCTCCATCCTGAATTACATTCCAGCCCTTTCCAGATCTCCATCCTCAATTACATTCCAGCCCTTTTCCAGCTCTCCATCCTGAATTAAATTCCAGCCCTTTCCAGATCTCCATCCAGATCACTGATTTTTCCACAAAACCATAAAATAAATCCCTTTGTACTTTCCTATCAACACATGAAATAATTTACAGACTCATTTCCATGCAGAGCAGATCCTGGTGGCACTCAGGGTATTCCCAATCCCATTTCCATCTTTAAATCCATCCCAAAATGTTTTTCCTTGTGCACAAGGCCTTGACTTGATGAGTTTAATGGGGTTTTTTGCATTTTTTTCCCCAGGCAAAACAAAAAATTCCTGGTGTGGATCCAACTTCAAGGCCCAGGAGGATGAAGCCACAGAGGATGAAATGTTCAATCCCAGAACTTTCATTCCCAGGAGCTGCCAATCCTTCCACTGATCCCAGCAAAGGAAATATTTGAGGAAAACCGGATCAAAATGGGAAAGCTGGAAGGAAGATGCCTTGGAAATGGAGAGATTATGGCTTTAAACACATCCCTAATTAATGGATCATAAGCTGTCCTTAATACATCCCTGTCAGATTCCATGGGCTCCTGGAATTGGAAATTAATTGGGAGCGCTAAAGATAGCGCCCAAAGAATGAGAAACACTCGCAGATGCTTTCAAACGTCCTTAATCAAAATAATGATTGCATAAATCCTTCGTGTGAGCTCGGGAAAAAATAAAATATTGCCACCTAATATCCCCCTCATTATCTGGGCCCCAAAGTGTTTGATAGCTTTAAATTAGAGCCGCTTTCGGAAGCGGCTGTTAAATATTAAAAACAAGATCCAAAAGGTTTAACGTCTCTCCACGCGTCCATGGGAGAATCCGTCCACCCCGAGCGGGATGTGGGCGGAAAAATCAAGGTTTAAGCTCCTGCTCAAAGCTTTGATCAAACCACATTAAACTGCTGGCAAAGAAAAATCAAAAATCAGACATCAAAGGCGGATTTAATTCCCCTCCGCGCCAGGGGTGGCACTTGGGGACATCCCAGGACCCCCCAGCGCGGGCCAAGGTTGGACATTGGGGTTGGAGCAGCCTGGGACAGTGGAAATGTCCCTGCCCATGGAATGGGTGGCACTGGGTGGGATTTAAGGTCTCTTCCCACCCAAACTGAATTCTGGGATTCTCCAAAGGTTGGAGCCAGCCCAGGGACCCCAGGCTGGCAGCACCCATGGGCTGGGTGGCTCCTCAGGTGGGAGATGTCACCCAGAGGAGAAACAGCTCCATGGCAGGGTTTGTCCCAAGCCTGGATGGGCTTGCTGCTAGGAATAAAATCAGGATGAAGGGCCGGGATTAAGGGTTTGGAAAGGCAGGGTTGAGGGAACCGACGCAATGGGAAGCAACGATTTGGGAATTCCAAAGGGAAGGGAGAGAGTGAAAAATCAGGGAATGTTTAAAAGTGGGCAAAACAGCACAGGGAAAGGGGGACAGCCACTGACTCCCGAGGGACAGGACACAGGGAATGGCTTCAAATTGGAAAAGGGGAGATTTGGGTGGGGGATTGGGAATTGGGAATTCCTGGCTGGGCTGGAATTGCCAGAGCAGCTGTGGCTGCCCCTGGATCCCTGGCAGTGCCCCAGGCCAGGTTGGACATTGGGCTTGGAGCAGCCTGGGACAGTGGGAGGTGTCCCTGCCATGGCAGGGGTGGGAATGAGATGGGATTTAAAGTCCCTTCCCACCCAAACCATTCCAGAATTCTCTTCCAGCTCAGACACCCTCAGTGTTCACCCTCACGTTTAAACCCTCCCAACTTAGCCCCCTAAAAACACAGACCCAAAACCCCGAATGCTCCGAGTGCCGGCGAATCCGTGATTTATCGGAGGACGCATCAGGATTTCCATCGTTATGGATGTAAGACCATCCCAGAAGGATTTCTGCCCAGATCCTTCGCTGTGGGCCAGAGCCAAACAGCACAAAACCCTTCTGGAGCTGCACAGCGCCAGCCCATTGATGGGTTTGGGAACAACTTCAGCCAATTTTCCAAAGGAATTGGGAAAATTCCGCATCTGCCAAGGGATCATCGCCTCCCCCAGCCTGGCCCAAGGGCAGAACTTCCTTACAAAACCACCAATCCATCCCACAACGGCTTGGAAAGGACATTTAGGATCATCCCATTCCAGCCACTCCCTGGGCAGGGACACCTTGAAGCAGAGCAGATGGATATCAAAGCAATAAAAAATAAATTATGCAGGGCTGCCGATCAATAAATGCTTGAATTATTTACACAGGGGAAAGGGAAGCCTTGAGTGCTGCTCCAAACTCACATTCCAGAGCTTGGGAGCTTCCCACTCCGTGCTGCTCCAGCAAGATTTGAGGGAGGCAATTATTAATCAATGATTATTAACTACAGTTCGTTAGGAATATAAGCACTAATGAGTGCTAATTAACGAAGCAGCCATAACACAACAATTGCTGGCACTCAGGGCTGCCCACGCTCCAGGGCACTCATCCCTGGGACTTATCCCTGACCTCATGGATGAGTGAATGAGGGAATTCCCAGCTCAGTTTTGTCGGGATCCAGGAATGGAGCACAAACGGGAGCGGTTGGAATCATCTCCAAATGCTCAAGGAGAAATGAATCACCAAAGTGAATCTTTAAATAAATCCCAACAAACAAACTCGTGCTGACCCCAAGCTGTTTGCGCACAATTAATGAGCAATCAGGGAAAAAAGAAAAATCAAAGCAAGCAGAACATCTCTCGTTAACTTCAACTGGCTCCAGACTGGAGAGTGAGTCGGGTATTCCAAAGTTAACTGAATCCCAGAATCCTGGGAACATTTGGGTTGGAAAAGAGCTCCAGGATCAACCAGTGCCTGATCCCACCCTGTCCCCAGAGCTCCCAGTGCCACCTACAGGAATTCCTGGGACACCTCCAGGAATGAGAGAATTCCCAGATCCATTTCATCAGGATCCAGGAATGGAGCACAAATGGGAGTGGTTGGAATCATCTCCTCCAAATGCTCAAGGAGAAATGAATCACCAAAGTGAATCTTTAAATAAATCCCAATAAACAAACTCGTGCTGACCCCAAGCTGTTTGCACACAATTAATGAGCAATCAGGGAAAAAAGAAAAATAAAAGCAAGCAGAACATCTCTCGTTAACTTCAACTGGCTCCAGACTGGAGAATGAGTCGGGTATTCCAAAGTTAACGGAATCCCAGAATCCCAGGAGCATTGGGGTTGGAAAAGAGCTCCAGGATCAACCAGTGCCTGATCTCACCCTGTCCCCAGAGCTCCGAGTGCCACCTCCAGGAATTCCTGGGACACCTCCAGGGATGGGAGATCCAACCCAGAGGACAGATATTCATGGAATCATGGAATCATTAAGTTCATCCAACCATTCCCAGCACTGCCAAGGCCGGCACTGCCCCGTGTCCCCAAGTGCCACATCCACAGGGATTTGAATCCCTCCAGCCATGGGGACTCCAACATATTTAGGGAAGAAATTTTCCCAAATATCCAATCCAAACCTCACGGAATCCCTGAGGTTGGAAAGAGCTCCAAGGTCACCGAGCCCCAGCTGTGCCCGATGCCCACCCTGTCCCCAGAGCTCCCAGTGCCACCTCCAGGAATTCCTGGGACACCTCCAGGGATGGGCACTCCAACCCTCCCTGGGCACTGCCAAGTAATAATCCTATTATTAATTCCCAAAAATGCTCCACGTTGGTTGAGCCCCGAAAGCAAGAGTAAAGCAGGAATAGGATTTCTGCCTCCAATTAATGCAGGAGATGGATCCCAAAAAAGGAATTCCCGCTGCTTTATCACAGCTACAACCAACTGGTTGGACACAGGGAATGGCTTGACCAAAGCAGGTTTGACCTTGGACAACTTGGAAGCAACTCCATTCCCACTGGAAAATTTTCCAAACCTTCTCCACCCTCTTTGGAGACCAGGAAAAAAAAAAATCCCATCAGTTCAAAGCCAGAAATATTCCAGGATTTGTGCACAGATCTGAGATTTTTGTATGGATAAGTAATCCCTAAAAATTATTATTGTATTTATAGAATCCCTCACAGCCAAGAAATGCGGGAATTTTTATGGCTCTGCAGCATCAGAAAATGGGAATTTCAGAAAATGGGAATTTCAAACCCACCCCATTCCCCCTGACCTCACAAAACCTCAATATTGACCCTTTAGTTGCTCCAGAGTGAATGACTTGGATTGACACCTTAAAAAACACATCCTGATACAAAATTCCATATCCCTGTTCTCTGAAATCCCTCATTTCCTCAAAAAAAATTAAAATTATTGCAATCATTTATCCTAAAGGAAAAAAACCAAACCTGTGGCACCTTCCTGTTATTATTTAAATCATTTTGATATTAAATATCTTTTTAATTTTCCCGAGGTTGAACCCTGGAGTTTCCAGGAGGGAAAAAAATCCCGATTTTATCAGGATTTCCAAGATTATCACTTTTCTGTTGTTCCCACCAGCTCTGCTCCGTGTTATTCCTGGTTTTCCCTGGAGGGTTGATGACATTCCACGGTTGCTCCAAGGTACTCAGATCACACAGGAACAGAACATTTTGGGCTCTAAAACTTGGAATTCCTCAGGGAGAAAAACTCCATTCGGTTCATATTTAAATGGGAATTTTTTTAATTTTTTTTTTCCTTATTTTTTATAAACCTCTGGATTCTCCGGTGGAAATAACACAGGAGGGAAATCCAGGTGGATTTGTCATTCCTGCTGCTCCTTTGAGGGGTTTTGTCCTTAAAAGCCAAGCCAGGATTTAATTCTTTTTAATTAATTCTTTAATTCTTCCAGGAGATCCAGTTTGGAATGGGAATCCTGGAGGGATTCAAATCCCTGTGGATGTGGCCCTTGGGACACGGGGCACTGCTGGGATTGGTTGGACTGGGTGAGCTCAGAGGGTTTTTCCAACCTCGAGGATTCCATGATTCCCTGGGAATTTTCCATCATTCTGGAATTCCATGATCCGCTCATCATTTGTTCCTGAAGCTCCTCCTAATCCTGAGTAAATCCCAACAATTTTTCTTTCCTTACTCAGTTCCCAACATTCCTGAATTTCCTTAAATTCCCCTTCCCTCTCCTTCATTTGGGGAGGGAATTTAATCCTGGCTAAAATAAAGGATGAGGGAATCTTTCCTCCCTCTAAATCCCACAGATGAATCCCCAGACCAACATTCCCATCCATGAAAACTCCATAAATCCACTCCTAACGAGGGGAAAATCCAGGAAACAAAGCCAAGGTCACTGAGCTGGGAATTCAGGGAGTGGGAAAGAGCACGGAGGGAATGTGGATACATCCATGAAAAATTTATGGAAATGTGGATAAAAGTGGCTGCCCCAGCCCTGGAAGTGCTCATGGAGCAACCTGGGATAGCAGAAGGTTTTCCTGCTGGGATTAGATGGGATTTAGGTCCCATCCAACCAAACTTAATCCAGAATTCCATGATCTGCTTCCATAATTTTTTAATTCAGCTCCTCCTAACCTGAGTAAAATCCCAACAATTTTTCTTTCCTTACTCACTGTCCCCAACATTCCTGAATTTCCCTTCCCTCTCCGATATTCCCAGGCTAAAATAAAGGATGAGGGGATCTTTCCTCCCTCTAAATCCCACAAAAGACTCTCCAGACCAACATTCCCATCCATGGAAACTCCATAAATCCACTCCTAACAAGGGGAAAATCCAGGAAACAAAGCCAAGGTCACTGAGCTGGGAATTCAGCAAGTGGGAAAGAGCACGGAGGGACAGGGTGGATACATCCATGAAAAATTTATGGAAATGTGGATAAAAGTGGCTGCCCCAGCCCTGGAAGTGCCCATGGAGCAACCTGGGATAGCAGAAGGTTTTCCTGGTGGGATCAGACGGGATTTAAGGTCCCATCCAACCAAAATCATTCCAGAATTCCATGATTTGCTCCCCATTTTTCCTGAAGCTCCTCCTAACCTGAGTAAAATCCCAACCATTTTTCTTTCCTTACTCTGTCCCCAACATTCCTGAATTTCCCTCCATTCCCTTTCCTCTCCTTTATTCCCATATTCTCCAAACACAAAACCTCCCCTTCCACGTCCATGATTTTCCTTCCCAGCTTTCCCTAAATACAAGCAGAGCTGCTCAGCCCTGGATTAAAAAAAAACAAAAAAAAAAACAAAAAAAAACCCAAAAAAACCCCAAAAAAACAAAACCGAAAAAAACCCCCAAAAAAAAACCCAAAACCAACCAAACAAAAAACCCCACAAAAACAAAAAACCACACAAAAAAAAACCCAAACAAAAAACCCAAAAAACCCCCCAAAAAACCCCCAAAAAATCCCCCAAAAAAACCACCAAAAAAAACCCCAAACAACAACAAAACCAAAAAACAACAAAAACAACAACAAAAAAAACAAAAACAAAAACAAAAACCACACAAAAAAAACCAAACAAAAAAACCAAAAAACCCCCCCAAAACACCAAAAAAACACCAAAAAAACCCCAAAACAAACAAAAAACAACAAAAACAAAAAAACCCAAAAACAAAAAACCACACCAAAAAAACCCAAACAAAAAACCCAAAAAAAAAACCCCAAAAAAAGCCCAAAAGAAAACCAAAAAAACCAAAACCAAACCAAAACAAAAACCAGGGAAGAAGAAAATTCCCAGCCTGTTTTCCAACCCCAGATTAAAAAAAAACAGGGAAGGAAGAAAATTCCCAGCCTGTTTTCCAGCCCCAGATTAAAAAAACCCAGAAAGGAAGAAAATTCCCAGCCTGTTTTCCAGCCCTGGATAAAAAAGAAAATTCCCAGCCTGTTTTCCAGCCCCGGATAAAACCATTCCCTATTTTTAGCTCGGCAGGTGGGGATTGCAGGGACGTTTATGAGCCCTGACATCCCACGGGGCCGCAGGGAGCTCGGCTCAGGAGTTGTTATTTCTGTTGGGATGAGAATTCCAGAGGGGAACGGGTCCTGTCCTGGCTCTGAGAGGAGAATTCCAGAAAAAAAATGGGTCCTTTTCCAGCTTTGAGAGGAGAATTCTAAAGGAAAATGGGTCCTTTTGTGGTGCTGAGCTCAGAATTCCAGAGGAAAATGGGTCCTTTCCTGGCTCCAAGAATTCCAGAGAAAAACGGGTCCTTTCCTGGCTCCAAGAATTCCAAAGGAAAATGAGTTCTTTCCCAGGTTTGAGAGGAAGAGAATTCCAGAGGAAAACGAGTCCATTCCTGGCCCTGAGAGAAGAATTCCAGAGGGAAACAGGTCCATTGCCAGCTCTGAAAGGAGGAGAATTCCAGAGGAAAATGAGTCCTTTCCCAACTTTGAGAGGAAGAGAATTCCAGAGGAAAATGGGTCCTTTCCTGACTGAGAATTCCAGAGGAAAGTGAATCGATTCCTGTCTCCAAACTGAGAATTCCAGAGAAAAACAAGCCCTTTCCTGCCTCTGAGAGGAGCAGAATTCCAGAGGAAAATGAGTCCTTTCCTGGCTCCAAGAATTCCAAAGGAAAATGGGTCCTTTTGTGGTTCTGAGCTCAGAATTCCAGAGGAAAACAGGTCCTTTCCTGGCTCCAAGAATTCCAGAGGAAAATTAGTCCTTTCCCAACTTTGAGAGGAGAAGAATTCCAGAGGAAAATGAGTCCATTCCTGGCTCTGAAATGAGGAGAATTCCAGAGGGAAATGGGTCCTTTCCCAACTTTGAGAGGAGAAGAATTCCAGGAGAAAACAGCTCCTTTCCCAGCTCAGAGAGGAAGAAAATTCCAGAGGAAAACGGGTGTTTCCTGGCTCCAAACAGGAGAATTCCAGAGGGAAATGGGTCCTTTCCTGGCTCCAAGAATTCCAAAGGAAAATGAGTCCTTTCCCAACTTTGAGAGGAAGAGAATTCCAGGAGAAAACAGCTCCTTTCCCAGCTTTGAGAGGAAGAGAATTCCAGAGGAAAACGGGTCCTTTCCTGGCTCTGAGAATTCCAGAGTCAAGCAGGTCCATTCCCAGCTCTGAAAGGAGGAGAATTCCAGAGGGAAATGGGTCCTTTCCTGGCTTTGAGAGAAGAATTCCAGAGAAAACCAGGTCCTTTTCTAGCTCTGAGCTCAGAATTCCATGGGAAAACAGGACCTTCCCTGGCCCTGAGAGAAGAATTCCAGAGGAAAACAGATCCTTTCCTGGCTCTGAGAATTCCAGAGGGAAAAAGGGACAGGGAAAAAGGGACTCCAGGAAAATGGAGGACAACGTTCTCCATGTCTTCTCCCAGACCCAAGCCTGTTCCATCCAGCTGCCTTTAACTGGTTAATCCTGCACAAAATCACTGTTTGGGTTGGAAGGGAATTAAATCCCATCCCATTCCCTCATCCCAGGTTGCTCCAGCCCCATCCAACCCAGCCTTGGACACTTCCAGGGATGGGACATCCAAAACTTTTCCCTTTCCAAGCACTTTCAGTGCCTTTAAAACGTGATAAAACAGGAAAGCCGCAGCTTTAATTCCGTTTTTTAGCCAGCAAATCCGACCATCAGTTTCCCAAAACCCGAGAGCTTCACATTTTCCAAGGGGCTGGAATCCACATCCCAGCTTTTTCAAAATATTTTGTTCTTTTCCTGGCACGTCCAGATCCGTGTTTCCATCCCCCATTAATTGCTCATTTCCGCCTCCCAATTTAATTTGCGCCGCCGTCCAAGATTTGGATTTTTCCTTTTCATTTCTCGCCGCTCCCGTTTTGTGTCCCCGCAGCTCTGGCAGAGCTCTGGGCTTTGTTTTTCCTGCTGGGATCTTCATGGCAGCGATTCCGGCGGAGCCTCGGCGTGGGACACATTCCAAAGTCTCCTCCGAGCGCTTCCCAGGCTGGGTGGAAGGAGGCCAAGGAGGAGGATGGAAATGGAGGGAAATTTCCGCTCCAGGGTGGATTCATTCATCCCTTGATCCACAGAATGGGTGGAGGAACCTCTGGAGATCATCTGGACCAAGGCGGTGCTCCAGCAGAGTTGAGTTTGGAATGAAAGGAATTCTTGGAGATGAGAGCTGGCACTTTGGTCAGAGTTTCCTTTGAGTCCTGGAGAATTCCAAGGGTTTTGGTGAGGTCTTGGAATTCCCTTCCCAGCCTTGGGATGAAGATGGGGATGTCCATTGGTTGACTTCTCTCCTGAAGGGTTTGGGGTGATCACGGAACCATCAAAGGGTCAGGGATGGTTTGGGTTGGGGGCACCTGAATCCCACCCCAATTCTATGGCAGGGACACCTCCCACTGCCCCAGGATTCTCCAAATGTCCAACCCGGCCTTGGGCACTGCCAGGGATCCCGGGGCAGCCACAGCTGCTCTGGGAATTCCAGCCCAGCCAGGAATTCCTGCCCTGGCACCAAAGCAGCTCCCAGCACGCTGAGCTCACAGGGATGAGCTCAGTCCCACACCTTGGCCGTGCCAGGCACTGAGGGAACGGAGCTGGAGGGAATTCAGGATTCTCCTGGAGGATCTGATGATGATGATGATGATGGATTTACTGGGAATCCAAACCCGTCTGCTCCAGGTGCTGGGAGCCAGGGAAGTTTCTGGGAGCTGCATCCCAGTGATCCCCTGGGTTTATGGGATTGTGTTTGACCCTGACAGCTCTGGGGGGGCACAGAACCCCAGGGTGGGCCGGGCTGGGAGGGACCTCAGAGGGTCCCTGGGGCCACTCCCGGCTCCAGCAGGGCCAGCCCAGAGCTCAGGGAACAGCGGGGAGTCCGGGGGGTCTGGGATGTCCCAGGGAGGAGAGGCCAGACCCAGGGACACCCAGGGATATCCAGGGACACCTAGGGAAACCCAGGGATGGACAGGGACACCCAGGGACACCTAGGGACACCCAGGGATGGACAGGGACACCCAGGGACAGACAGGGACAGACAGGGACAGACAGGGACAGACAGGGACAGACAGGGACACCCAGGGACACCCAGGGACACCCGTGGCTGGGGCCCCTCTCCCTGGGGCTCCTCTCCAGGCTGAGCAGCCCCAGCTCCCTCAGCCTCTCCCGGGCACGGGGATGCTCCAGCCCTTCCTCATCCTCACCTCCCTCCTCTGGAGCAGATCCAGGAGCTCCAGGTCCCTCCTGTCCCGCTGATCCCAGAGTTGGATCCCCAAGGATGAAACTCCACAAACTCTGTTCCACCTGGGCTGTAGGAGCTGAGATCCCAGAAACCTCCCTGGGCAACATTCCCGTCACCCCAGCCCCAAATGTTCTCCCAGCCCAAAATCCAAATCTCCCCAACCTCCACGAGCTGAACTTCCTGTGGGACACAACCCAACCTCCCCTTCCATCAAAAACTCTGGGAAACCTCGGAGAAATCCAACACAAAACCATCCTCACAAAAATTTTGGGAACTCTCAGAGAAACCCAACACAAATCCATCCTCACAAAAACTGGGAAACCTTGGAGAAACCCAACACAAAACCATCCTCAGAAAAACTCTGGGAAACCTCGGAGAAACCCAACACAAAACCATCCTCACAAAAACTTTGAGAAGCTTTAGAGAAACCCAACACAAAAAATTCTGGGAAACCTCAGAAATCCAACACAAAACCATCCTCACAAAAACTCTGGGAAACCTTGGAGAAACCCAACACAAAACCATCCTCACACAAATTCTGGGAAATCTCAGAGAAACCCAACACAAAAAATTCTGGGAAGCTTCAGAGAAACCCAACACAAAACCATCCTCACAAAAACTCTGGGAAGCTTCAGAGAAACCCAACACAAATCCATCCTCACAAAAACTCTGGGAAACCTTGGAGAAACCCAACACAAATCCATCCTCACAAAAACTCTGGGAAACCTTGGAGAAACCCTACAGCCCAGCGTTCCCAGCTGATATTTTCCTTTTCCTTTTCCTTCTCAGAAATGTGTTAGTTTGATTTTTTGGGATATTTTCATTTTCCCCAGCAGCAGAACAACGCAATCATCTCTATTTTTACGGTGACCTTTCTGTCACAGTCTGCCGCCCAAACAGCTCCTGCTGAGGTCACCTCTGTCACACGAGCGGCTCCTGCAGCTGAGTTTGGGCTCAATTTTCACTTCTGCTCCACGTCTGGCTGAGGGGTCTGAGCTGTTCTGTATTCCCTCCCTTCCAAAAAATCCCATTCAAAAATTCCTTCCCAAATTCACCCTAAACCAAGACAAATTTCTTTTTTTTTTGTTGGAATTTTTAAGAGTGATGTTCCTCATTTCTTTGTTCTGCACCAGCACAGAAACAAATGGGGAAAAGAGGAGCTGAGATGGAGAAAAGTTTCCTGCTCTTCCATCAGCATTTTATAGGATAAGCAAAACCCTAAATCCATCCAAGAACCTCCAGAGGAAATGGGAATGCTCATTCCAGGCATCTCCTGCAATCCTACCAAGTCTGAGCTCACCCCGGAATGTTACAGAGAATTACAGGAAAATTAAAATTTTTAAGCAAATTTAAGATATTTCAGCCCATTTTTGTCCCATCCTGCAGCACCGCGGCTCCAATTCCTAAAATAATTCCTGGGAAATTCCTTTTCCCCCCACCTCATCCTGGTGCAAAGGGATAAATCCAGAGGTTTGAATTACTCCAGGAGAAAAAGCGACTTCCACAGGCAACACAACATTCCAGGTTTTCCATCAAATTCCTGCTCAGCTGCTCCAGCGCTTTTCCAATCAATCCCAGTTTTGGGATTTGAACTCCCCGTTTTTGAGATTGGAACTCCCCGTTTTTGGGATTGGAACTCCCCGTTTTTGGGATTGGAACTCCCCGTTTTTGGGAGCAGGAGCAGGGATGGGATTGTCCTGATTGTCCCCTGGGCTGGAACTGCTGAGCACCTCCAGGGCTGTGCCTGGTTGTGGATACCTCAGGAGAAGGAAAACCTGGAGGGGCTGGAGAGCATCCAGGGAAGGGGCTGGAGAATTCCTGAGGGAGCTGGGAAGGGGCTGGAGAATCCCTGAGGGAGCTGGGAAGGGGCTGGAGAATTCCTGAGGGAGCTGGGAAGGGGCTGAGCCTGGAGCAAAGGAGGCTCAGGGGGCCCTGGTGGCTCTGCACAAGTCCCTGCCAGGAGGGGACAGCCGGGGGGGTCGGGCTCTGCTGGCAGGGACACAGGGACAGGAGGAGAGGGAACGGCCTCAGGCTGGGCCAGGGCAGGCTCAGGGTGGGCAGCAGCAGGAATTTCCCCATGGAAAGGGGGCTCAGGCCTTGGCAGTGCCCAGGGAGGGTTGGAGTGCCCATCCCTGGAGGTGTCCCAGGAATTCCTGGAGGTGGCACTGGGAGCTCTGGGGACAGGGTGGGCATCGGGCACAGCTGGGGCTCGGTGACCTTGGAGCTCTTTCCAACCTCAGGGATTCCATGAGGTTTGGATTGGATATTTGGGAAAATTTCTTCTGTAAAAGAGCACAGGTGCAGGGTGGAGTCCCCATGGCTGGAGGGATTTCAATCCCTGTGGATGTGGCACTTGGGGACACGGGGCAGTGCTGGCCTTGGCAGTGCTGGGAATGGTTGGATGAACTTAATGATTCCATGATTCCATGAATATCTGTCCTCTGGTTTGGATTTCCCATCCCTGGAGGTGCCCAAGGAATTCCTGGAGGTGGCACTCAGAGCTCTGGGCTGGGGATTGAGCACAGCTGGAATTCTGACCTCGGAGTTTTTTCCAACACCAACAATTCCACCTAAACCTCTCCCAAATCCACAAAACCTTTTACCCCCCTCAGTGCCGTGCCCAGCCACCCAAGACATCCCTGCCATGCTGAAATTCCTTCTCTCCTTCCCTTCCCAAGCTCCCAGCATTCCCAGAATTGCGTTTTCCCCTTTTCCCTTCCTACCAACCCTCCCAACATTTTCCCAGAGCAATAAATCAGATCCCGCCGCCTTTCCCACGGGACACGGCTCTCTCCAGGCAGGAATGGGAACGAGAAGGTCGGCGTTGACCTTTCCGCTCGTTTTGATCTCCGCGGGCACCTCAGAGATCCCAAATCCCTTTCAACACCGCTCCAAGCGGGAAAACAAGGCGGGAAAACGAGACCACCTCCCAGGAGGCTCCATTAGAGCTCCTCCAAAAGCTCCGGGAGGCCGAGGCTGGATCACCCCTCCTCCAAATAAAGGAGGAGCCTTGGGACAGCTTGGAATGGTGTCCAGGAGAAGCCTGGAAAGTGCTGGAAGCACAGGAAAAGCACGGCAGGGAGCAACGGGAAAAATAATTTTAGGGGGAAAAAATTCCCACAGGAAAAAGGTGGAATGAGATGCCCACGGAATGAGGTGGTTTTAAGGCCCTTCCCAATCCAAATAATTCAGGATTCTGTGAGTTTAACTCATCTCGCCTGCTCCCGACTGTAATTTAGGATTTTCAGGAGAAAAAGATGCATTGAGGGATTAATTCCAGGCAGGGATGGAGGAGGAGGTGGAAAAGCTGCAAACAGGGATAAATCCAACAGCAGAAATCCGAGCTCGTTCCCAAAGGCGGATTTTGAACCTCCCGGATTCCGAGCTCCAGGGGATTGGGAAGCACAGCTGGATCTCTGCGAGGTCAGAATTCCATGAGCTGTGCGTGGGAGACTCCAGGAATTCCGCCTCGTTTTCCTGGGGAATTGTTGCCACCCAAGAATGAGCCAGTTCCCATTAGGAAATATCCACAGCCTCCTTCCCTGCTCCGTTCCCTTCATTCCTGTGCGACACCAGAGTATCCCAGAGAAAGTTTGGAATGTCAAAACCCGGTCACACATTGAGAAATAAATGGGAGCGCAGACAAAACCCAACCCGAGGGAATGTGATGAATCCCAAGGGCCGGATTGTTATTTACATCCAAATATCCAAACAATACCGGGGCAGCCCTTTCCTGGGAAAACAAATCCTGACCAAAAACTTGGATTAAAATGGAGGATGTCCCTGGATCCCTGGAATTATCCAAGGCCGGGTTGGATGGGGCTTGGAGCAGCCTGGGATAGTGGAAAACGTGGGGTTGGAATGGGCTGAGCTTTAAGGTCCCTTCCCACCCAAACCATTCCATGATTCTGTGATTATTCCAAGTTTTTTTTGTTTTTGCCCCCACAACCAATTTAGAAAGGAAAAATTCCAACAAAACTCTTGGGGAGACAAAAGGGAAGAGGCTGGAATGATTTTTCCACTGGATTATTCTGCAATAATCATGGAACGCTGGGAAGCCTCAGGGCTCCTGATGATCTGGATTTGGGATCTAGGTTGGGATCTGCCACTTCACCTTGACCCCATCTCCATTTCTCCATCCCAACAAATGGCTCCAATCCCAATATCCCGACATCTTTTCCAACATCAACAATTCCACAAAAACCTCTCCCAAATCCACAAAACCTTTAACCCTCCTCAGTGCCGTGCCCAGCCAGCCAAGACATCCCTGCCACAGTGAAATTCCTGCTCTCCTTCCTTTCCCAAGCTCCCAGCATTCCCGGAATTGCGTTTTCCCCTTTTCCTAACGACCCTCCCAGTGTTTTTCCAGAGCAATAAATCCAAGTGGGAATCCTGCCAGCAGATCCGTGATAAAAGGAACCTGTGCTGATCCCATGCCAAACTTGGATAACAACAAAAAAACTTTTCCTGGAGCGGGTCCTTTTCCTTTCCCATGGGAACACCAACAAAAATTCCAAATTCCAAGCAAATCCCAACATTACATCTCCCCACGGCAAGACAACAATCCCAGAAATTCCCAATTTTTCCATGAAAAACCAAACAGGTGCTTTCCCCTCTCCCCTCAGTCTGTTTGCAGTGCAAGGTTCCATCTTTGTCACTTTTCCAAGGAAGTGACGGTGTCACCTCCAATCCCATCTCGGAATTCCCGATCTTCCCTCAACTTTCACCTCCCAACAGCCACATCCAGGCAGAATTCCTTCATTTTCATATCAAACAAGAAGATAAAAGCACATTTTATGGGAAAACGACGCTCTGAGGTGGAGAAAATCCAGAAATTTCAAGATTTTGTAAAAAAATTCAGAAAATTCAAAAATTCCGGCAAGGAAAGGAATTCACATGGAATAACACCAACATTTTCCATCACTCCATCGTTTTTTTCCCCAGAGCTGGGTCTAATTTAAAGGGGGACAAAAAGGCAGAAATATTTTCCCAGAGGAAACCCCAAATCCTGGGATTTTTCAGGTTTCTGGGCTGCTGTGCAAGGATTGTCCTATATAAACCCAGAGCTTCCCAATCCCAAATTCCAAAGGCTGGGGAACGTCGGGATGGGTTCCCACCACCTCACAGGAGGCAGAACCACGGTGGCTGCTCCCCTCCCACCCAACTGGGGTAACTGGGAGCCTTCCCTGCCATCCCTCTGGCAGAGCTGCATTTTTGGGAATCCCCTGAATCCCGTGATCCTTGTGGAAATCCCTCGAATCCTGCGATCCCGGCGGAAATCCCTCCAATCCCGCGATCCTTGTGGAAATCCCTCCAATCCCGCCATCCCGGTGGAAATCCCTCCAATCCCGCGACCCTTGTGGAAATCCCTCCAATCCCGCCACCCTTGTGGAAATCCCTCCAATCCCGCGACCCTCGTGGAAATCCCTCCAATCCCACGACCCTCGCGGAAATCCCTCCAATCCCGCGACCCTCGTGGAAATCCCTCCAATCCCGCGACCCTGGTGGAAACCCAGCTCGGGATATTCCGGGATTCTCCAGCCAAGCATGGAACCGTCCCCTCCCCTCAGCGCCAGGCCCTCCCTGGTGGGCGTTCCTGTCTGCCTCTCCCAATTGAAATAAAACCTGGGATGATTTAAAAATGGAAAATGAATGGGAATTCCCGATTTTAGCTACTCGTAAATCCCTGGAGCGCAAAGCCTGACCCAGCCTGATTTAGGCCGAGCTTTAATTGTTTCTTTTCTCACTGTGACAAATGCCAGCTCACAGTGGTGACATTTTAGGGACAGCAGATCCACCAACCATCCCACAGAAATGCTGGATAAACCTCGGCCATCCCTCACTTTTTTTGGGATGGAATTCCCACTCAGCTGCCTCAGAATCCCGGGATATTTGGTACCTTCAAAATCCACCTTGGCTAAGCCCTGCCCAGGGCAGGGACAACTCCATAGGGCTGGGTTGGTCTTGATGTTGCTCCTAAAAAAATCCAGAAGAATTGAAGAATTCCCTCCTCCACAATTTTTCCTTATTTTGGAAAAATGGGGATTTTCCAAATATTTTGGGATAATTCTTCACCCAAACTTCCTTTCACCTCCTCTACTTCATCTCCCACCCCACCCCATCCATGAGGCTGCCCGGAGATCCCAACTTCGGACACCCTGGGATGAGCTCTTCCCACTGATCCTTTCTCTTCCCATCCTCTGGAATGGCTTTGGAAGCAACACCACAGCTCCTAAAAAATCCACAGCTGCAGCTTCCTGCAAGATCCAAGTCTGGATCTCTGGGAAGTCCTGCTGGATTCGGGAATGCTCAGAGCAAATCTGGATGTGGATGCTGAACCGAAGGACGTGAGCATTCCAAGGTCAATCCAGGAACGGGAATTTCCGTCTGGGATTTAGCGGAGACAGACAGAAATCCTGGAGGCAGACAGAGGGCCTGGACATCTGACAGCTCCTATTTTCCAGAGGCTCAGACAAATTGCTGGATTTAAAACCTGACCTACTTCCGTGGCTGCCTTATATTGGATTTTTTTTTTCTTCCCCCTTTTGGGATTCCAGCTTTTCTGCAGGGATTTTTTTTTTTCTCTTCCACCCTCAGAAAAGAATCTTTTGTGTCTTAAAATAAATGTAAATACAAGAAAGCAGCCGTGCCACTCTAATTAGGGAGTTTTCCAGGTTAATTTGAAGTTATCAAATTTTTTTTCCGTGAAAAATGAGGCAGAGAAATTCCTAAAAAAAATCTACACGAATGATTTCCATGGTCAAGTTGTTTCACACGTAAAAATTAATAAATTAAATAAGGATAAACCTCAAAAAACAAAATATTCCCGAGTTTTTACAACAACCTGGAAATCACAGGATACTTAAAAGTGGAAATAATTATGGAAATAATCACAGAAATAAATTTTGCATCATCAGAGCAACAGGAAATCCAAGGACACGAGGTTGGGATCGTTCCCTCATGGATCATCCCATCAACTGGAGTGGGATGGAATGGGAAGGATTTTATCCCTCTCTGTTAAGATAAGGAAAAACCAAGCCACTCACAGCAGCGATTTTGCCCATAGGAATCCCAGTAAAACAGGAATTACCCACATCTTCTTATTGGAAATAAATATAAATAAATAAATAAAATCATCTTCAATTAAAATCTAATTTGGTTAAAATGGCCTCCACACGTTTTGCCAAAAAAAAAACCCAGGAAAATGGAAAAATTCCTGCAAGTGTTTGTCCCTCTCTGTGCTGAGGACAGCAGAGCCCAGCAGATTCCCACCAAGACAATTCCATGTGCCCCGGGAATTATTGGATCCAACTCAGTGTTCCAGCTTTGGCCCAAAGACCAATCCTAGAATTCCAGAATGGTTTGGGGTGGGAAGGGACCTTAAATCCCATCCCAGCCCTTTCCCATGGCCGGGACACCTCCCACTGTCCCAATGTCCAACCTGGCCTTGGGCACTGCCAGGGATCCAGGGGCAGCCACAGCTGCTCTGGCAATTCCAGCCCAGCCAGGAATTCCCAATTCCCAATCTCCCATCCATCCCAGCCCTCTGGCAGTGGGATCCATTCCCAGAAAACCGGAGTTCATCCCTGGGGAGCTCTGGGGTACAACGGATCAAGTCCATGGCCCTGGGAAGGCCCCGGTGCTGCCCCGGTGTCACACAAGGCTGGGACACCCCAGGCTCCTTCTCACCCTGGTCCTGGGGTTCAAATGGAGAAAATCCCAGAATCCTGGAATGGTTTGGGTTAAAGGGACCTCAAATCCCACCCAGTGCCACCCCTGCCATGGCAGGGACACCTCCCACTGTCCCAATGTCCAACCTGGCCTTGGGCACTGCCAGGGATCCAGGGGCAGCCACAGCTGCTCTGGCAATTCCAGGAATTCCCAATTCCCAATCTCCCACCCAAATCCAAGCAGAGCCATCAGTGAGTGCCCAAGGCTGGGGATGGAAATGGGAGATGCTGCTTTGGACAGGCAAACCCTGAATTTTTCCATCTCTATTGATCATTTCCTAAAAGTGAAAGACTTGGTTGAGAATAAAAAGCCTGGAGTTGTAGTGATGCCTTTTCTCAATCCTTCTTCAATCCCAGGATTTGGCTTGGGAAGGGACCTTGAATTCCATCCAGGGACACCTCCCACTGTCCCAGGCTGCTCCAAGCCCAATGTCCAACCTGGCCTTGGACATTCCAAGGATCCAGGGGCAGCCACAATTTCTCTGGGAATTCTGCACCAACCAAGAATTTCTCCCTCGTGTCCAACTTAAACCGAATTTCCATCGGTTTGGAGCATCTCCCCTCATCCCATCAATCCATGCCCTTCCCAGAAAGTGTCAGGCTGTCGTTTCCATGGATTTCCCGGCAGGGGAAGGCTTTGGGCTGAATCCCTGAGTGCACCAGGCAGCCAAACCCTTCCCTGTGCTCTCCTGATGGAAAACATGGATAATTAAAGCTGAAAGGAGATCGATGGCATCGATATTTTGGGAAGTGCTTCCTGGAGAGAGAGGATTGCTCCTTTCCATGAACAGAGCTCATCCAAAGGACTCGGATGCTTCCCCTCAAACCATTCCAAGCCCTGCTGGAATCTGAGCACCTGGATTGAGCAGTTTTCCTAAAAATGCACCGGCCAGGCTGGAAAAGAGCAGGAATGACCCAGGGAATGCAGGGGGAGGAATTTGTGTGAAATCTCCCAGCTGGACCAGGGATGGGCACCTATAAATCCAGAAATCCAGGAAAACACCAAATCCTGCAGGAATGAAGGAATGAAGCCAGCAGGGCTCAGGGGGTTGATTTTTGATTTTCTCCACACTCCCCATCCCAGCTTTTCCAAACTTTTGCTTTTCCCAGCTTCTCCTCAGCTCATCCATTACGGCCGTGCCTCCCGAGGAAAATCCCGGCTCAAAGAGCAACAGGAAAAGGAGGAGAACGGGAACAAATGGATTTGGGATGGCCTTCCCAAGCCATTCATTAAACCTGGATTGAAAGGAGCAGATTGATTGCAGCTCCCCGACGTTCGTTAGGGTAATTAATTATTCCTCAGTGATTAAAGGTGAAGGAGAAAACGAGCTGGAATTTGGGAATTCAGGAAATGTGGGATGGGCACGGAGCAAGGATTGGGATAGAGGAAGGGTCTTGGTCTGTGGCTTGGGGTGGGATGGGATTCGAGGTCACTCCAACCCAGATCATTCCATGGTTTTTGGGATTATAATTATTATATTATTATTATAATTATTATTATTATTCCATGGTTTTAGGGATTATAGTTATTACATTATAATTGTTATTATTATAATTATTCCATGGTTTTAGGGATTATAATTAATGAATTCTAATTATTATTATTATAATTCCATGGTTTTAGGGATTATAATTATTACATTATAATTTTTATTATTATATTTATTCCATAGGTTTAGGTATTATAATTAATATATTATAATTATTATTATAATTCTATTTCCATGGCTTTAGGGATTATAATTAATATATTATAATTGTTATTATTATAATTATTCCATGGTTTTAGGTATTATAATTAATATATTATTATTATAACCAATCAATGGTTTTAGGGATATAATTATTATATCCCTAATTTATTAATCATATAATATTTATTAATATAATAATTATATCCCTAATCCCTATATACTAGGTTTTATATTTATTATTATTGTTATTATTCCATGGATTATAGGGAATAAATCCTATGAGGAGCAGCTGGGGGTAGCCCCAGTGTAGGAAGGATGTGGAGATGTTGGAGCAAATCCAGAGGAATCCATGGAGCTGCTCCAAGGGCTGGGAGAGCTGGGAATGTTCCCCTGGAGAAGGGAAGGATCCAGGGAGAGCTCAGAGCCCCTGGCAGGATTTGTGGGGAAAATTCCTGAGCCTTGGGATTGGGATGAGGCCAAAGGGAAGGGCCTGGTCCTGGGAAAAGGGAATTCTGGTTGGGTGGAGGATGGATGGAAAAGAGTCCCTGGAAAAAAGGGATTTGGGGATGTTGGGAGAGACCTGAGGGCAAGGGAAGGGATTCGGCCTCTGCTGGGCCCTCCTGAATTCCCACCTGGAATTCTGCGTCCCCCTCTGAGCCCTCAGCACAACAAAGACGTGGAGCTGTGGGAATGGATCCGGAGGAATCCAATAAACTGATCCCAGGGCTCTGGAGCCAGCCTGGGAGAGCTGGGAATGTCCAACCTGGAAAAGGCTCCAGGGAGAGCTCAGAGCCCCTGGCAGGGCCTGAAGGGGCTCCAGGAGAGCTGGAGAGGGACTGGGGACAAGGGACAGAGGGACAGGACACAGGGAATGGCTTCAAACTGGGAAAGGGGAGATTTGGGTGGGAGATTGGGAATTGGGAATTCCTGGCTGGGCTGGAATTGCCAGAGCAGCTGTGGCTGCCCCTGGAATTATCCAAGACCAGCTTGGATAATTCCAGGCAGGAGGCAGCCACAGCTGCTCTGGAATGACCTGGAATGGTGCTGGTTTTCCTGGAAAAGGGAATTTCACTGCTGGAATTGGTGCAAAAGGGACACAACAAGAAGGAGCAGAGGGCACAGCTCAGGCCTGGAATTAATTCAGAGGGAATAAAATTTGGAGCTTTGGGAATTCCAAGTGCCCTTCTCCCATGTGCCACCTGTTCTTCCCTGTGTTCTTCCAGGGAATCCCTGGAAATTCGAAGCTGGAATAAATTTTGGTGGGATTTTGTGAGGTTTCTCCAGGAAAACATTCCCAAAACCCTCCCAGCTCTGATCCTGCAGCCTGGGCCAGGATTCCAATCCCAAATTAACCCATAATTAATAAACCCATTAAAAATGCAGCCTTAGTGACGAATCCCAAAGGATTTGGGGTGGAAGGGACCTTAAATCCCATTCCAGCTCCTTTCCCCTATCCCAGGCTGCTCCAAGCCCCATCCAACCCAGCCTTGGACATTCCCAGGTGGAGCAGCCACAACTTCTCCGGGAATCCGGGCCAGAGCCTCACTAAAATCACAGAAAATTCAATTTTTAAGCAAATTTAAGACATTTCAGCCCATTTTTGTCCCATCCTGCAGCACCACAGCTCCAATTCCTAAAACAATTCCCAGGAAATTCCTTTTTCCCCCACCTCATCCTGGTGCAAAGGGATAAATCCAGAGGTTTGAAGATAATTAAATTATAAATTATATTATTGATTGAATTAATATTGCTTTAATCTTTATTATTAAATATAATATTAATTTTATAGAACCAATAATTTATATTGATGATTTGATATCAATTAAATATTACTTTAATATTTATTATTCAATAGAATGCTAAATCTATTGAATCTATAAATCATATTAATAATGTTATATCAATTAAATTAATACTATTTTATTCTTAATTATTAAATATATTATTAATTCTATAGAACCTATAAATTATATTATTGATTAATTTTACTTTAATCTTTATTATTCAATATTTATTCTATAGAACCTATGAATTATAATCTTGATTAAATTATTATTACTTCTAATATTCATTATTAAATATAATATTAATTCTATAGAACCTATAAATTACATTGTTGATTAGATTAATATTATTTTAATATTCATTATTAACTGTAATAATTGTATAGAACCTATCAATTATATTATTGATTAAATTAATATTACTTTAACATTCATTATTAAATTTAATAATTCTATAGAACCTATGAATTATAATGTTGATTAAATTAATATTACTTCTAATATTCATTATTAAATATAATATTAACCCTATAGAACCTATCAATTATATTATTGATTAAATTAATATTATCTTAATACTCATTATTAAATATAATATTAATTCTATAGAACCAATTATATTATTGATTAAATTAATATTACTTTAATCTTTATTGCTAAATATAATATTAATTCTATAGTACTTCTAAATTACATTATTGATTAAATTAATATTACTTTAATATTCATTATTAAATATAATATTAATTCTATAGAACCTATAAATTATATTGTTGATTAGATTAATATTACTTCAACATTCATTATTAAATGTAATAATTTTATAGAACCTATAAATTATATTATTGATTAATATTACTTTAATCTTTATTGCTAAATATAATATTAATTCTATAGAACCTATAAATTATATTATTGATTAATATTACTTTAATATTCATTATTAAATGTATTAATCCTACAGAACCTATAAATTATATTATTGATTAAATTAATATTACTTTAATATTCATTATTAAATGTATTAATTCTATAGAACCTGTAAATTATATTATTGATTAAATTAATATTACTTTAATATTCATTATTAAATGTATTAATCCTACAGAACCTATAAATTATGTTATTGATTAAATTAATATTACTTTAATATTAACTATTAAATAAAATATTAATCCTATAGAACCTATAAATTATATTGTTGATTAGATTAATACTGTTTTAACATTCATTATTAAATGTAATAATTCTACAGAACCTATAAATTATATTATTAATATTACTTTAATCTTTATTGCTAAATATAATATTAATTCTATAGAACTTCTAAATTATACTATTGATTAAATTATTATTACTTTAATATTTATTGATAAATATATTATTAATTCTATAGCACTTCTAAATTACATTATTGATTAAATTAATATCACTTTATTCTGATTGCTAAATATAAAATTAACTCTACAGAACCTACGAACCACGGCAATAACTTCACATTGATTAATTAATTAACACTATTCCAATATTTCCTGTTAAACACACCATTAATCCCACAGAACCCATCAATCCCATCACTAATTGGCCAATACTTAATTAATACAGGACCGTTGTGTTCCTAAAGGTCACCGTTAACCCCCGGCCTTGGCGGCTCCCGCGGCGTCAGCGCCTCGGTGAGAACGGAAACTGTGTCAGGCCCAGATTAACGGGAGAGGCTCCAGGGGCTAAAAATAACGAACTCGTCTCCATTTTCCCGGAGCAGAAATCCGGGATGGATTTAATCCCTTTTGTCGGGATGGGGAGGAGGAAGTTGGAGCCTCAGGTTTGGGTTTGAGGGCAGGGATGGATTCGCCATTCCTGGAGGGATTTCAATCCCTGTGGATGTGGCACGTGGGGACACGGGGCAGTGCTGGGAATGGTTGGATTCCATCCCCAAGGAGTTTTCCAGCCTAAGGAATTCCTGACAATCCTACGGAAAATGGAATCCTCCAGAGGAGAGCAGAGACCCCTCAGAGCACTGCCCAAAAGTATTAATTTAATTGATATAATATCATTAATATGATATCTAGATTCAATAGAATTAGTATTCTATTAATAATAAAAAACTAATATTTTATCGATATTTCATTTGATATCATTTATTTTGATATCATTGATTTAATATCATTTGATATTGATATCAAACTATCAATATAATTTATTGATTTTATAAAATTATTATTCTGTTTAATAATATTAAACTAATTTTATCAATACTTAATTGATATCAAAATATCAATATAATTTATTGGCTCTATAAAATTATTATTCTGTTTAATAATAAATATTAAACTAATTTTATCGATACTTAATTGATATCAAACTATCAGTATAATTTATTGGCTCTATAAAATTATTATTCTGTTTAATAATAAATATTAAACTAATATTTATCGATATTGAATTGATATCAAACTATCAATATAATTTATTGATTTGATAAAATTATTATTCTGTTTAATAATAAATATTAAACTAATATTTATCGATACTTAATTGATATCAAACGATCAATATAATTTACTGGTTCTATATAATTATTATTCTGTCTAATAATAAATATTAAACTAATATTTTATCGCTATTTAATTGATATCAAACGATCAATATAATTTATTGGCTCTATAAAATTATTATTCTGTTTAATATAAATATTAAACTAATATTTTATCGATATTTAATTGATATCAATTTGTTGGATACAAATCCTCCCCTGCAGGGAGTTCAGCACCAAGGACAGGGAGCGGATTTTTCCTTGGAGCAGGAAAATCCCACAGGAATTTTGGCTGGGATTCCAGCCCAGCCAGGAATTCCCAATTCCCAATCTCCCACCCAAATCTCCCCTTTCCCAGTTGGAAGCCATTCCCTGTGTCCTGTCCCTCCAGCCCTTGTCCCCAGTCCCTCCCCATGGAATGATTCCCATTCCCAGCTCCACAAATCTCCAGCTCCCAACTCCTCTTCCCATCCCAGCTGAAATGAATCCCAAACTCCTCTCAAACTTGCCCACATTCCCAATCCAAACCCACAACCTCATTCCCACTTTTCTCAAAGGATCCTGATACCATTTTCCATAAAAACAGATCAACAGCAGGAGCTGGAGCAGAGGAAATTCCCAACCATTCCCAATCCATGGGCACAGCTCAGGGATCACCAAATCCTCCTCAAGCCTCCAATATTTTCCCAGTGTGAGTCCAGTGAGGACTTCCCAGGCTGAGAGACCATCCAAATTCCATTGGAATTCCTTTGGATCAGGGACTTTGGATGGAGCATCCAATGAGGCATGGAAGGCTTCATCCGAATCCAGTCCAGGGATGAGCCTTTCCAGCCTTTTTGGATGTCCCCAATGTCCAACCTGGCCTTGGGCACTGCCAGGGATCCAGGGGCAGCCACAGCTGCTCTGGCAATTCCAGCCCAGCCAGGAATTCCCAATTCCCAATCTCCCACCCAAATCTCCCCTTTCCCAGTTGGAAGCCATTCCCTGTGTCCTGTCCCTCCAGCCCTTTTCCCAATTCCCTCTCCAGCTCTCCTGGAGCCCCTTCAGGCTCCAAATTCTCCCTGAATCCTTCCCTTCTCCAGGTGAACATTCCCAGCTCTCCCAGCCTGGCTCCATGTGAGAAACCTTTTCAATTCCTGCAGTTTATTCCAATTTTTCCATCATATCCAGGTGTTAGGGAACACTGCACCACCTCAGGATCAAAGCTGACCTCATCGACATTCCCAGGATTATTTGCTCACTCCAAGGACACAAATCCTTGGAATCAGGATTGATCATTGCTCCATGAAATTAAACCCACAACAAAAATAAGAACCCGGATCCTGAACTCCTTTTGCCACTGGAATAAATCGAGCTGGGCTCCATTCCCAGCTGCTCCAGCCAGGAAAAATTGGGATTGGAGATGGAGCAGCCCCAGGAGCTCAGAGCACACCTCATCCACCCGGAGCTGAAATCTCCCATCACAAACTGAATTCCCAAAATTCCTTAATTATCTTCCCCATGACTTCCCTCCCCAATAATCCAAATTTGCGTTTTTTTAAAACTTCCAGGCCTCTCTTCCCTCTGCCAAGGAGGAACAATTTGGATGCCAGGGAAGTCCAGATCCAGAAGAAAATTTGGGGAATGCAGCACCTCAAGGGCTGCTCTGAAATTTGGATCAGAGAAGTTGGAACTCCAGCAAAATTTTGGGAATTTTGGGAATTAGGAGCACCTAATGAGTCACTCTGGAATTTGGTCTAGGGAGCTCAAAGCTCCAGAAAAATTTTGGGAACGCAGCACCAAATGGGTCACTGGAATTTGGGCCCAGGGAATTCAGAGCTCCAGCAGAAAATTTTGGGAATTCAGCACCAAACAGGGCACTCTGGAATTTGGGCCAGGGAACTCAGAGCTCCAGCAAAATTTTGGGAATTCAGCACCTCCAGGGCCACTCTGGAATTTGGCTCAGGGAACTCAGAGCTCCAGCAGAATTTTGGGAGTGCAGCACCAAACATGGGCCAGGAAAGTCCCAACTCCAGCAGAAAATTTTGGGAATTCAGCACCAAAACTGGGCCACTGGAATTTGGGCCCGGGAAGTCCAAGCTCCAGCAAATTTTTTTGGGAATGCAGCATCAAATGGGACACTGGAATTGGGGCCAGGAAACTCAGAGCTCCAGCAAAAAATTTTGGGAATGGAGCACCTCAAGGACTGCTCTGGAGTTTAGGCCAGGGAACTCAGAGCTCCAGCAGAATTTTGGGATTGCAGCACCAAATATGGGCCAGGGAAGTCCCAACTCCAGCAGAAAATTTTGGGAATGGAGAACCTAATGAGTCACTCTGGAATTTGGGCCTGGGAACTCAGAGCTCCAGCAGAAAATTTTGGGAATGCAGCATCTCCAGGGCCACTCTGGAATTTAGGCCAGGAAAGTCCCAACTCCAGCAAAACTTTTTGGGAATGCAGCACCAAATGGGGCACTCTGGAATTTGAGCCAGGGAAATCCCAGTTCCAGCAAATTTTTTTGGGAATGCAGCACAAAATGGGCCACTGGAATTTGGTCTAGGGAACTCAGAGCTCCAGCAGAATTTTGGGATTGCAGCACCAAATATGGGCCAGGGAAGTCCCAACTCCAGCAGAAAATTTTGGGAATGCAGCACCTCGAGGGCCACTGGAATTTAGGCCAAGGGAACTCAGAGCTCCAGCAAAATTTTGGGAATTCAGCACCAAATGGGGCACTCTGGAATTTGGGCTCAGGGAACTCAGAGCTCCAGCAAAACTTTGGGATTGCAGCACCAAATATGGGCCAGGAAAGTCCCAACTCCAGCAGAAAATTTTTGGATTGCAGCACCAAATGTGTCACTCTGGAATGGGGGCCAGAGGTGTAGGAGTTCTAGCAAAATTTTGGGAATGCAGCACAAAATGGGCCACTGGAATTTGGGCCCAGGGAACTCAGAGCTCCAGAAAAATTTCGGGATTGCAGCACCAAACAGGGCACTCTGGAATTTGGGCCCAGGGAATTCAGAGCTCCAGCAGAAAATTTTGGGAATTCAGCACCAAACATGGGCCACTGGAATTTGGGCCCAGGAAACAGGAGCTCCAGCAAAACTTTGGGATTGCAGCACCAAACATGGGCCAGGAAAGTCCCAACTCCAGCAGAAAATTTTGGGAATTCAGCACCAAATGTGTCACTCTGGAATTTGGGCCCGGGAAGTCCAAGCTCCAGCAAATTTTTTTGGGAATGCAGCATCAAATGGGACACTGGAATTGGGGTCAGGAAACTCAGAGCTCCAGCAAAAAATTTTGGGAATGGAGCACCTCAAGGACTGCTCTGGAATTTAGGCCAAGGAACTCTGAGCTCCAGCAGAATTTTGGGATTGCAGCGCCAAATATGGGCCGGGAAAGTCCTAACTCCAGCAGAAAATTTTGGGAATGGAGAACCTAATGAGTCACTCTGGAATTTGGGCCAGGGAACTCAGAGCTCCAGCAGAAAATTTTGGGAATGCAGCACCAAACAGGGCACTCTGGAATTTAGGCCAGGGAACTCAGAGCTCCAGCAAAAATTTGGGATTGCAGCGCCAAACATGGGCCAGGAAAGTTCCAACTCCAACAGAAAATTTTGGGAATTCAGCACCAAAACTGGGCCACTGGAATTTGGGCCCAGGGAATTCAGAGCTCCAGCAAAAATTTTTGGGAATGCAGCATCAAATGGAACACTGGAATTGGGGCCCAGGGAACTCAGAGCTCCAGCAGAATTTTGGGATTGCAGCACCAAATATGGGCCAGGAAAGTCCCAACTCCAGCAGAAAATTTTGGGAATTCAGCACCAAAACTGGGCCACTGGAATTTGGGCCCAGGGAATTCAGAGCTCCAGCAAAACTTTGGGAATGCAGCACCTCGAGGGCCACTGGAATTTAGGCCAAGGAACTCAGAGCTCCATCAAAACTTTGGGAATTCAGCACCAAATGAGTCACTCTGGAATTTGGGCCAGGGAACTCAGAGCTCCAGCAGAAAATTTTGGGAATTCAGCACCAAATGGGGCACTCTGGAATTTGGGCCCAGGGAATTCAGAGCTCCAGCAAAAAATTTTGGGAATGGAGCACCTCAAGGGCTGCTCTGGAATTTAGGCCTGGGAAGTCTGAGCTCCAGCAAAATTTTGGGATTGCAGCACCAAATATGGACCAGGGAAATCCCAACTCCAGCAGAAAATTTTGAGAATTCAGCACCAAAACTGAGCCACTGGAATTTGGGCCCAGGGAATTCAGAGCTCCAGCAAAATTTTTTGGGAATGCAGCATCAAATGGGCCACTGGAATTGGGGCCAGGGAACTCAGAGCTCCAGCAGAATTTTGGGATTGCAGCACCAAATATGGGCAAAGGAAGTCCCAACTCCAGCAGAAAATTTTTTGGGAATGCAGCACCAAATGTGTCACTCTGGAATGTGGGCCAGGGGTGTAGGAGCTCTAGCAAAATTTTGGGAATGCAGCACAAAATGGGCCACTGGAATTTGGGCCCAGGGAACTCAGAGCTCCAGAAAAATTTTGGGATTGCAGCACCAAATATGGGCCAGGGAAATCACAGCTCCAGCAAATTTTTTTGGGAATGCAGCACCAAATGGGCCACTGGAATTTGGGCCCAGGGAATTCAGAGCTCCAGCAGAATTTTGGGATTGCAGCACCAAATATGGGCCAGGGAAGTCCCAACTCCAGCAGAAAATTTTGGGAATTCAGCACCTCGAGGGCCACTAGAATTTAGGCCCAGGGAATTCAGAGCTCCAGCAGAAAATTTTGGGAATGGAGAATCTAATGAGTCACTCTGGAATTTGGGCCAGGGAACTCAGAGCTCCAGCAGAATTTTGGGAATGCAGCACCAAATGGGCCACTGGAATTTGGGCCCAGGGAACTCAGAGCTCCAGCAGAATTTTGGGAATTCAGCACCAAACATGGGCCACTGGAATTTGGGCCCAGGAAACAGGAGCTCCAGAAAAATTT
>OU383780.1:1228756-1273756 GCA_910950805.1 Acrocephalus scirpaceus scirpaceus
CCCGTGCCCTGGGGGAGGTGGCTGTGAGCAGTGGCTGTGGGCAGTGGCTGTGGGCAGTGCCTGTCCTTGACGTTCAGGATTGATTTCCCGGGTGATTTTCCTGCAGGATCAGCACAGGGAATGCACAACCCCGGCCCCTGCTTTGTGGCAGCTGGTAATTTGAAGTTTTACTCCAGCCTCGCGGGTCCCTCTGGCTGAGCTCAGACACACTCAAAATCACGGCTCAATGAACATATTTTTCAAGATAAGCCCAGAGCGAATGAATTGGATTTATTTTTAATGCTGCCTTGTTTCTAATGCCCAGTGACACATGAACAAAACGATTGCCATCACTTGTCTCCTTCTCTGTCGGATATTGCTTTGGCAGGATAATATCAGTGTATTTAGGATTATAAATCATCCCTCGGGGCTGATGTTTCTTCTGTGGGAAAAGGATCCGGTTCGGCCTCCGGGAGACAAATCCAACCTTCCTTTTGTCATGCTAAAGTCAGGGGCTGAGCTCGTGTGAGTGACTGAGCCGGGGGCACGGGGCAGGGCTGGATCCCTGACAGGGACATGGGGACACCGAGGGGACACTGATGGGGCTGGATTCCTTTCAATTACATGGGGACATGGAGGGGACACTGATGGGGCTGGATCTCCATCAGTGACATGGGGACACAGAGGGGACACTGATGGGGCTGGATCCCCGTCAGTGACATGGGGACACTGAGGGGACACTGATGGGGCTGGATCTCTGTCAGTGACACGGGGACATGGAGGGGACACTGTCCCCTGCCATGGGGACACTGAAGAGACACTGATGGGGCTGGATCTCCATCAGTGACATGGGGACACAGAGGGGACACTGATGGTTTTGTGACCCTGCTGATGGCCAGGTGGGGACAGGAGGGGACACTGATGATGTATGACCCTGCTGATGGCCAGGTGGGGACACCGAGGGGACACTGATGGCCAGAGTGGTCCCAGAGCCCCGCTGGTGTCCCGGGGTGGGCACAGGGCGCTCAGTCTGGGGCTGAGCTGGGGATTTGCTGTTTAATCCCGGGTGGAACAGCCTCCCTGGGAACGCCCCTCACACCAGCTCTGCCAGGGCAGCCGGCAGCTCCTTGTCCAGGACAGCATTTCCCAGGATCTCCTCCTCAGCCAGGCCACGCTGCCCCCGTGAGCGCCGAGCAAAGCGGATTAAAACATTCCAGCAGCACGAAAAAATGCTCGAGAGCCTCCCCAGGTGCAGCCAAAAGCCCCGTGCGCTTAAGGACTGTGATCTATGGCTCATCTGGCCACGTTTCCCGAGGAAAACGAGAATCCAGCTCCCCTGCCGTGCAGGCTGTGCAGTTCCAGGTGCAGCTGCCTTTGGGAAGCGCTGGGAAGGCAGCAGGGTGATGGGGAACGGGATGGGGTGGGATAGAAAAGCACTGGAGCTGTTTGCAGCCCCGAGGTTCCGTTTGCAGCCCCGAGGTTCCGTTTGCAGCCCCGAGGTTCTGGCAGGGGACAGGAGGGATGTGCTTCCCTGGGCTCTGTGCTTCCTGACATGGCAGGGGAGCTTCGGGCTGGATTTTGGGAATGGTTTTGTCCCCAAACAGCCCCGGCACAGCTGGCCAGGAGGGCCCATCCCTGGGGGGATTTACAGCCCTGTGGATGTGGCACTTGGGGACACGGGGCAGGGCTGGGGGAAGGGTTGGACTCAGGGATCTTAAGGGTCATTTCCAAGCTAAATTATTCCCAGTTTCTGTGGCCAGATCCTGCCCTGCTCCCTGGGAAACCCTTGGACATCCCCCACCGGTGGCATCCGGGCGCTCCCTGTCCTCACCCTGCGCTTTTGGGCCCCAAAATGAGAGAGCTCAGCACAGGCAGCAGCTCCTGGAGGCTCCTGCAGCCCCTGCCGAGGTGTTTAGAGGAGCTACGTTCCCTTTTTTTTGCTCTTTCCATGGATCATCTGGTGGCTGACATTTAGCACCCGGTGCCATATGTTGTTTTTCCCGGAGCAGGGATGTGCGGCACGGCGAGGAGGGAGAGCTGGCACCCTGCCCGAAGGCAGAGCAGGAGAGACTCCTCCTCCTCCTCCTCCTCCTCCTCCTCCTCCTCCTCCTCCTCCTCCTCTCCTCCTTCTCCTTCTCCTTCTCCTTCTCCTTCTCCTTCTCCTTCTCCTTCTCCTTCTCCTCCTCCTCCCTCCTCCTCCATCCATCTCCTCCTTCTCCTCCTTCTCCATCCTCCTCCTCTCCTGTAAGTACAGAAGCGCAGGAGGGGCAGGAGAATCCCGGTGGAGCGGGATCCCACTGGGATGTTTCCTTCCCTGCCCCAAGTCACAGAATCAGGGCTGGAAAAACCCTCCAAGGTCATCCAGGCCAGGCTCAAGTGACCAATCCCACCATGCCCACTAAAGTGTCCCCAAGTGCCACCTCCGCGATGGTGACACCCACAGTGCCCTGTGCCAGGGCTGGGCAACCTCCATGGCACAAAGCTGTGCCAGGGGAGGGTTAGGTTGGATTTTAGGGAAAGGTTCCTCCCCCAGAGGGTGGAATAAACACTGGAAAAGCTCCCCAGGGAATGGGCACAGCCCCAGAGCTCCAGGAGCCTTTGGGCAGCGCTGCCAGGGATGTCCAGGCTGGGATTGTTGGGGGGTCTGGGCAGGGACAGGGGTTTGGGATGTCCCTGTGGGTCCCAGCTCAGGATATCCAGTGAAACTTGAAGAAATCATCCCTGGTGTCACTGACAGCCACACAGTGACCCCCCTGTCCCCAGGTGCTGTTTGTTCATGACAACATCGTTGTGCTGACTCCAACAGAGCCCTCAGAAGATCCGAGGAGCGGCTGGCAGGGAGCGTTGGGAGCTCTCCAGGATTGTTTATGGCGCCTCCCGTGAGTTTGCTCTGGAATGATAACTCTGCTGGGGAAATCAATTACGCCGAGCACTTTGTCCCGTCATTTTTCAGTGTGTTAATTCTCACTCCGACACAGAGAACACACGGCTCAGGCATCCATCACTCGGGAATGAGGGGCTGTGCAAGGGCCCCTTGGGCCTCCTCCAGTCCTGCAGTCACTCGGGGAAGAGAAATCCTGGGGAATTTCCAGGGATGGGAAGTGATTATGAACGGGAATGAACCACTGAATGCAGTTAGGAGCCAGCTTTACCCTGCGTGCTGGGGATGCAGCATCCGTTGGGTTCAGCTGCACAAATTAATGCAGGGAAGATTTGAGGGGACACACCAATATTTCAGCGCTGCAGTGGAGCTCCCTGCTTTGGTGCTGCCTCATTCCTCGGAGCCAGGTTTGGAAACCCTAAAGCACAGCTTTAAATAAATCATAGCTCTGATTTTTCATTAAACCTGGGCTTTAGGGCAGACTGTCAGAACTTCTTCTTGAAGTCACCTAAAATGTAGATGTGGCTTCTTCACCAGGGCTCGTGTCTGCATTTAGCACATTTAAAAAATCACTAAAATTAACTGATGCATATTTTAATACAATAATAATTATTAAATGTATTATAACTTCATGTTATATTGATATATTACAATGCACATGTTCTATTAATAGATATTACTTTGATACATTATAATTTTATTTTTTGTTACTACATATTACTTTGAGGCTCTCTGTACCTCCAATCTCCCAGGGCTCATGTCCAGGACAAGGAGGATAAAAGGTTTTTATTGGGCAAATTTAAAAACCTTAAAGAAATCCCACAGCACTCTCAGGCTCTTCTTCACACAGAGAATGATTTTTCCTCCTATTTTAATTCTTAATTAAAGGAATTCTTAATATCAAAACAGGGATTTTTTTTTTTTGGTGCTCCTTTTTTTATCACTGTGGCCATCATTTCCCTGCCTTTGATTCCCCTCCTTTATCCCACGCATCTCTGTTAGGGCTAAACTGGGAAGGCAGAAATTGGAGGTTGAAATTTTATCTTGTTGTTCAAGGCTGCTCTGTTATTGTGTGGGGAAGGAGGAATAAATGGTGACGTTAACCTGAAAACCTGGAAAATGAAAGTGAATTTGGAATATATTTATTAATCTGTTCTATCTCTTTCCAGCTCTGCTCCTGGGTTTTGTGGAGTTCCCCCATCCTGTGTCCCGAGGGGCAGGAGCTGCTGCGGGGCTGGGAGTGGCTGAGATGGGAATTCCTGGGAAGGCTGAGGTGGGGATATCCCACATTTCCCACTGAGCACGAGCAGTGATGGGGAAATAAGAAATATCAGGGGAGTCTCCAGAGTGTTTGAAGTCCTGGGAATGCTGCGTTCCGAGAAGCTGGAATGTCCTCTGCA
Organism: Acrocephalus scirpaceus scirpaceus; assembly: GCA_910950805.1. Lineage (NCBI taxonomy): Eukaryota > Metazoa > Chordata > Aves > Passeriformes > Sylviidae > Acrocephalus > Acrocephalus scirpaceus. The sequence continues at coordinate 1,233,017 of OU383780.1, forward strand.
GCTGGAATATCCTCTGCAGCCTCCACCCAATTCCCAGGATCCCTGAGGTGGGAAAATCCCTCCCAGCCCATCCAGTCCCAGCTGTGCCCGATCCCACCCTGTCCCCAGAGCTCCCAGTGCCACCTCCAGGAATTCCTGGGACACCTCCAGGGATGGGCACTCCAACCCTCCCTGGGCACTGCCAAGGCCTGAGCCCCCTTTCCATGGGGAAATTCCTGCTGCTGCCCACCCTGAGCCTGCCCTGGCCCAGCCTGAGGCCGTTCCCTCTCCTCCTGTCCCTGTGTCCCTGCCAGCAGAGCCCGACCCCCCCGGCTGTCCCCTCCTGGCAGGGACTTGTGCAGAGCCACCAGGGCCCCCTGAGCCTCCTTTGCTCCAGGCTCAGCCCCTTCCCAGCTCCCTCAGGAATTCTCCAGCCCCTTCCCAGCTCCCTCAGGAATTCTCCAGCCCCTTCCCAGCTCCCTCAGGAATTCTCCAGCCCCTTCCCAGCTCTCTCAGGAATTCTCCAGACCCTTCCCAGCTCCCTCAGGAATTCTCCAGACCCTTCCCAGCTCCATTCCCTTCCCTGGACACTCTCCAGCCCCTCAGATTCCTCAGGAGAGGTCCCAGTGAGGGCTCAGTGTTTGCTGACAGGAAGGAAAGCCAGGCTGGGATGTTCTGTGCACAGGGAATCCTTTATCCCGTGTTTCTCTGCCTCCCTGGGCCGGGCAGAGGCTGGAGGGGCTCACCCTGCCCTGCTCGGGGTCTGGGGGCAGCAGGAAGGGGGCAGGAGGGCAGGGGGGCAGGGGGAGGATGCTCCCCCCTGGAGCAAAGATAATTTGTTTTGTTTTTCCTGATCAAACCAAACAAAGATCATTTTTCAGCCGCTCCTTGCTGAGGATCCATTCCCTCCCCGGAGCTTTCCCGGGATCCCTGGGTGGTTTGGGAGTGAGGATGGGCGCGTCCCTGCTCCACCCCCGGCCTTGCTGCTCACATCTGCCACCACCGGAGCTTTTACAGCCGCACAAACCCGCCTGGATCTGCACCTGGAGCGTTTCCCTCGGGATTCACCTCCCCAACTGGTGCGAGATAAATCTCAGGTGATAAAAACCCGCCGCGAGTTTTCACCTGTTAAGAAATAAATGGCCATAAAAGCGGATTGTGTGTGAGGGAATGGATGTGTGGAACAGCTCCCTGTGGGACAGCAGCCCCAAATCTGAGCAGAGGGGCAGGGACAGCTCCAGCTGAGCTGGGGTGTGTTATAAATAAAGAGCTTGACTCGGCCAATCTATCAAGCAGCAATCAATTTATTAATTAATACAGAATGGTAAAGTGTGAGCAAACAGCGCTGGGTACAGTGGGGGTTTCCCCTCCAACTGCACACCGACCCTTGATTTTCTGCTGGGATTTATTGAGGTTTTCCATAATCACTTCTCAGCAACCTTTTTTTCTAGTTTCCTCCTAATTTCTATTTTTGAAATCTAATTTCTATACCCATTGTGATCAATTTCTATTGGTGATGTTAAATTTTCTATACTTCAAAAGGTATGAAATCAGTGAGGTCAGAAATAACATCTTGTGATGATGATGAGGTTCCCAGGACATAAATCAGTGGTGGTGGCATCCAGATTTCCTTTTTCTGAAGAAAAACACCAGAGATGAGAGATTCAGTCTTCCTCTTCAAGTCTATAAATCAGTTTTGTTGTGAGGTCCAGCTTCCAGGTGGTGGTTTATCCCTTTTTTCCAGGATCATTAATTTTAGTTTGGGATATCTCACTTCCTTCTATTTGGGTGATTACAATCCTTTCTATATTTATATATATGCTAAAGCTGTAGTTCAAACCTTCTGTTAAAAACCTTATAGGCTCACGATTCACTTATAAGCAAGCAAAATATCAGTTCAAAATCCCCTTTCCATGCTTTTTCCATTTTGTTCATTAAACAGATGTTTTTATAATCACCCCATGGCCTTTTCCACACATTTCACAACCATCACTACAAAGTTCATCTTTTTCTACCTGACACCAAACACAACCCCACATTGCACAGGTGGCTCTGCCACCCCGCTGTGCCCACTGCAGGGACAGTGACCCTGCCCCTGGCCCAGCGGGTCATGGCTGGATCTCAAAACCTCGTGGGGACTGAGCGCCCTGGGGGCTCCTGAAGGGAAGGGTGTTTGTGGGAATCCCGGGTGTCCTGGTTTAGGCAGACAGGAGTCTGCCAGGGAAAACTGGAGCTGGAGGTTTGGAGGGTGCTGGAGTGTGGGGTGAGTCCCAGCAGATCTGGAGCCAGGGGTGTGCCTGATTTCCAGGTGGGATGGTCGCCAGTGTTCCCTGGGTCACCAGTGTTCCCATGGCCGGGAATTTGGCCATTCCCTCCCTGCCTTCAGAGCCTGGTGATTCCCAAGGAGCCGAGATTCCAGCCCAGCCCTGGGTGAGGAATCCCCCAGGGAAAGGGAGAATTCCCTTTCCATGGACACTGGGCACTGTCCTGGCACTGCCCCTGGACTCTCCCCATGGAGCTGCTTTGCAGGGCTTTTGGACCAGCTCTGCCTTTCCTCTCCACCAGGAGTGGTTCTGGATCCCTCTGCCCTGTTCCCCCAGCACGGGGGGCTCTGCTGTCCATCACTGCCCTGTTTGGTCTCTTCTGGAGCTCTGGGATCATTCCTGGAGCTGTGGGTTCATTCCTGGAGCTCTTGGATCATTCCTGGAGCTGTGGGTTCATTTCTGGAGCTCTGGGTCCATTCCTGAAGCTCTGGGATCATTCTTGGAGCTGTGGAATAATTCCCAGAGCTCTGGGTCCGTTCCTGAAGCTCTGGGATCATTCCCAGAGCTGTGGAATAATTCCCAGATCTCTGGGTTCATTCCCAGAGCTTTGGAATCATTCCTGGAGCTCTTGGGTCATTCCTGAAGCTCTGGGATCATTCCTGAGGCTGTGGGTTTATTCCTGGAGCTCTGGGCTCATTCCTGAAGCTCTGGGCTCATTCCTGGAGCTGTGGGTTCATTCCTGGAGCTCTGGGATCATTCCTGAAGCTCTGGGCTCATTCCTGAAGCTCTGGGCTCATTCCTGGAGCTGTGGGTTCATTCCTGGAGCTCTGGGATCATTCCTGAAGCTCTGGGTTCATTCCTGAAGCTCTGGGATCATTCCTGAAGCTCTGGGCTCATTCCTGGAGCTGTGGGTTCATTCCCAGAGCTCTTGGGTCATTCCTGAAGCTCTGGGATCATTCCTGGAGCTGTGGGTTCATTCCTGGAGCTCTGGGATCATTCTGGAGCTCTTGGGTCATTCCTGAAGCTCTGGGATCATTCCTGAGGCTCTGGAATCATTCCTGGCACCACAGATGTGCTGGCAGCACTCACTCCCAGGGAAAGGTTTTGTTTTTTATGCAGGGAAGATCCTGCTCTGTGCAATATCATCTGGAGCCCATCATTGCTGCTGTACAAGGAGGGGGAATTTTGCTCTCCTGGGCACCGGTGTTTATTGTTAAATGAAATTTCATCAGCCATTTTATTTCTCTGAGATTCAGTGTCACGAGAGCCTCCTGCAGCACTTCACGTTCAGCTGTAATTTTGATTAATCTGAATAACTTTGCATCTGATCTGTGCAAGCACCACAAAAGGCAGTAAAAAAAAAATCAGTAAATTAGTGACCATCAGGCTGAAGATTTCATAAATATTCATGGCCTGGAGGTGTACGTGGGCACAGGAATGTGGAATTCATACACAAATAAATCTGCAGGGTTTAGATCAAGTACAGGCACAGGTTTGTCAGTGCAGCCACACTCGTCCTGCAGAGATGCCATCACTGGGGCTGTCTGAGGTGACAATGCAAGATACAACCAAAAGTGTGTGTTCTGTTCATCATCTGTGGAAATGGTCTGGGGAGGTGTTTTTTTTATCTCATAACTCTGGGGCGGAGGGGGAAGGTGTATTCTGTTCATGGGCAGCTGTTAAACCAGCTGGGGCAGCGTTCTTTGTCCCTTCCAGGACCTGTCCCTCATAACTCTGGGGGATCTCTGCTGTTAAAGCAGCTGGGGCAGGGTTCTTTGTCCCTTCCAGGACCTATCCCTCATAACCTCCATGATCTTTATCCCTTCCAGGACCTGTCCCTCATAACCTCCATGTTCTTTATCCCTTCCAGGACCCATCCCTGATAACTCTGTGGGATATCTGCTGTTCAAACCAGCTGGGGCAGGGTTCTTTATCCTTTCCAGGACCCATCCCTCAAAACTCTTGTGGATAATCTTCTGTTAAACCAGCTGGGGCAGGGTTCTTTGTCCCTTCCAGGACCTGTCCCTCATAACTCTGGGGGATCTCTGCTGTTAACCCAGCTGGGGCAGGGTTCTTTATCCCTTCCAGGACCCAGCCTCCCTGCAGGGGATCTCTGCTGTCCATGGCCCATCCAGGATTGGTGCCTGGAAGAGGGATTGGCGCTCAGTGTGGGATTCAGTGCCCAGTGTGGGCTTCAGTGACCAGTGTGGGGCTCAGACCAAGCTGTTCCCCCTGCACAAACCCCACAGCCTCAGGCAGGTTCTGGATGCTGCACATCCCAAAAGTGACCTGAACATCCCAGTGTGAGCTGGACATCCCAGTAAGAACTGCACATCCCCGTAAGAACTCCACATCCCAGTAAGAACTCCACATCCCAGTTCCCTCAGCTCCCAGCACAGCCACTGGGCTCCTGGCCATGCCAGAAAGGTGAAGGAGGAGGAGAAGGAAGAGGAGGATGAGGATGAGGACAAGGACAAGGAGGACGAGGAGAAGGAGGAGGAGGAGGAGGAGGAAGAACAGGGAAGAAGAAGAGGAGCAGCTTCCCCAGCACACAGAGGAGAACTGAGGAATCCCCAGGGCAGGAAGAGCAGCCAGTGCCAGTCTCATCAATTAGAAGGTCGCAGCCATGGGGGGACTGAAGAGAAATGTGCAGGGGCAACCAGTGGCAGGAGAGGTTAAAGAAGGGAAAGTTTCTGCTCAACCCAGGTCTGGGAGAAGGAATGAGAAGGATCAGACTTGGTGGCCACAATGGACAGGTTGGAACTGGATGATCTTTAGGGTCCCTGCCAACCCAAACCTCTCCTGTCCAACCGCATCCTCAACTTCAGCTTTACCAACAGGGAACTGCAGAAATCAGAGCTAATTACCAGGAGCTTTTTTAAGGTGCTGCTTAAATCTGAATTTTCGGGGGTTGAAGATATTTTCATCCTCCCCAGAAACGCCTTCTGTGAACTCCCCCAGAAGCGATTTCCTCGGGGAGGCGTTACCTTGTTTTGTGAGCGTGCCTCTCTGCTGGGGAACGAGCTGCTAAAGGAGCCGTAATTATGCTGGAAAAGCTGTGAGATAATGGCAGGAGGCTCCAGGATTGGGTGGAGATGCAGCCCTGGGAGTTCTCTGGCGATGGGTGAAGGGGGACAGAGATCTGAATCCCTGTCATGTTTAAAATGCAAACTGCAGTGAGAGCCCAGATGAAGAATCCCCGAGGGGCCAGGGCTGGGCAGGGTGACACCGAAAGGGCTTTGGGAGAGCTGTGACACTGAAACCTCAACCACCCTGAGCAGCTGAGGGATAAATGGCTCTAAAACCACCCCAAATCATCCCAAATCATCCCAAATCACCCCAAATCACACTGGCAGTGTCCAAGGCCAGGTTGGACATTGGGGTTGGAGCAGCCTGGGACAGTGGGAGGTGTCCCTGCCATGGGCACTGGGTGGGATTTCAGGTCCCTTTCACCCAAACCATCCCAGAATTCTGTGATTTTCCCACCCAGACCCAGCCCCTGACTGCCTGGAGGAGCCGTCAGGATTTCCCTCTGACAATTCCTGTCATTATTGGTTACTGGGTGTTCATTTTCCAGCCTCTGCCCTTTCAGAAGGCCCAGGAATTGCAGCTCCTGCTGCTGCTGAGCTGCTCGGGAATTTCCTTTGAGTCTCCTTGCAAAACTCACCAATATTGGAGTAAAGATGTTTGGGTTTCCCTCTGGAGAAGGAAAGGAGGGGAAAATAAACAAAACAAAACTCTGCTTGTTTGGAGAAGGCAGGGAAGGAGCACAGGGGGAGCGTTTGCCAGGCTTAAAGGCTTGGGAGAGATCGTACCTGCACCGTTGTTCCACTGCAGGTCTTAAAACCGGATTTCCTTGATCCCAGTTTTTTGTTTCTCGCCGTGTTCCTTAATGTTTTATTAATCCTGGTCGTGTCCAACGAGATCCCTGAGTTTTCCCAGCTCGGCAAGCAGGGATGGAGGCAGCATCTGCAGTGGAATCAGGCACAGGGCAAAACAGAAGAGAAAGAGAGGAAAAGAGAAAAAAAATTTTATATATTCTATATATTTTATAAATTTTTATATTTTATATATTTTACATATATTAATTTTATAATATTAATTAATATATTTAACATACAAATATAGATAATATATATTTATATATTTTATATATATTTATATTTTTATTATATTTTATTATAAAATTAAGATAATTTTATATTATTATAAATAATTTATATTATATATTATATATTATATATTATATTATATAATTTATATATTATTTTATTTTTATTATATTTTTAATATAAAAATTATTAAAGATAATATATTTATATATTAAATATAAACTAAATAAAATATAAAATATTATATTTTAATATATGATTTATTATATATTTTATTATATATATGTATATAAAAGAGAAGTTGCACCTTCATCACCTGGGGTTATTGCAATGAGGCACAGCCAAATCCCAGATTTTTTTGGGATTTGGGATGCTCTGGGTGAGGAGCGCCCCCCAGCATTGTTAGGGTACAGAACACACAGAAAATGATTCTGTAGCTGTGGGTTAGATATGGCCCCCTAAATAATCTTACCTGGCTCTGATGGATCTGTAGGTGAGGTATGGATACTGGATATTGGATATCGGATATCGGATATTGGATATTGGATATCGGATATCGGATATTGGATATTGGATATTGGATATTGGATATTGGATATTGGATATCGGATATTGGATATTGGATATCGGATATTGGATATTGGATATCGGATATTGGGTATCGGATATTGGATATCGGATATTGGATATTGGATATTGGATATCGGATATTGGATATTGGGTATTGGATATTGGATATCGGATATTGGATATTGGATATCGGATATTGGGTATCGGATATTGGATATCGGATATTGGATATTGGATATCGGATATTGGATATTGGATATTGGATATTGGATATTGGGTATTGGGTATTCGATATTGGATATTGGATATTGGATATCGGATATTGGATATTGGATATCGGATATTGGATATTGGGTATTGGATATTGGATATTGGATATCGGATATTGGATATTGGATATCGGATATCAGATATCGGATATCGGATATTGGATATTGGATATTGGATATTGGGTATTGGGTATTCGATATCGGACATTGGATATTGGATATTGGATATTGGATATCGGATATTGGATATTGGATATCGGATATCAGATATCGGATATCGGATATTGGATATTGGATATTGGATATTGGATATTGGATATCGGATATCGGACATTGGATATTGGATATTGGATATTGGATATTGGATATTGGATATCGGATATCAGATATCGGATATCGGATATTGGATATTGGATATTGGATATTGGATATCGGATATTGGATATTGGATATCGGATATCAGATATCGGATATCGGATATTGGATATTGGATATTGGATATTGGATATCGGATATTGGATATTGGATATCGGATATTGGGTATTGGATATTGGATATTGGATATTGGATATTGGATATCGGATATTGGATATTGGATATTGGATATCGGATATCAGATATCGGATATCGGATATTGGATATTGGATATCGGATATTGGATATTGGGTATTGGATATTGGATAATGGACATTGGATATTGGATATTGGATATTGGATATCGGATATTGGATGTTGGATATTGGATGTTGGATATTGGATATCGGATATTGGATATCGGATATCGGATATTGGATATCGGATATCGGATATTGGATATCGGATATCGGATATTGGATATCGGATATTGGATATTGGATATCGGATATTGGATATCGGATATTGGATATTGGATAATGGACATTGGATATTGGATATTGGATATTGGATATTGGATATTGGATATTGGATATTGGATATTGGATATTGGATATCGGATATTGGATATTGGATATCGGATATTGGATATTGGATATTGGATATTGGATAATGGATATCGGATATTGGATATTGGATATTGGATATCGGATATTGGATATTGGATATTGGATATTGGATAATGGACATTGGATATTGGATATTGGATATTGGATATCGGATATTGGATATTGGATATTGGATATCGGATATTGGATATCGGATATTGGATGTTGGATATTGGATGTTGGATATTGGATATTGGATATCGGATATTGGATATCGGATATTGGATGTTGGATATGTGATGTTGGATATTGGATATTGGATATCGGATATTGGGTATCGGATATTGGATATCGGATATTGGATATTGAAAATGTGTGGATATTGATCTGGGCACGGATGGGTTGGCCATGGATGGAGAATTCACCCCCAGGTTAGAAAGAGATCAAAGACATTTTTCCCTCCTATTGTACTGACAGGAAAGTTGTCATTTCTAGAATTCCCACGGGATGCCAAAATTGTGAAAACAAACAAACAAACCCAAAATTTAAACAAACAAACAAACACAACCCAAAAGAAAGAAACGAAAGAAACAAACAAAACCCCCCAAATTTAAAAGCAAACAAAACCCAAAAGAAAGAAACAAACAAAACCCCAAAGTTTTAAAAACAAACAAACAAAACCCAAAAGAAAGAAACAAACAAAAAACCCAAAAGACAGAAAGACAGAAAGAAAGAAAGAAAGAAAGAAAGAAAGAAAGAGAAAAAAACCAAAAAAACCCCCACAAAATTAAAAATTGGCAATCTCATCTCGTTTCCCTTTGCTCACAATTTTTTATTGTTATTTTTTTACCAGTGAAGTTCTCAAAGTGTTTCAAACCCAAATCAATCCCATAAAATGCCAGCCCCGGGCTCATCCCGGTGCTCCAGGAATGGGGCATTGGGCACCCTGGCAGAGAAATCCTGCTGGAGGTTTCAAAGGGAAAATATTTTCTGTATTTCCATAAAATTCAATTTCAATTTTTAAAATGGACCTTTCTGAGCGGGATGAATACAAGGAATTTTTGGACAGGAGAGCAGAAATGTGTGTATTTAATAGAGATAACCCCAAATGGAATCTGCATTAATCTTTATATAAATATAATTATATTTATGGTGTCTATCAGCTTTATACCCCATATAAACCACACATTGTATATAAATATAGGGCAATATGTGAATAATGGCCCTGCATTATTGTCGGGATTATCCATCACATATTTTTATATTTATGTGTAATGTGGATTTATAGAGAAATACGAGGCAATAAAAATATATTTCTCTGAGAAATAACAGAACGACGTTTCTACTTCTTGGTGAAAAGAAATATGTGTGTGTATAAAAGCCCTGTGTGCACAGCAGGAAAAAGGAATGTATAGATCTGTGTTATAGATGTAATATTAATGTAATAAATGCGATATAAATATGGAATATATTATTGATAGACACCATTTATGGCTTTTTTTGCACATGGAGTATTTTGTTGATTTTCCATGCATTCACGTGGTGTCATTGTCTCTGATACCCATTATTTTATATGATTTTTGTATTATTTATGGATTTTTATTTGTATTTAGTGTTGGAATCAGACGGTGCCAGGGGCTGCTTCCCCTGGGGAATGCTGGGATCCTGCTGGCACTGGGAATTCCCACTGGTCCCAGTTCACCTGAACCTTCCCAATCCCTGCCCACCCTGAGACCCTCCCGAGGCTCCTCCTTCCCTGCCCCATCCTCGACGGGAGCAGATCCGGGGGCTGTAGTGATGGAGTAAATTCCTGAGTGGAATTTGGGAGTGCCGGGCACTCTGCAAATGGGAATTGCTAAAATAAAAAAATTAAATCCCTTCCCATCCTTTTTTATCTTCTCCCAGAACTGCTGGGATGGGGTTAAATTCAGTGGGGAAAATGACCAGGGCTGGAATGAGGAGTGGGAAGGCAAAGAGAGGGAACAGAGGGGGTTGGATCCCCTGCAAGCCCCGGATCTCCAGAACATCACGCTCAGCATAGCAAAACATCAACTTTTGAACGTGGAAGCTGGGAACTGTTGGAAAACCATGGAAACGGCTCGGGAGAGGAGAAACAGCTCCAAACATTCACAGGGAAGAGACGGGGAGGGCAGCAAAGTGCAGCTGCTGAGAGCTCAAACCCGGCTCAGTGTGGAAAACACAGAATCCCAAACTGGTTTGGGTGGGAGGGACCCCAAATCCCCCCCAGTGCCACCCCTGCCATGGCAGGGACACCTCCCACTGTCCCAATGTCCAACCTGGCCTTGGGCACTGCCAGGGATCCAGGGGCAGCCACAGCTGCTCTGGCAATTCCAGCCCAGCCAGGAATTCCCAATTCCCAATCTCCCATCCATCCCTGCCCTCATTCAGTTTGATCCCATTCCCTCTTGTCCAGTCTCTCCCCATCCTTGGGAAAAGCCCCTCTCCCCTTTTCCTCTGCATCCCCTTTTAGCACTGGAATAAATAATTAAAGGCTGAATATTTCCTGCTGTTTAACAGGGAGACTGGAACCAGCCACATCCAAGGCAGAGGTGACTGGAGGAGTTTTCCCTTGGGATGGGCAGAGGAGCTCACAACAGATTTCCCTGTGCTCCTTTGTACCCCCGGGCACCTCTGGGTTCATTTCCAGGTTTCTGGGAGTGCTGAACAAAAGGTGAGATGATGGACACACATCCACAGTGGGGGCACAGACCCCTGATTTCATGTCTGGGATGTTTTGGGTTCTGAAATTCTTTTCCCAGGTGAGTTTCTGATAACAACAGAAATGTTTTTGTGTCTGTACCTGTGTTATTCATTCCTTCTCACAGGAGGGGTTTCCCCTTGATGTCCCTTGGTTTGAGCAGTGTGACTGGAGAGGTTTGCCTTTGTTTCACCAATCAAACTGCTCTGTGTAAAATAGAATAAAAGGGAGACACATCCCTAAATAAATGAGTCATTTTCAGCCTTCTGAATTTCAGAGTCTGTGTCACTGTGGTGTAAAACAGCGTCAGGGACAAACACTCAGTGTGGTTTTATCAGGCAAAAAAAGTTCAAATTTTTTAACATTTTTTTGATATTTTGCCCCATTTTACTGGGAAGAGTCATCCAATATTTGCTCCAACACATTTTCATGTTTTATCCAATTCTTATAACAAGTTCATCCTAAAAACATCAGAAACACAGGGTATAGATATTGCACGAGCAGATTATGTAAGCCACTTGGTGGAATAATTTAGGAATTAACCAGGCCTTTTTTTATTGAGTACAAATTCGGAAGATTTGAGCAGAGAAAAAACAACTTTTTCCCTGAACATAGGGAAAAACACCGAGGTGGTGACTGCCTTGCAGATTTTGTGCAGTCAGGCATTGGGAGGGTGGATTCCCATCCCTGGAGGTGTCCAAGGAATTCCTGGAGGTGGCACTGGGGATAAGGTGGGAATTGGGCACAGCTTGGGTCAGTCTGGGAGGGTTTTTCCAAGCCCAGGGATTCCAGCTGTGTAAAATTATCCAGGAGAAAACTTCCCACCCTCATTTTGTACCTCCTGCAGGAGCAGAAGTTGTTTCCCACCTTGCTCCAGGTGGTCCAGCCTGGCTGGAACTCACCCCAGGGTGCTGGGAGCAACTGGGAATTCCAGATCCCAGCAAATCCCAGCCCCCCCAGGAAATATTCTGGGGGATATTAATAGAAGAGCGCTGGCAGGATTTACATCTCATTAGGTGGCTCTGATGTAGTTAATCTTAGCACGCTGCATCTAATTTGGGCAAGCAGACACTGAAAAAGAATAAAAATTACAAGGTTAGAGCAGAATTAAAAACCCAACAGGAAGAAGGGGAGGCTGGGAAGGTGTTTCAGACCAGGGAAGGTCAGGATAATTTATCCTGGCGAATTCCTGGAGGGCTGGCACACGTGGCACGGCCCTGGGGAGTTTCCTGCAGAGGATTTTGGAGCGTGGGATGGTTTGCAGAAGGTGAAATTGGAAGGACAAAGCCCTGAGGTGTTCCTGACTTCTGGCCAGGGTATGGCTGCTGAATTTTGGGAATTGGGGTTTACACCAGTCAACAAATGAACAAAACCCAGATTTTTGTTTAATGCAAAGGTGGAGTTCAGTCATAAGAGTAAAAAGAGGAGGAAAAGGTGAAATCGTTAAATTTCACTGAGGTTTCACATCTCCAAAAGCAAAGAGGAAGCTACAAAGTAACTCAGGAATAAATTTTTCCTTCCTGGATTTGTGGAAAGCTTTTTTATCACCTTATGTTTTTCTGGAACTCCAGAACTTTAAGCCAGAACTCCTCAGAGACAGATTCGTTAAAATGTTGGCCAATAAAAGAGGAAATGCTCAGAATTAATCTCCAATGGCCTCAAGTTGCACCAGGGGAGAAATTCCTGGCTGGGAGGGGCTGGGCTGGAATTGCCAGAGCAGCTGTGGCTGCCCCTGGATCCCTGGCAGTGCCCAAGGCCAGGTTGGACATTGGGCTTGGAGCAGCCTGGGACAGTGGGAGGTGTCCCTGGATGGGATTTAAGGTCCCTTCCCAAGCCAAATCCTGGCATTGAAGAAGGATTGAGAAAAGGCATCACTACAACTCCAGGCTTTTTATTATCAACCAAGTCTTTCACTTTTAGGAAATGATCAATAGAGATGGAAAAATTCAGGATTTGCCTGTCCAAAGCAGCATCTCCCATTTCCATCCCCAGCCTTGGGCACTCACTGATGGCTCTGCTTGGATTTGGGTGGGAGATTGGGAATTGGGAATTCCTGGCTGGGCTGGAATTGCCAGAGCAGCTGTGGCTGCCCCTGGATCCCTGGCAGTGCCCCAGGCCAGGTTGGACATTGGGACAGTGGGAGGTGTCCCTGCCATGGCTGGGGTGGCACTGGGTGGGATTTGAGGTCCTTTCCAACCCAAACCATTCCATGATTCCCTGATATTGGAGATTAGGAAGAATTCCTTCATGGGAAGTGTTGTCCAGCCCCGGCACAGGGAGTCCCCAACATCTGAAATGTTCAAACACCGTGGATGTGGCACCTGAGGACACGGGGCAGTGGTGACCAGGGTGGGTTGGCAGTTGGACCTGCTGCCCTCAGAGATCTTTTCCAACCTTAAAAATCCTAGGAATCCCCAATTATAGGGAAAGATCCATTTTCCAGGCCCACATTCCAATGGAACTCCCTTAAACCACTGCAGCAGTTCCCAGTGCAGCAATCCCTAAGTGCTGATTTGCATTTCGGGCTGCAGTGGTGCTGATGCTCCCCTGAGGCTGAGCTCTCCCTTTGGGGGTGGCACTCAGATCCCCACCAGGTTCCTCCTTTATCACTCCCACCATGAACGTTTTGATGCAGCCAAGTGATCCCACAGGCAGGCCCTGGAGTTCATTAACGTTATCAGAGATTTGTGTGGGGATGGCAGAGATAATTCCGAGTGTGTGCAGGAAAAATCTGCCTTTAAAAGAATAATTAACTCCAGCTCTGGCTGGGCTCAGAGTTTATCAGCGAGGTGAGGCTGAATTGGTTAAATTTTTACTTTTCAAGGGATTTTCAGCTTCGTTCTCAAAGCCTGGATGACCTCTAACAAATTAAACCAGGCTCTGCTCCTCCCGGGAGCTCTGCAGGGGGATGAGCTGCCCAAACCCGAGCTTTAGGGAGAGGTTTGATGCTCAAGATGCCTGTGCAAGCCATGGGAGCACTTTTCCTTTGGAAATTCAGGAGCATTCAGTGAAGTCCCCACCCCTGGAGGTGTCCAAGGAGTGACTGGGGGTGGCACTGGTGACAAGGTGGGGATCAGGTACAGGCTGGGCTAGTTGGCCTTGGAGATCTTTTCTAAACTCAGTGATTCTGTGTAACTCCACTTAAAATTTAAAATTTAACCCTCGTTGGGGAGGATGAAACTGGAAAACCTTATAAATATAAACTGCTTATTTTAGAGAATATGAAACCTATCAGTGAAATAGAGTTGAAGGGAAGTTTGGATGTCTGAGATGCTGAGCTTTGGTTACTGAACAACTGGAAAACAATGGTATGGCTGGAGGAAGGTTAAACAATTAAATTAATTAATTGAACGATTAAATTAATTAATTAAACAATGCCCTTCTCCTTCCCAAGAGCCCAAGGGTCAGAGCAGACCCTGCTGGCTCGGCAGGAGGGGTCCCAAGAGTCGTTTTTAGGGTTTAAAATATAACACAGGATGGGAATGTAATGATTCTTATGGGCTGTGTGTAAATGCTGTAGGATTTGTATCTTGTGCTGGATTGGTTGTTGTAAATCAGAATATTCAGGATAGATGAAGATTTAATGGATTGGAATGGGAACTTCGCTCTCTTTTTCCTCTTCTCCTCTTCCTCTTCGCTCTCTCTGCTCTGAGCTGTGCTGGCAGCTCCCAGCAGGGCCCTTTCACCCACGCCCTGTGCAATGAACTGCACACTCCAAACCCAGCCCTGACTCCTGAGATCTCTGTCTCTGTCCCATCACCGTCCCATCCCACCTTTTCTCACAAGCCCTCTATCAGCAAATTCATCTTTGTCAAGGGTCTTCATTGAAAACTTACATGTGTGGGTAGGAACCCCCAACTTTTCCTAAAACCCCTGACACAGGGCAGCTCAACATGGAGAATTTCAACCCAGGCTGAGGTTTGACACTGGGAATGTGGCAGAGCAGATTAGTAATTCATGTTTGTCAAGGGTCTTCATTGAAAACTTACATATGTGAGGATAGGAAACCCCAACTTTTCCCAAAACCCCTGGCACAGCACAGCTCAGCATGGAAAATTTCAACCCAGTTTGAGGGTTGACATTGGGAATGTGGCAGGACAGATTGGTAATTCATGTTTATCAAGGGTCTTCATTGAAATCTTACACATGTAAGGGTAGGAAACCCCAGCTTTTCCTAAAACCCCTTGCACAGGGCAGCTCAGCATGGAAAATTTCAGCCCAGGCTGAGGTCTGACATGTGGAACGTGGCAGGGCAGATTACTGCTCTGATAAAAGCACAGACAAATTGCAAACCCCTCATCTTTAAATCCCTGTGCTCCCAGCCTTGTTCCAGCATCACTGACCTGCACTGGGAGCAGTCAGGATCTGGGAGAAGGTGTCAATTATTGCTGGAATTGCCACCAAAAAGGAGAGTTTTCTTTTTTTTCCTCCCAGAGTTTTGGATGCTCTGTTGCCTGACACACACCCGGGCATTAAATAATGCAGGAATAACACACTGTTACCCTCAATTCCTTTAAAATATCCCAAATTTCCTTCTTTTCTGACTCTAGAGCTTAAATGGTTGTGACTATCCATCAACCTTTGGCTTGCATGGGGTTCTCCAGGAGAAAATGCAAATCCAGTGGTCAGGGAATATCAGGTGGGGAATGCTCCAGCAGCCAGAGGTTTTTCCAGGATTTGCATATCCTGATTTTCAGATGGATTGGCTCTGGTGCTGTTCTTTGAGCCCTTTCATCACAGAGATGAGATGTCCAGGCCTTCATCGCCCTGCAGGATGAAGAAAAGCTCTCTTAGGACTGAAATCTGGTTTTTGTTCAAAGGTTTCGGGGGTTTTTAGGGATCACTGAGTCAACCGGGCTTCAGAGGAAACGTCCCCTGTGTTATCCCACAATTAAAACCTTCAGATTTCTCCGTGTGAGCTGGGGGATCAAAGAGAAGAGATTTGGCTGCTTTTATCCCTTTTGGGGAGGCTGGTTGGGAGCTGCCTCCTGGTGCTGTTACCGCTTCTCGTGCTCCCAGCAATTAAATCCGAGTGGTTTTAAATCCATTAATTGCTGTCCCCACCCCATCCCTGCTGATGCAGACCCGGGGTGGCTGTGGCTGTGTCATTAATGAATCCCATGAATTCCATGAATTCCATGAATTCCACCAAGGAATCTGTTATAAATGCACAGTATAGAGTTGGCTTTTCACAAATATTAAAATGAATACAATATGTATAATGTGGGAAGGTTGTACTGTAATTTCATTTATTAATAGAGTTTAGGAAAGTGATTAATATATATTTTCTTTTTGCTTGTAACATGGTGTTAAAAGTAAAAGACTGGGATTTTTTTTTTCCTGTAATATCTAGACAGGCCAAACCAGAAGGACGGGGGAGTCAACCTGCATTCCTGCATGAAGATTGCTGACCAAAAAGTTATTGAACTTCTGTTATCAAGGATCTTGTCCAAATAAAGATGACCAGAACCCCAGGAGAAGAATTTATGGGATCAGATGAATTGAGCCACCTGCAGATGGATCTAGCAAATAAAATGACTGGGGGAGTTAAAACTGAACAAAGAAATTCACACTCAAAAGGAATGCTTGAATCGTGCATGTGAATTTATAAATTATATATGAATTTATAAACCTGCAACAGGCTGATACTTTTAAGGAACAAATTTTTATTAGCAGGGTGCTGGCTGGCTCCGTGCCAAACATTCTAGGCCCAGAAACTGTATTTTGCTTTTATCTCTTCTAATTGCCTATTTTTTAAAATTTTTTATTAAACTTATAAATTCTTCTAAGAAAGTGAACCTAAGAAAGTGAATTTTTCCCAAGCCCGTGGCAGGGATGGAGGGGATCAGCCGCTGTGCTGGTTTGAAAGCAAAACCAGTGAAGGAGCCCAAGTCAGAAACACAATTTAATAAGATGAAAAGAAAATAAAGTAAAATAAAATAAAAGTAATAGTACAAAAAAAACCTGACAGAGTCAGAATACAACCTGACACCTGTTAGGGTGGTAGTGGCAGTCCAGATGAGATGGTCTTGTCCAAGCAGTGATCCTGTAGAAAGGTCTGGCAGCTCTTGTCTCCTCTGGGATCCAGTGGATAAAAGCTGCCTGTGCTGTCCCAAACCCTGGATTTATCCAGGTGGGAATGCTTGGCTCCTCCCCCTGGGCGGAGCATCTCCCAATGGGCTGATCTCATTCTGTGAGTCCTGCAGTGGGTCCTTGCTGGCCCATGAACCAGAGATAACTCTGAGGGAATTATTTATGAGCCCTGCAGTGGGTCCTTGCTGGCCCATGAACCATAGATAACTCTGAGGGAATTATTTATGAGTCCTGCAGTGGGTCCTTGCTGGCCCATGAACCAGAGATAACTCTGAGGGAATTATTTATGAGCCCTGCAGTGCGTCCTTGCTGGCCCATGAACCAGAGATAACTCTGAGGGAATTATTTATGAGTCCTGCAGTGGGTCCTTGCTGGCCCATGAACCAGAGATAACTCTGAGGGAATTATTTATGAGCCCTGCAGTGGGTCCTTGCTGGCCCATGAACCAGAGATAACTCTGAGGGAATTATTTATGAGCCCTGCAGTGGGTCCTTGCTGGCCCATGAACCAGAGATAACTCTGAGGGAATTATTTATGAGCCCTGCAGTGGGTCCTTGCTGGCCCATTAACCAGAGATAACTCTGAGGGAATTATTTATGAGTCCTGCAGTGGGTCCTTGCTGGCCCATGAACCAGAGATAACTCTGAGGGAATTATTTATGAGCCCTGCAGTGGGTCCTTGCTGGCCCATTAACCAGAGATAACTCTGAGGGAATTATTTATGAGCCCTGCAGTGGGTCCTTGCTGGCCCATGAACCAGAGATAACTCTGAGGGAATTATTTATGAGCCCTGCAGTGGGTCCTTGCTGGCCCATGAACCAGAGATAACTCTGGAGTTATCTGGGAGTCATGGGCACGGCATTGTTGGGCTCGTTAACAGAAGATAAGGAAAACACTGCCCCACCTTGGCTCCAACGGCTCATGGGGATGGAATACAAACCTTGGGCACAATTTTACAATTTTACATTGTCACCTAGGACAGCCCCACTCAGCAGTTGGAGCTCATCCCGTCAGCTGCACCCCTGGGAGCTGCCGCAGCTGCAGCCCTGGCTCTCCCTGACTCCTTCTCCTTCCCCAAAAAAATCAGAGGAGATGCACCCGGAGCTCCAGCTGGTTCCAGGAGCGTTCCCAGCCCCACTCCCAGGGGACAGGGCAGGGCAGAGTGAGCAGTGTGGGATTGGGGCTGCCCCTTTCCAAAGGGTTTGGAACAGCAGCAGGAAAAGTCCCCCCAGCACCCCCAAAATGCTTTTCAAACGTGCTGGCTAACGGAAGAGCAGTAATTAATCCTTTAAAGGCTCCTGGAAGGTGATTTTGTCTCTGTGCATGGCTTTTGAGGCTCCCACTGTCATCCCAAGGACGGCAGGACGGAGTCTCTGCTCTCACATCTCCCGGGAGCAGAGGCACGGGGATAAATCCCGGGAATTCAGCTTATTTAGGTCACTGCCTCTTGAAGAAAGCTTTCAAATGAGTATTAGCAGCCTGCAGGTTTTTCCTTGCCCTCCCTGGAGGAGTGGGAGGCCCTGAACAGACTCCTTGATGCTCTGGGGGATGCAAGCAGGAACAGAGAGAGCCCCTGGGAGCTGCTCTGCTGGCAGAGCCTACCTGGCTTCACAGCAGGAATTCGGCTGCCTTGGAAATCATTCTCGTCTCAAGAAAGAAAAATTAAGCCCAGGAAACAAAGGAGAAGCAGCAATGATCAAAGCTGTTTGGGTTTGATAGCTGAAGAATGAAATAAAAATAATCTCCTTGGCCCAGAGAGAATTTTGTTACAAACACATTTAATTCCTCCTGGTTTGTGCTGGGGCTTGACGTGAGCCAGGGCAGGAATGCCCAAACCCTGGAAACCTCTGGGTGATTCTGTGGATCAGAAGGTTCTGGAAAGGAAATATTTCTTTTTTTGTGCTTTGCTTTTGTTCAGACAATGCTTTGAGCTTTGCTGTGGCAGCTCTGCAGCCTTGCAGGAGCAGGGGATGATCCATAAAATCAGCACCTAAACTTTGGGGAGGTGCAAGGGGAATTTCCAACATTATCTGTTAAAAACTCTCCCATGTTGTGTCTTCATTCAGACATTTCCCTGTTCCAAACAGGCTGTTTGATTTCATTACTGATAATATTTTATTATTAAACACACATTGGGTGTGTGAGTGGAAACGACATGGAAATTAGAACAGCTCCTGGTGTTCTGATATCCTCCAATTTTCCCCCGAATTATTTGTCTTGCAGGAATATTCTAAAGCAAAACTTTCCTTTCTGATTCCCACTCCTCTGTTCATGCCTTGCTTTTTGCAGGATTTCCCTTGGAAGTGAAATCTCAAACCCCAGCTGGCTTTGCTAAAAATAAACTCCTTCAAACCTTTGGATTTCATTTAAATATCTTTTATCCTCGCTTGTCTCTGCGCACAGGGATTTTCCCTAAAACAGCAAATATTTGGGGGAAGTGGAAACTCAACAGGGGCTGCTCCTGCACTTCCCATCTTTCCCGTGGATTTGGGATATATGAAAAATACAAAAGCTAAAATCCTCAGGCATCACTGGATGAGCCAAAGGTGTTTCAGACTGGCAGGAGGAGTTTGGCCACAGCACAGCTGTTAAACCAGGATGGAAAAGTTCGGGAAAAAAGGTTAAAAAAATCTGGGATGGAAGAAGGTGTTCCTGTCCATGGCCAGGGTGGAAATGGATGAGCTTTAAACCCCAAACTGCTCTGGAATTCCATGAAAAGTTGAATGGCTCCTGCACAGCTTTGCTGTCTGGAATTTGTGGATGGGGCCATTGGGCAGGTCCAGAATCCAAGTGTGAACTTCCCTGGATTCTGCAAGCTCAGGGAAATTCTCCCTGCTTATGGTGAGGTGGGAATTCCCTAATTTCTGCTCTCTGGCAGGACATTTGCAGTGGATCCCATGGGTTTGGTGATGCCTTGGTTCTGGCTGCTCCTGGGCTGTCTGGGCTGGAGGAAAAGAGCATCCAGTGATGCCTGAGGAATTTAGCTTTTGTATTTTTCATGTATCCCAAATCCATGGGAAAGATGGGAAGTGCAGGAGCAGCCCCTGTTGAGTTTCCACTTCCCCCAAATATTTGCTGTTTTAGGGAAAAATCCCTGTGGGCAGAGACAAGCGAGGATAAAAGATATTTAAATGAAATCCAAAGGTTTGAAGGCTTTACTTGGATAAAAACAGAAATAAAACTGGAGCCGGGTCAGATGGACATGGATCAGACCAGGAGAGAAACCTGCATGGAAAATATGGATATTTTAACCCAGCCTGACAGAGGAGTGCCTCTGGAGCAGCCCAAAATTGGATATTTTGAGGGATGAAAGTGTGGGAAGCTGCAGGATGAGGAGTGTGATGAGGAAAGGAAGGACAGGTGAGGTGGCATGGAAATATCCCAAAAATGCTGAACCTTGGGATGGACAGGGATGAAATTCTTTGTGTTGGCAGCCCAAGAATCTCTGCTCTGCCTGGAGATTCCATCAGGGAATCGCTGACAAAGCTGCTCCTCTCTGTGGCCAGAGCAGGGCTGGGCTCAGCCCCTCTGAGAGCTCTCCCCACCTTTTGGGGTCCCCAGAACAGGCAGAAATCTCCTCAGTTAAATGAGGACTGAGGAAACTGCAAATGCACCAAGCCATGCAGGTGAAATGCACTGAAAATTCAGATAAGATATTAAAAAAAAAGCTATCTGAAGTGTTTTGTGAGCACAGCATCAATAAAGAGTTACAAATTCTTTGATATTTACCCACACGGCTCTATTAAATGATTATCATTGCAGGCACACTTCCTCCTCATCACATGAAGGAATCCACGCTGTCCAGAAGTTAACTCTCATTTCCAAAGCAATATTGTCATTAAATTTCTGTAAATTAAAGTGGGACTCCCTCTGGATTTTAAAGAGATTGTGTGAGGGAGCAGAGGCACCACAGAGAGCACAGCCTGCATCTGTGCCAGGCTCTGAGAGCTGAAATCTGCTGCCACAACCCTGCCTGGTCCCCACGGCCTGGGGATGTTTTGTACCTCGTGTGTGTGTGTGGCAAGAAATCATTAGACAAGGCTGAGACTGGGCAGAATTTCTGTGGAAGTTTTGGAGAAGGAAATTTATTAATATTTAAGGGGAGTGGGTGCAAGGCCAGGTTTGACCTAATTGGGGATGTCCAGGACCTGAAAATTTCCCCATAGGAAATGTGGAGAACATTTCCAAGGGCTGGAGGGAAAGGACACAGGGAATGGCTTCAAACTGGGAAAGGGGAGATTTGGGTGGGAGATTGGGAATTGGGAATTCCTGGCTGGGCTGGAATTGCCAGAGCAGCTGTGGCTGCCCCTGGATCCCTGGCAGTGCCCAAGGCCAGGTTGGACATTGGGACAGTGGGAGGTGTCCCTGCCATGGCAGGGGTGGGATGGGTGGGATTTAAGATCCATTCCCACCCCAACCATTCCAGGATTCTGTTTTGGGAACAGAATTCCAAGCAGGTGATGTGTGTGTGCCATCAGGATCCAAGGCAGGAGCCAACATTTACCAGGAGCAGGAGTGGGGTCCCATTCCCTGTGCTGGAGCTGCAGGGGTTGTTCTGGAGCAGATTCCTGTGTCTGTGGAGGGCAGGGAAGGCCTGGAGAGGGTCAGGAGTGGAGGTTTCCTGCTGGGGCTGTTTCATTCTCAGGGCAGGAAGCTGCTGATGTGATTGTTCACACCCTCTGCATGTTTAAAATGCACAAAACTCCCCTGAGGTGTCGCCCTCTTTTTCGAAAGCCTTCTGATGTTTACATTTTTTATATTGGAATTTTCACACACAAACACTGGGTTGTTCACATTCCTTCTTGGAGGAGAGAATTGAAGGACAGTTGGTGTGACCAGCAAGGTTGAGAGGTGGGATTGCATCCTCCAACCCACTGTCACTGTGAAAAACTTATAAATTCCAACTTTGCAAATAAACTTCCCCTTTTTTGCCTTAGATGTCTCTGCGTGTGAGTGTGAGTTCATTTCATGTCCTGGTGTGACACTGAGGTGTTCCCTCACCTGAGCCTGGTGCAAACCCTTCCCAGAGCTGCCCTGGGAGTGAAGCCATGGCTGGGACCAGAGCAGAGCAGGCAGAACTGCAGCGTTTTTATCTCTGCTGAGCACATTTCCTGCGCTGAGCTGGGAGTGCATGGCCTGACTGCAGCTGGAACCAGCACACAGGGCAGGAGAAAAAGGCAAATCCACTTGTGGGTAACTCCTGTGAGACACCCAAGTCCTGCAGGCAAAGGCAGCTGGGCTGCTGTAAAATATTCCACGTCGTGATCCACCCCCAAATTTGGCAAGGAATGAAGCAAACATTGGCTTTTGTCAACCTAAATATTTCAGAGGGTTACGGCCCCCAGGATCACGATCTGGGGTGCAGCTGGCCAGGGCTGCTCCTGCCTGGTGGGAGCTTTGTCAAGCTGGGGACAGGCAGAGCCATCAAAGCCTGCTGATTAAATGGTTTAATTAGCAGCTCCAGAGCCTGCTGCTCTGCCCTCAAACCTTCACCCGTGTGAGCAGCTGGGAAGCTGAGCTGAAACAGAGATTGGACAGAGAATAAAGCAGAGATTTATTGAAAGGCCTTTAGGGGACAACTTGGGCAGGACAGGGCCTGGGCAGGGCCGCACCCAAGGTGGGCCCAAAATGGGCACAAAATGGTCACAAAATGGACACAAAATGGACACAAAATGGACACAAAATGGACACAAAATGGACACAAAACGGACCCAAAATGGACACAAAATGGACAAACGGTCCCCAGGTCTCACCCTTTGATCAGTTTGGGTCCATTTGCACATTGGGGTTTCATTGTCCAATCCCAGCTCCAGCTGATGCAGTCCCACCCTTCTTGTTCTCTCCCTGCAGCCCCCGTTGTTGGTGCTTTGGGGCCTGGAAACTTGTCCCAGTTGTCCTTGGTGTGCAGCAGGACAAGGATTTGTTTTGTGTCCGTGCTGTGTGCAGAGAGCTCAGTGACCCTGACTGTGAGCTCAGAGCAGCACAGAGCCTCAAATACAGGGAAATAAAACTTAAGGGATCATCAGGGGAATCACCCCTGGCTCAGCCTGGGGAGCTCTTGCCAGTCTGAAACCCCTGGAGGCATCTGCAGAGGCTTTGGGAAGCTGAGTTTGGGGTGTCCCTGTGCAGGCCCAGGAGCTGGAGTTCAGTGATCCCAGTGGGATCTTTCCAAACCAGGACAGCCCCTGGTCCTGTGAGTGAGGGCAGCGAGCCAGGGAGGGCAGAACCTCGCTGTGGGGTGGCACCAGGAACACTTTGGGGGCAGCTGTACCCAAAATGGGAGCAGGAGGCAGGAAGAGCAAGAGAGAGGGAGAACATCCAGGCCTTTGCTGTGGCTCTGCCTCAGTGTCACCCACGGTGTCCCCTGGGGCTGAGGGCACCCCAGGGTGCACAGCCAGTGCTCCCCAGTCAGCACTGGGAGTGCCAGTGCCTGGGTCATGAGGTGACAAACTCCCAGGGATGTCCCCAGGGGAGGGTGGCACCCCCAGCAGCCAAGTGAGCAAAGGCCTCAAATGCAGAGAATGGAGCGGTTCTGTGGGTTGGGACCTCAAATCCCCCCCAGTGCCACCCCTGCCATGGCAGGGACACCTCCCACTGTCCCAGGCTGCTCCAAGCCCAGTGTCCAACCTGGCCTGGGGCACTGCCAGGCTCAAGGAATTGCTGAACTGGGAACTGCTGCAGTGGTTTAAGGAAATTCCATAGGAATGTGGGCCTGGAAAATGGATCTTTCCCTATAATTGAGCATTCCTAGGATTTTTAAGGTTGGAAAAGATCTCTGAGGTCAGCAGGTCCAACTGCCAACCCACCCTGGTCACCACTGCCCCATGTCCTCAAGTGCCACATCCACAGTGTTTGAACATTTCAGATGTTGGGGACTCCCTGTGCTGGGGCTGGACAACACTTCCCGTGAGGAAATTCTTCCTAATCTCCAACATCAGGGAATCCTGGAATGATTGGGGTTGGAAGGGACCTTAAATCCCACCCAGTGCCAGCCCTGCCATGGCAGGGACACCTCCCACTGTCCCAATGTCCAACCTGGCCTGTGACACCACCAGGGATGCACCCTGTGCCACGGCCTCAGCACCCTCTGAGGGAAGAACTTTAATTAAATTGATCAGGGCTGCAGGGACAGCCCCAGGTGGACACAGTGAGCACCCATGGGTGCCTGGGACTGCAGCAGGACTGGCGGTGTCACCCCTGTCCCCCGAGCCCTGTGTGTGCTGGAGCCAGGCTGGGGCTGGGCTGGGACCTCCCTCAGCTGCCAGGCAGAGGCAGGAGGGCTGGGGAAGGAATAATGGGGAATGAATAATGGATCAGCTCCCGGGGAGCTGCGTGAGGAGTGGCAGAGCCCCGAGATCACAGCACACACCGGGGCCTCCCCTCCCCTCCCCGCAGTGGCTGCGGCTAATTGGAGAGGGGTCACCAGGGCGGGCTGGGCAGGGGAATTTGGGAATGCACAACTCTGTAATTGCTTCTCCTCTGCTGGTTCTGGCCATTATGAGCAGGATTCAACAATGGAATTCTGTCCTTGTTAAGTTAAACACACTTCGGGGGGGAGGACATGGGCTGGCTGCCTGTTGGATATCAAATATTCCCAAATAATGGGAGACGTTCCTTGGGCTTTTATTGCAGCATCAGCCTCAGTACAGGGTGGGATAATTGAAAGGTGGCAACAGCTCACGTCCTGCAACAGCAGCCAGAATCCTCTGTGCCACAAGAGAGAATTATCTGTGGTACAAGAGAGAATTTTCTGTGCCACAACAGAGAATTCTCTGTGCTACAAGGCCTTTTAAAAGTTTTCTAACCAACAGCAAATTGTTAAGAGCTCACAGGCATCTGCATAAACCAATCATTAAAACTACACTTATACCTTATATCCAACAATATAAGTGCTTGTTTCATGTTTTTTGGTTATTCAGGAACTTTTTATACTCTTCTATAAACAAAGCACAGAGCTTCATTATTAAACTTCTATCTTGCTTAACATGTTTTTCTACTTGCTTAGGCCTAACTCTGCACAGAATAAAAACAATTTTATTATTCTGTGTCCTTATTCTTATATTCTTTTAACTTCAGGCCTACATCCACACTGCTATGAAAGTTTTCTGCTTTTTCTGTTTCCCACAATTTCCTCTCTTGGGGGTGAGGATGGGAGAGCTCCTGATGGATTTTGTCCTCTGTGCCCTCAGGGTGGGTCATGCCCTGTGTCCCACCAGCTCCAGGGGTATTTCCATTCCTGCCTGCAGCCCCTGGCTCAAACAGAGGCACCCAGAGTGGAAAGGATTTAAATCACAGGGAATTTAAGTGGTGTTTTTATAGCTCTGGGGTGTTCCTGACACTTGACAGCAGCAGCAATGCATCAGCCACTCACTCCAGTAAAACCAACTCCATTGCAGGCTCTCTGATCTCTGGCTCTGGCTGGGGCACAGGGATTTCCTCCTGGAATTCCTCATGAAGAGAGGTCACATTTTTATTTGAAAATGAAAATTTTTCTACCCGGACTCCAAAGAAGCTGGGTTTGGAAAGCAGAGGCAGGGCAGCAAAATGTAATTTCTCCTGTCTCCCATTACCCAGCTGTCTTTGGGCTGATTCCTCCAGCCTCCCCAAATTTCCAGCTGGCTCTGAGGGTTCAGGCCATGTCCCAGAGCTCCATGCCAGGATGTGCCTGACCTTCCCTCATCCCTGGGGCCCTCCGGGTGTGCAAACTCCTCCTGGGAGGGTTTCTCAAGTTGCTGCTGCGAATTGGATTGATCAGATGTTGATTGATCAGCCTCCTGCTAACGAAGTGTTGGTGAGGCTGCAGCAGCTCCTGATGTTGGGAATTTTCCGGGAATTTTCCTCAGGCCCAGCCAGCTCCGAGCTGCTGCCCACAACATTTTACTGGGAGGAACTGGGAGGGCCTGGGGGCTGCACCTCAGTGAGAACAATATTTGCTGCAGGGCACCATTCCTGGCCAGGGGAACGCAGGGATTCCCAGCCCTGGCCAGGACACTCCAGAACCACCCTGGATCACTGCCCTGTCAGAGCCTGGGGTTTGCAGAGTGTTTGTGTTTATCCCACGGGAGAATCGGGCAGGGCAGGGGGGCCGGGAGCCTTTTTGCACATTTTTCCTTGCTGAAAGGATTGATCAGCACATTAAAGGAGCTCCCACCCACGTTGGTGTGAGGAATGAGCTCCCCTTGCTCAGCTGACACCGGAATTAGGGAGCAGCTTCTGCGAGGCAGCCGTGAGGAATGGGTTCATTTTGGGCTAAAAATGAAATGGAACCTACTGGAGGGGTTTTTTTGGTGGTTTTTTTTTTCCCCAATTAGGAATGTTCGACCTGTTTGAGGCGAGATGACAACGAGCCTGCTTCCCATTTAATGAGCTAAAGCTAATTGGAATTGGGGTGTGAGTCAGTGTGTGGAGCCACAAGGACCAGGGTGCTGCACCTGCATTTCAATGGGCTCGGGAACAGGGGGGGGATAAAATGTCTTTCCTTGGATTTTCAGAGATCCCTGGGCATTGATCTGATGATGCACTTACTGCAGGATGAGTTTAAAAGGATTGGATTTACCCCTGTCCAGCAGAACTTGCAATTGCTTTTTTAAACCTCTGAGACAGCACCAAAAGCATTGGGGAGTGCTGGAGAGGCTGTGGGACTGGATGTGAAGGAAAGGTGTATTTTAGCTGGGCTCAGTCCCTGGGATGGGCTGCAAAATGGGGTTTGTCTGTGTGTTTAGGTAATTTGAGGTGTTCAAAGTGGGATTCAAACTGTGTAACCTCTGTAAGATATGCTGGTAACAGAATGGGAAGGAAAGGTGTATTCCAGCAGTCAGCTGGGCTCAGTGCCTGGGATGGGCTGAAAAATGGGGTTTGTCTATGTGTGTTTAGGTAATTTGAGGTGTTCAAAGTGGGATTCAAACTCTGTAACCTCTGTAAGATACGGTGGTAACAGAATGGGAAGGAAAGGTGTATTCCAGCAGTCAGCTGGGCTCAGTCCCAGGGATGGGCTGTAAAATGGGGTTTTTCTATGTGTTTAGGTAATCTGAGGTGTTCAAGCTCAGATTCAAACTTTGTAACATCTGTAAGATATGCTGGTAACAGAATGGGAAGGAAAGGTGTATTTTACAGTCAGCTGGGCTCAGTCCCTGGGATGGCCTGCAAAATGAGGTTTGCTCTGTGTGTTTAGATAACGTGAGGTGTTCAAAGTGGGATTCAAACTCTGTAATGTCTGTAAGATACAGTGGTAACAGAATGGGAAGGAAAGGTGTATTCCAGCAGTCAGCTGGGCTCAGTGCCTGGGATGGGCTGTAAAATGGGGTTTTTCTATGTGTTTAGATAACATGAGGTGTTCAAAGTCAGATTCAGACTCTGTAACATCCATAAGATATGCTGGTAACAGAATGGGAAGGTTTTTTTCCCATTGAAGATTCCCTTGAAGATTTTTACCTTCAAGGAGCAGCAACTTTGGGGCCTGAGGAGCACCAGGGGTGGGATGGCTCCTACAGAATTCCCTCACATTTATTCACCAATTCCCCTCTCTGCTGTGGGATGCTGAGCAATGCCAGGGTGGGTGGGGACTCCCTGTGCCCCGTGGGATGCTCCCAGCTCCCCGGAGAGCCGCAGGGGTGCCCAGCAGGAGCAGGGATGTGGGTCCTGTCCCTGCAGTGCCCCCAGCCGGTGCCCACGGCTGTGGCAGCAGGTGAGGGATGTGAGGGATGGCTCTGCCAAGGCTCCACACAGGGACTAATTAAGGTGAGCAATTCTCCTCCGCCTCCATCCCTCACGGCAGCCTAATTGGGAGGCAGAGGCATTTTCACCTGGAGAGGATTAATTTTGGCTGATGAATGTCCCCTCTCAGCCCATTCCCTGCTGCAGGGACAGGGCTGGGAGCTCCACAGCCACGTGGCTCTGATGGATGGCAACGCTTCCATGAAGAGCCTGGAGAAGTTTCTTGGCTCAGAGTTGGACTCCACTGATCCTCAGTGAAGCTCTCCGGAGCTTTCCAGAAAAGCAGAGCCCTGCTGGAGGGAATGCTGGGCAATATCCCCAAATCCCAGACTGGTTTGGGTGGGAAGGGACCCTAAATCCCATCCAGAGCCACCCCTGCCATGGCAGGGACACCTCCCACTGTCCCAGTGTCCAACCTGGCCTGGGGCACTGCCAGGGATCCAGGGGCAGCCACAGCTGCTCTGGCAATTCCAGCCCAGCCAGGAATTCCCAATTCCCAATCTCCCACCCATCCCTGTTTTCTGGAAAATCTTTATTTTATATATTTTAAATATTCTTTCATGCAGAGAGGGAAAAACCTTTTGTTGTTTTACCGCTTGAGCTCAGGCTCAGTCTCCAAGAAATTGGTGCTCATTTTATGTCCCGTGTCTGATTTATCCCCCTGGGATGAGGGCAGGAATTGTTTGGGAAACTCGGGGCTCAGGGATGTGCATCTGGAGGATCCATGGAACCAGATGAAAAGCAGGAGCAGTGCCCAGAGTGAGGCAGCACCTTCCCCATCCCGTCTGGATCTTTCCAGAGTGCCTACGAGGGGCAGGTCTCATATTAACGAAATAAAATAATAATAATGAAAAATACCCAAACCATGCCTATCTAAATACCCAAATCATGCCTATCTCTCAAGGAGATGATCATGTCAACACCCTGAATTGATGAGGTATAATTCAAATTCTGAGTTATCCTTCCCATTTCACCTTCTCCTCCCACCCTGAGGGAGGTGGTTCATGGACTTCCCTTCCCAACCAACCAACCCAGATCCACATCCACAAAACTTTATTAAAACCACAATTATTTTAAGCAGTGTGTGGAGCATTCCAGCAGTGCCCCCGGGCCTGTGTGGAACACTGAGCAAGGTCACAATTGACGTGCAGGAATTTCCAATGGAGGAGGCAGGAACGGAGCAGGTCTGGGCACAAGGAGCAGCCGGATGTTTTCCTGCCTGGGGGACTGGAGATGCTGGAAATGCTGGAAATGCCCGTTCCTGGTAACAACAAACACCAAGGATGCCTGAAATTCCCCGGCTCCGTGTGCTGCACCATTTCTCAGGAGCAGCAGAGAATTTTAAGTAGGATTTGCACAGAATGATCAAGTTGGCAGAGAGCAGCCTTGGGTAGAGCTTTAAAAAATGAGAGGAAAATCATCTGAGGAGCAAGGGAGGTAAAGGACAGAGTTATAAAGGACAGAGTTACTTCTTCCCAACTTAATTTTTCTGGAATGTGTCTGAACTCCAGGGTGATCAGTTTCAGGCAGGGGCAGAGCAGACTGGGCTGCTCTTGGAAAGGTTCCCAGGGCGATCCCAAATCAATTTTGGGTTTTGTGTGTGAATCCTGATGTGACGGGGCTGCTGCAGGATGGGATCTGGGGTCTGGGGGGATTTCACCCCAACTTCACCACTTCCATTGGATTTGGGAGTGGGGGAGGGTTCCTCAGCTGGAATATTCTGGGAATATTCTATCCAGCACCCAAATCCTTGGGATTTTGCTGGGTCAGGTGGGAAGGATGAAACTCCGTGGCAGAATTCCATGGTCTAACATCTGGCAGGGATTGGTTCAGTCACTTTTCTCTCCAGGTTTAAACATTCCCAGGACCCACCAGATCTGGAGGGCTCGCAGTGATCCCAGGACTCCAGGGAAAGCTGGAATGAATCAGCACCAAAAAGAATTAAAAATAAGGATATTTCTGGGTGGAGATGAAGATTCCAGGAGTATTTCACTAATCAGAACATGGATGGGTGTGGAAGGGCAGGAAATGTTCTGGGTCCCATCTGACAGCCTGCTCACTGCGGGACTTTTCACCCAGGGGATTTTCCAGCCCCATCCTGGTGGGGCCAGGTCTGGCTTTAGGCAGAGAGGGACGTTTAGAACTTGTTCTCTTTGAGTATTCACACCCTTTACAGAGTGCACGTTTATAACCTGAGTCACCCCATTCCTTGGACATGGACTAAGAAAAAGAAGCCAAAAAATCCAAATCATATGGAGACCATAAATCCCAGAATAGTTTGGGATGGGAGGGACCTTAAATCCCACCCAGTGCCCCCCTGCCATGGCAGGGACACCTCCCACTGTCCCAGGCTGCTCCAAGCCCTGTCCAAGCTGGACATTTCCAGGGCTGGGATATCCACTGGATTTTTGTGCAATCTGCTCCCAATGTTTTCCCACCAGAGGCTGATCAGTGAGGCCTGGCCATCCCAGGAAAAGAGGGGTTTTCTTCTCTTTTCTTCTCTCCTTTTTGACTTTAAACATAACATTGTATTTCCTTTCTTCCTTTCTTCCTTTCTTCCTTCCTTCCTTCCTTCCTTCCTTCCTTCCTTCCTTCCTTCCTTCCTTCCTTCCTTCCTTCCTTCCTTCCTTCCTTCCTTCCTTCCTTCCTTCCTTCCTTCCTTCCTTCCTTCTTTTCTTTCTTTCTTCCCTTCCCTTCCCTTCCCTTCCCTTCCCTTCCCTTCCCTTCCCTTCCCTTCCCTTCCCTTCCCTTCCCTTCCCTTCCCTTCCCTTCCCTTCCCTTCCCTTCCCTTCCCTTCCCTTCCCTTCCCTTCCCTTCCCTTCCCTTCCCTTCCCTTCCCTTCCCTTCCCTTCCCTTCCCTTCCCTTCCCTTCCCTTCCCTTCCCTTCCCTTCCCTTCCCTTCCCTTCCCTTCCCTTCCCTTCCCTTCCCTTCCCTTCCCTTCCCTTCCCTTCCCTTCCCTTCCCTTCCCTTCCCTTCCCTTTTCCTTTTTTCCCCTTTTTTCCCCTCCTTTCCCCTCCTTTCCCTATTTTCCCTCTCCCCTCAGTGCCCAGCCTCTGGAATTGCTGTCTCCCACAGTTTCCCACGTGAGCCCTGCTGCACAATTTCAGCCCAATCTGGCCGAGGGCGTGAGTTTGACAGGAAGGCACAGCTGTAATTTCTCAGGCCCAGCCAGGACGCCAAATAAATCCATATCATCCTGACAATTATATCTTTACAAAAGCTCGGGAAAGAACAGCCAGGAAAGCTTGTCAATAAGTTCACTTTTATTAGAGGGAGGTCCTTTGGCAGGCCCACAAAGGCCGCGTTTCCTGATGGATCTCCCGGAGGCAGGCGCCGTGGGAGGCTGCTCACAAAGAGCTTTTTTATTGACAAACTTGCATTTTACAGGGAATTTTTCCCTACAAAGCCCGAGCTCGAGTCCTCGCACGGCGCAGCCATAAAACCAGATATGGAGTAGGGATAATTTTGGCCTGAGCCAGGCCCCGGAGTGGGGTGGGTCAGAGTTGTGCTGGTGGCCTGGTGAAAATGATGTGACACTGGTGTGACACTGGTGTGACATTGATGTGACATTGATGTGACATTGATGTGACACTGGTGTGACACTGGTGTGACACTGGTGTGACACTGGTGTGACATTGATGTGACATTGATGTGACACTGGTGTGACACTGATGTGACACTGGTGTGACACTGGTGTGACACTGGTGTGACACTGGTGTGACATTGATGTGACACTGGTGTGACACCGATATGACACTGGTGTGACATTGATGTGACACTGGTGTGACACTGATGGTGACACTGGTGTGACACTGGTGTGACCCTGGTGTGACACTGATGTGACCCTGGTGTGACACTGATGTGACACTGGTGTGACACTGATGTGACACTGGTGTGACAGTGATGTGACACTGGTGTGACACTGGTGTGACACTGATATGACACTGGTGTGACACTGATGTGACGCTGGTGTGATACTGGTGTGATACTGATGTGACACTGATGTGACACTGATGTGACACTGATGTGACACTGGTGTGACACCGATATGACACTGGTGTGACACTGATGTGACACTGGTGTGACACTGGTGTGACTGATGTGACACTGATATGACACTGGTGTGACACTGATGTGACACTGATGTGACACTGGTGTGACACTGATATGACACTGGTGTGACACTGGTGTGACACTGGTGTGACAGTGATGTGACACTGGTGTGACACTGGTGTGACACCGATATGACACTGGTGTGAAACTGGTGTGACACTGATGTGACACCGGTGTGACACTGATATGACACTGGTGTGACCCTGGTGTGACACTGGTGTGACACTGATGTGACACTGATGTGACCCTGGTGTGACCCTGGTGTGACACTGGTGTGACACTGATGTGACCCTGGTGTGACACTGGTGTGACACTGATGTGACACAGGTGTGACACCGATATGACACTGGTGTGACACTGGTGTGACTGATGTGACACTGATATGACACTGGTGTGACACTGATGTGACCCTGGTGTGACACTGGTGTGACACTGATGTGACACTGGTGTGACACTGATATGACACTGGTGTGACAGTGATGTGACACTGGTGTGACACTGATGTGACCCTGGTGTGACACTGGTGTGACACCGGTGTGACACTGATGTGACACTGGTGTGACACTGGTGTGACACTGGTGTGACACTGATATGACACTGATGTGACACTGATGTGACACTGATGTGACACTGGTGTGACACTGATGTGACACTGGTGTGACACTGATATGACACTGGTGTGACACTGATGTGACACTGGTGTGACACTGGTGTGACACTGGTGTGACACTGATATGACACTGATGTGACACTGATGTGACACTGATGTGACACTGGTGTGACACTGATATGACACTGATATGACACTGGTGTGACACTGGTGTGACACCGATATGACACTGATGTGACACTGGTGTGACACTGGTGTGACACTGATGTGACACTGATGTGACACTGGTGTGACACTGATATGACACTGATATGACACTGGTGTGACACTGATGTGACACTGGTGTGACACCGATATGACACTGATGTGATACTGGTGTGACACTGGTGTGACACTGGTGTGATACTGGTGTGACACTGGTGTGACACTGATGTGACACTGGTGTGACACTGGTGTGACACTGGTGTGACACTGATATGACACTGATGTGACACTGGTGTGATACTGGTGTGACACTGGTGTGATACTGGTGTGACACTGGTGTGACACTGATGTGACACTGATGTGACACCGATATGACACTGGTGTGACACTGGTGTGACACTGGTGTGACCCTGGTGTGACACTGATATGACACCGATGTGACACTGATATGACACTGATGTGACACCGGTGTGACCCTGGTGTGACACTGGTGTGACACTGGACACTGGGACAGGGAACAGGGCAGGGACAGCTCCAAGGAGGAACCCTACAAGCCAAGTGGGAAGTTATTTTCACAGTCAGATCTGTTATAAATGAATCAGCCAATTTAATAATTAAAGGAATTTATTTTAAAAAATCAAAATAAAATTGGAAAATTCAGCCCTGAGCCGGGTGATCAGTGCTGGGTGAGCTGGGATGGGACAGCCCCGTACCCCTGGCAGTTCACAAGGTCCTGATTCCTCAGGGTCCTTTTTTATCCTGTTTTCAGGGATTCCGGGGGTCTTCCTGTTTTTCTGTCATTGATCTTGTCCTTTTTCACATATTAATGCAAGTCCTTTCTTGTGGTGCTTCTAACAAGAGTTTTCCCTGGAATATTCTGATTTCTGACATGGAATATTCAGATTTCTGACATGGAATATTCAGATTTCTGACACCCTGCTGGACGGTAATCCCTTTGAGTATCTTGTTCTGGTGACGAAATTTATCTTATCCTTAATGCACATTTCTGTGGTCTCACTTGGAATAATCTTTCAGAATAAACATTTTTTGAGACAGGAATTCATTCCATGTGTATTGCTCTTTTGGTTCTATATAGAAAGATACCGTATTTTTTATTTCTTAGCGAATTTATTCTAAATTCGAATTTAATACGAATTTATTTTAAATTCGAATTTAATACGAATTTATTCTAAATTCGAATTTAATACAAATTTATTCTAAATTCAAATTCAATACAAATTTATTCTAAATTCGAATTGAATACGAATTTATTCTAAATTCGAATTGAATACGAATTTATTCCAAATCATACATTACAGATCTGAGGTTAATTTGTGCTCCGTGTGATCCCAGCACCCGGGAGAGCCAAACTCCCCCGTCCTGCCCTGTCCGTGCTGCCCCCTCAGCCGGGCTGTGGGGAAGAACAAAGGGATCCCATTTCTATTGAGGACATCTATATATAGAGCCAGGAATATGGGCTGTGACCCTTGGGGCACCTCCAGCCTCTCCTCCTCCCCTCGCCCTACTTCTGCTCATTCACCCGGCTCCTTTTGGAGCTGTAAATCCTGGAAAATGGGGTTTTCACAGGCAGCTCTCACCTGCCAGCAGCATAAAAAGGGAGTTCCTGGATGTCAAACGCTTTCAAATTTTCCTGCTTTGATCAGGGCCCTGTTTGGGCT
The DNA here is from genome assembly GCA_910950805.1 of Acrocephalus scirpaceus scirpaceus. NCBI lineage: Eukaryota > Metazoa > Chordata > Aves > Passeriformes > Sylviidae > Acrocephalus > Acrocephalus scirpaceus. The sequence continues at coordinate 1,267,304 of OU383780.1, forward strand.
GAAGTTTTCTCAGTGTCCTCCTGGGAGTTTCCTCCGTGGCATTTTTGTTTTTTATTATTATTTTGATGATATCCTCCGTGGTGTTTTTTGGCTTCCAGCCTCGGTGCAGCTCCTTCCTGATGTGAGCTGCAGTAATTGGGAGGGAGTTGGGCTGTGCAGGGGCGTTTGCAGGAATCCCAGCCTGCGAGGGCGGCAGAAAACATCCCAAAACCCCAGCACAGCCACCTGGGGGCTGGGGGGGAAGCTGGGGAGGCTGGAGGGGTGAGAGATGGAGAAGGAGCGATCGGAGCAGCACGGGGAGGGGCTGAGCAGGAGCTGTCCTGGTGCTGCAGCACGGGCAGGACTGAGGGAAAACCAGCCTTGGAATGATGGAGCTCAAATCCCACGGCTCTGGAGCTTTCCAGAACAGCAGTGCCCTGCTGTGGGGAATGCTGGGCAACATCCCAGAATGGGTTGGGTTAAAGGGACCTCAAATGCCACCCAGTGCCACCCCTGCCATGGCAGGGACACCTCCCACTGTCCCAGGCTGCTCCAACCCCAATGTCCAACCTGGCCTTGGGCACTGCCAGGGATCCAGGGGCAGCCACAGCTGCTCTGGCAATTCCAGCCCAGCCAGGAATTCCCAATTCCCAATCTCCCACCCCAATCTCCCCTTTCCCAGTTGGAAGCCATTCCCTGTGTCCTGTCCCTCCATCCCTTGTCCCCAGTCCCTCTCCAGCTCTCCTGGAGCCCCTTTAGGCACCCTCAGCTCTCCCTGGATGCTTCTCCTCTCCAGGGGAACATTCCCAGCTCTGCCAGCCTGGCTCCAGCCCTTGGAATATCTCCATGGTCTCCTCTGGAGGTCTCTCTCAGTTTTATACAGAAATGAAGGGTTAAAGGCACTTGACCTTTTTAATTTACCCAAGGGAAAAGTAAGAGCCAATTTCTCTGTGTTCTTTAGAGCCATCACAGGCAGGCGATCCCAACACTTTAATTTAACAAAAAAAGTCATAATGAGAAGCAAAGGCTGGAAGGTGAAACTAAACAAACTCCAAGTAGGAATAAAGTTAATTAAGCAGTGAAGGCAGTAACCTAATATGGAGCAGATTCTCTGTCACTTGAAGACTTAATAAAATAATTATCCTTGACGAGGTGCCCCAGCTGGAGTGTGCAGCTTTCCTGGGAGGGAGCCGGGAGCAGGGACAGCCCTCCCTGAGTGCTCCCCACCTTTGGCAGTGTGGGAAACTCTGGCATTTCCCACATTCGGGATTGGGGATGGGGCTCAGCTCTCCCCACACCAAAGCTCCCTGTGCTCCTTTCCTGGGGAAATCCTGGCTGAGGTTTTCCAGGTGTTCAGAGGCTGATCTGAACTCCAGCCTGGAGCAAAGGAGGCTCAGGGGGCCCTGGTGGCTCTGCACAAGTCCCTGCCAGGAGGGGACAGCCGGGGGGGTCGGGCTCTGCTGGCAGGGACACAGGGACAGGAGGAGAGGGAACGGCCTCAGGCTGGGCCAGGGCAGGCTCAGGGTGGGCAGCAGCAGGAATTTCCCCATGGAAAGGGGGCTCAGGCCTTGGCAGTGCCCAGGGAGGGTTGGAGTGCCCATCCCTGGAGGTGTCCCAGGAATTCCTGGAGGTGGCACTGGGAGCTCTGGGGACAGGCTGGGCATCGGGCACAGCTGGGACTGGATGGGCTTTTCCAGCCTCGGGGATCCTGGGATTCCAGTTCCTTCTACCAAAGCCCCTTTTAAAACCACGTGTTGTCCTTCCAAAGCCTTTTCCTGGCATTCCTGCATCCAAGTGACTTTTAGCAGCCTGGGGTTGCTCTGTGCCCTGGTGAAGGTCAGGTGGTGAACCCCATCCACCTTATCCATGATCCACCTTATCCATGATCCACCTTACCCAGGACTACCTTATCCATGATCCACCCTATCCATGTTCCACCTTACCCATGTTCCACCTTATCCATGATCCACCTTACCCAGGTCCCACCTTTTCCAGGTTCCAGCTATTCCCAGGCTCTGGGCAGCACAGGGATGACAGGAGGCAGCACTGGGATCACAGAGGCAGCACTGGGATCACAGAGGCAGCACTGGGATCACAGGGGGCAGCACTGGGATCACCGGGGCAGCACTGGGATCACAGGAGGCAGCACTGGGATCACAGGGGCAGCACTGGGATCAGAGGCAGCACTGGGATCACCGGAGCAGCACTGGGATCACCGGGGCAGCACTGGGATCACAGGAAGCAGCACTGGGATCAGAGGCAGCATGGGATGTGGTGGGATGGGATTTAAGGTCCCTTCCCACCCAAACCATCCCATGACTCAATGCCATCATCCTCTGAACCTGAGAATTCCCGTGGGCTGCATCCTGGTGTCCCAGGACAGGATGGATGCTCCTGGCAAAGAATTCCACTCCTGCTTCCATCCCATCCCATCCCATCCCATCCCATCCCATCCCATCCCATCCCATCCCATCCCATCCCATCCCATCCCATCCCATCCCATCCCATCCCATCCCATCCCATCCCATCCCATCCCATCCCATCCCATCCCATCCCATCCCATCCATCCCATCCCATCCCATCCCATCCCATCCCATCCCTGCAGCCTTTTCCTGTCCCTGCCTCCTCTCCCGTCTGGCACATTCCTGTGCTTGGAATTCACCCCGACACCTCCGAGGATCCCAGCTCCCTGAGAAAAGCAGGATCATGAATAAACATCATGAATAATTTCCCGAGAAAAGCAGCACCTCATCCCTGAGTGTGAGGCGAGGGGCAGGAGCAGAGCACTAATGAGATGATTTATGCAACCCAGCCTTGATGAGATCCGCCTTGACAAGGCAGGCAGAGGTCGATCCATTGGAATTCCAGGGAAGTGCCCGGCCCCTGGAGCAGCTCCGTGCCTTCACCGCGGGTGCTGCCCCAGCTCCTCCTGCTCTCCTGGGCTGGAGGGTCCTGGGGCTCCCCTTGGGGTGCAGCTCACGAGAGGAGGGTGGTGCAGGGCACCCCCACAATTTAACAGCTGTTCCCATATTCAGAAAGAGTTTGAGCCTCACCTCTGAACTTTTAAGGAAGAAGAACCAGAAACTTCCACGCTCCTCTCACCATACCTGTCCCAGTGCCAGCACAAAGGCCCCTGTTGGACCCTCGAGCTGTTCCTCAAGGGATGTGGCTGGTTTGTGTTGGGCAGCGAGCCAAAAACCCCTCCTGGATCATTAAATACAGAACAGAGAGCTCGGAGATCCTCGGGGCTCTTTGGGGTGTCTCAGCAGGTGCAAGGGCCCTCCCTGCACTGTGCACGGCTTTGAGTCCTTTATTCTCTATAATTTGTTATTTTCTCTTTAATTAAAACATTTTTGCTTTTCCAAAACACCTCCAATCATGATGTCTCACTAATTATTCTTCAGCCATTTCTGGGAGGTTGTTGGTCACCCTCAGGGAGAGCAGGGGAGGCTCTGTGCTGGGAGGAGCAGATTCTCTGGGTTTCTTTTCTTCTTTTCTTCTTGTTAGAGCCAGGATTAAAGCACGGGAGATGGAGTTTCGTGTTTGGACTCAGTGTTTATCAATTCTTATCCATAGCACAGTCTCACGAGCTGTGAGCTCTGCTAACAGGGTAGAAAATGGATGCCTCCAACTCTGCACAAGGTTATTTAATCATAAACTATCCAATAACGAGATGACACCCGTATTATTTATATTTTAACCCAATAATTTACCACCCATGGTCTGCAATGCAGATCATTTCACCCAATAAGAAAAAACACCCCAAAACCATGAGGAAGAAGATGAAGAAGAAGGACTAAGCCAACACTTTAAATCCTCCACCTTGCTTTATATCTATTCCTGTATTCTAAACCCATCAACTCTCAGTTTTGCCCCCTGTGATCTCACACACTTCTATCCAAACTGCACCCCCACAATCCCAGCGCTGTCACTCAATTTTGGGAGCCTTTTCCACGGCCTCAGGTCAGTGCAGGGTTTGCCTGGGGGTCAGCGCCTGGCAGCACAGAAATCCTGGAATTCCCAGTGCCCAGCAGATCCCAGGGTGGATCCTGTGGGAAGGAGCAGGCAGGATCAGTGCCAGGGTGCCCAGGCTGCCCCGGGGTGTGGGGATGGGGCTGGGCATCCCCTGCCCCCATGGGGGATTTAATGGGATCAGCTCTGGGAAAGGAACTCCGTGCATTCCCCTGCAGACAAACACCCTGCACTTGGTTCTGCCCTGAAAACAAACTCAGATCTTCCTGCGTGGGTGGATTTTCCTGCTGGGAACCCATGGCAGTCACTGGGTGAGGGGTGGTGTCACTGGAGGTGGCCTGCAGTCATCTCTAACCAACAATTTATTTGTCTGGATCCAAAAGATAAATAAAATACATAAATAAATTTAAAAAATAATACTTTTTTTTTTAAATAATAAAACCCAGAGCTGCTGGCTGCTCCTGGTTTATCCAATGTCCCATGAGGAGTTTTCCCTTCCCCACCCAAAGGTTGTCCCTGTGGGAGGGGCTGCCAGGCCCACCCTGCCCTGAGAACCTGGGTGAGGCAGAGGAGCCCTCTCTGCAATCTTGTGAAAAACGAGGTTCACTTTCTTGGAAAAGTTTAGAAGTTTAATAAAATTAAAAAGAAAATAGACAATTAGGAGAGACAAAAGCAAAATACATTTTCTCAGCCAAGGGTGCCTGGCACAGAACCTGCCAGCTAACAAAAAGTTTGTTCTTTAAAAGTCTCAGCCTGTTGCATATTTATAAATTCACATGCAGGATTCAAACATTCCTTTTGAGTGGGAATTTCTTTGTTCAGTTTTAACTGCCCCCAACCATTTTATCTGGTGGGTCCATCTGTGGGTGGCTCCATTCCATCTGATATCCCAGGTCCCATAAATTCTTTCCCTGGGGTTCTGGTCATTTTTATTTGGACAAGACACTTGATAACAGAAGTTTAATGGCTTTTTTAGTCAGCAATTTTCATGCAGAAATTCAGGGTGACACCCCCTTCTTCTGGTCTGGCCAGTTACAGAAAAAAGAAACAAACCCCAGTCTTTATTTCTAACACTATGTTGCAATCATAAAAAATATCCATTCATCACATTTCTAACTTCTATTAATAAAGGAAAATACAGCACAATGTTCCTACATTATACACACAGCATTCATTTTAATATTTGTGCAAAGCCAACTCTATACTGGGCATTTATAACAATCTGAATCCCTGCCCAGCTCCTTCTCCTCTCCCCAGCACTCGTGTGTAATTTTCCTAACTTTAAAACAGAGAAATCTCCAATTTTTAAAACCTGTCACGTCCTCAATTTCAATAAAATCGGGCAGCAGAGTATTAGAGCTAATGACATGTTTTAGGGAAATAATAGTTTTATTGCCCTGGGTTTATAATCTTTTTGATTAACTGATTGTCTCGGATATTTGCGCTCCCTCATTTGTTTTCTGCCTGTTCCTCAGAGCCATTTTTAGGTTGTTATTTTTCTGACCAGTGCATGTGACATTTTCTAAGCTGGGTGTCCCACGCAAGGCCTGGAGGTGAGAGAACACCCAGAGGTCGAACAATGTGGATTGTTAAACAAAATAATAAAGATGATAATTTGTTTTTCTTTAGAAATATTCAGGAACAAGGAGAATGGGAGGTGATTTCCTCTGGATTTTCAGGTCAGAGGAGATAAACACTCACACAAAAAATAAAGATGGGCATAGGAATGCACTGGCACAGGGTGCCCAGAGCAGCTGTGGCTGCCCCTGGATCCCTGGCAGTGTCCCAGGCCAGGTTGGACATTGGGGTTGGAGCAGCCTGGGACAGTGGGAGGTGTCCCTGCCATGGCAGGGGTGACATTTAAGGGATTTAATCCCTTCCATCCCAAACCATTCTGGGATTTATGATGAGGAAACCCTCACCACTCTCTCTGCTGATTTTGGTGCCTTTCCAGGGCACCTGCTCATCCTCCACAGCATTTCCCACATCCACTCTGCTCTCCAGGAGCCCAGCAAAGCCCGGGCTGCCTTTAGAGCCTCTGCAATCCCTGCCTGCGGGCACGATGGATTTTCAGCCAGAAAAATGTGTGTTCCTTGCTGTTGTAACTTCGTGCTGTAAGAGGACAAAGTCAGAGAGAAAAGCTCGATAAAGCAGACATGATAAAAAAGTGTAAATCTGCTTGGGAAAAAAAAAGGAAAAAAAAGAAAAAAAGCTGTGCCTTCTTTTCTCTCCCAAATAAATCCGCTGGGAAAAGCTGAGTCAATAGAGCTCACTTAGAGCACGGCTGCTCTTTGCTGCTCGGGAGATCCATTGCTTGTATGTTAATTGGCCCTTTAATCACTCTCTGTGCTGGGCTGCTGCCTTCTGACTCCTGCTGGAAGCTCTGCCCGCCGTCCCATCATGTCAGGCTTTTATGGGAAAAGAGCCCGAAAATGTTCGATATCTGCAGAGGGGCCGAGCTCTGCATCAGCTCCACTGCAGCTCCAGTGCAGCCTGCAGCCC
>OU383780.1:1276256-1392839 GCA_910950805.1 Acrocephalus scirpaceus scirpaceus
CGTCCCAAACTGCCATCGTCCCTGTTAGCAAAGGGGAGGGAACAGAGCTTTTATCCTGCTGGGATCAGTGCAGGAAATGCAGCTCCAGCTTTTATGGATGTGCTGGGATCAGTGCAGGAAATGCAGCTCGAGCTTTTATGGGTGTGCTGGGATGAGTGCAGGGAATGCAGCTCCAGCTTTTATGGATGTGCTGGGATCAGTGCAGGAAATGCAGCTCGAGTTTTTATGGATGTGCAGGGATGAGTGCAGGGAATGCAGCTTGAGTTTTTATGGATGTGTTGGGATGAGTGCAGGGAATGCAGTTCATGTTTATCCTGCCCCAGGCCCGGCCCTGCTGCAGTTAAACCTGAGTTTGAGCAGACGTGCTCTGGGTGGTCACTGTGAATGATAAACTCACAATGTTCCCCCACAGATTCCTTGGGGAAGGTGGAATTTGTGTTATCCTGAACCTTGGGATAAAAGATTGGATTTCCAGGCTGTGATGAAAAGATTGATTGTGGGATCCCAGACTGGTTTGGGTGGGAGGGACCTCAAATCCCACCCAGAGCCACCCCTGCCATGGCAGGGACACCTCCCACTGTCCCAATGTCCAACCTGGCCTTGGGCACTGCCAGGGATCCAGGGGCAGCCACAGCTGCTCTGGCAATTCCAGCCCCTCCCTGGTATCTCCCATGGTTAGACACAGGGATGTGTGGAATTCCAGTGGATCAGCCAATCCCTGGCTCTTAGATCCCCTCCCTGTGCACCCTCCTGGTTCACAGCTTTTCTGTCCAGCTCAGGAGCCGTCTCTGGTTTGTGCTGCAGTTCAGAACTGAGCTCACCTGCAGCTCTCCCTGGGGCTTTGGGGTGCCATGAGCAGCTCAGGGCCCTAAACCCCACTGTCCCCAGTGCCATAACCTGTGCAGCTGGGGGCTGGCACTGGGCGGGCTCTGAGGTCCTTCCAACCCAAACCATTCTGTGCTTCTGTGATCAAAAGTAAAAGTAAAAGTAAAAGTAAAAGTAAAAGTAAAAGTAAAAGTAAAACCAAAACCAAAACCAAAACCAAAACCAAAACTAAAACTAAACTAAAACTGAAACTAAAACTAAAACAACTAAGACTAAAACAACTAAAACTAAAACTAAAGCTAAAATGAAAACTAAAACTAAAACTAAAACCAAAACCAAAACTAAAACTAAAACTAAAACTAAAACCAAAATTAAACTAAACCTAAACTAAACCTAAACCTAAATCTAAACCTAAACCTAAACTAAAACTAAAACTAAAACAAATAAAAGGAATCCACAGAGGTAAGAAAACTGCAAAAGCACCCACAGAAGGTGGAGCCCCTTTTGCTTTTATCTGCTTTGTGCTGGTGGGGTGAGGCTCCCACAGCCCTTTAGGAACATGGATTTGACATCCAGGGGTCTGGGAGAGTTTGGGGAGCCACCAAAAAAAAGAAAAAAAGTTTTCTAGGGGTGACAAATTGGTGAGGGATAATTTTAGGATCCTTGCTGGGTTTAGGGCTGCTGTGGGTTTCCTTTGCTGCCCGGGGATGGCACAAGCCCCGAGGCTGTGGGGACGCTGCTGTCCCTGGTGCTGGCTGAGGCAGGACTGCTCTAATGGGGCCCAGGTCACAGCCCCAAACCGGGTCACATCCTCCCAAAATTCCCAAAGGACAGCGTCTCCATCCCCTCCTGGTTAGGTTCTCCCACAGCTTTCCCCTCGGGGCTCTGCCCTCGGGGCTGGCCCAGGGCTCTGTGCCCCCCTGATCCCATCCCTGCCCCTCTGGGGATCAGGATTCCCACCCCATTTCACTCCCGGGAGCAGCAGCCCCCCTGTGCAGATGTGACAGGTGCCAGCACTGCGGGCTGGGTGACAGGATGACATTATTAACTCTGTTCAGTTTGTTTGCAGCTGTCACACGGCTGCTTTCCCCAGCCCCGCTCCTGCACGGCAATATTTGTTTTCCTCTCATTTGTATGTGCACTTGTCTCCATCGAATTTTGTCTCTTTGATTTCCGACCATTTTCCAATTTATCAGGATCACTTTGAATTCTAATCCTGGCTGCCAGAGCACTTGTAATCATCCCCACTGTGGTGTCACTCGCTGTTCCCTCGCTCGCGCTGCTGAATCGTAAATATTTCATGGAAGCACAGCCACTCAGCCCCGCTCCTGCGGAGGGACCCGTGTGTCCTGTGCCAGAGAATCCTTTGGAGCAGCTTTTTTTGCCGTGTTCCGGGGTCCTCAGAGCACATTCACATCATTATTTGGTTCAATCAGTGTTGCAGGATAAATTTGGATCACTGACAGCGACCTCGTGGTCCTGGTTAGGAAAAACACATCCCAGCTTTTCCGTGGCTGTTATGTGCAGCTCCTTTGTGAAGGGATAATTTACGCTTCGCTGTTCCTCCTCTCTGTGTGGATTTTGGGGTTCTCCTGCTCCTCCCCAGCCCAGCATTCCCTGGGGCCACAGTCCCACATTCCAGAGGGGACGCTGTGATCCGTGTGGAAGGAAACCTTGGAGAGGAAGGAAAACTCTTTAGTGCCTGCACACATTTCACTGAGCTGGGGAAATACCACACTCCGAGGGGAGTTTGGGCTTCTCAGAATGGGGTTGGGGCTGGCAGAGCCCCCAGAGCCCAAGGTTTGCTCCTGGAGCTCCCCTCACTGCAGGGAATATCCCAATCCATGGGATTGGGTTGTGGTGGTGCCCTGGGATCCACGGCAGAGCCTGGAGCTGCTCCCAGCCCAGCCCCGGTGGGGCTGTGACATCCTCACCCTGGGGTGGGATACAGGATGGATTTCCAGCTCAGGACACTCCAAATCCACACACACAGGATGGAGTTGATCCTTTTCCCCCATGGAATTTCTGATGGAATTCTGCTTTCCCGTTTATTCCTCTCAGCTACCTGAGCCAGGTCGGGGTCGGTCTCTTCCCCCAGTGACAGGTGAGGGGATTCAGGCAGTGCCAGCAGGGTTTATATGGGATATCAGGGAAATTCCTGGGATGGGATGAGTCTGAGGAGCTGCTCTCACTTTTCATTAACCACGATAAACTGGTGGAGAGGAGTGGCCATTTCCTTAATTGTGGTGACGAATTTGAGGGGAAAAAAGTGAATATTTGGCCTGAAGAGCAGGGGGTGTTTCCATGATCATGAGAGGGGTCTGTCCATGTGCTGGCACCAGGGAACCAAAGTTCTTGGCTCCTTTCCCTAAGGTCAGGGCGAGTAAAACTCAAGAGACGTTGTTTCTTGCAGTCACACTCTGGAATTTATTGTCTTTATCACAGACTCATGAGATGTGAGCTCTCCCTAACAAGCTGAGAATGTGAGCTAAAATGGTGTCTGTCCAAGGTTATTTAAGTCCTAATTATCTAATAAACAGTTGTCACCTATATTATTTATGTTTCTAACTTAATTGTGATTACTTGAAATCTGCACTGCAGACTCTTTCACTCAATAGTAAAAACTACTCAGATCTGTGACAAAGAAGGAAGGAGAAGGTGCAAAAAATACAACAAACCCACACCCACAATTCTCCATCTTGGCTCCCAGGTATCACTATACACCAAAATCCCAAATCCAAGCTTTTCACCCTGTGAGATCACACAAAACCATCCAAACCACACACACACTGTTCCTGTGCTGTCACACAATCCTTGAAGCCTTTTCCAAGGTCAAACGAGGTGTTTACCTGAGGGTTGGCACCCATAAATTCAGAAAGCTCAAAGCTTTCAGCCTTCAGAGTTCCAACATTTCACCACCTCCAGCTCCTTGGGCAGAGGTTTGGAATTGCAGCTTTGGAATGTTTATGAGGAAACCCTTGAGCTGCACCCTCTGCTCCTCTGGGTGGTGCCTGCTCTGTGTTTGCTGCTCTCCTGAACTCCACACCCTCTGCCCTTCTGACATGAGGGGCTACAGCTGCCTTTGCCCAGAGCCTGCTTGGTGTAACATCAGAATTTCAGGCTGATTTGGCCGGGAAATACCTTTAGGATCATCCCATTCCACCCCTCTGCCATGGCCAGGGTCACCTTCCACTGTCCCAGGTTCCTCCAAGCCCCAATGTCCAACCTGGCCTTGGTGGAATGACTTGAATAGCAAAATTCACAGATTAGATTTCCTGATAACTAAAATTTAACCTTTATGAAAAGGGGAGAAAAAAAAGCTTTTTCTGCTCTTTTCATGTCCTAGATCAAAGCTCTCTCATTTAACTACTCCCTTGATAGTGCAATTTGTCCTTTGGCTTCAGAGGCACGGGGCAGGCACACAGCCCTGCTGTGCCTTTGAGCTGCAGCCCGTGGGTGCTGTGAGCACCCTGGGACACCTGCAGGGACAGCAGCAGCACCCCCAGGCTCTCCAGGACACCTGGAATGTCCCTGGGTGCTCCTGTCCCCGGGTGCTGCAGGGAGCTGAGCCTGGAGCAGAGCTCCGGTCATGGAACAGGAGAGAAATCAAAGGAAGGGGGAGTAGCTCCCATTTTGTCTCCTCCATGGTCCAGAGAGTCTGAGCTGGTGCTTTTTCCTTCTCCACACCCTGCACAGTCCTTGCTGGTGCCTTTTCCTTCTCCCTACTGTGGTCAGTCCGTGCTGGTGGCCTTTCTTGTTCAGACTCAGGTGTTTAATAATTCAAAATAAACAAAAATAAAATTAATTCTTAGTAAATTCTAGTTTATGTCACAGTCTCACAGACCGTGAGTGCTACAGCACTTCTGCTAATAAACTAAAAATGGCCCCCATCTCTCTCTCTACAAAGCCTTTTAATGATAAACTGACCAATTATGAAATGACACCTAAATTATTTTTACTTTTAACCCAATAACCAACCACCCCTGGCCCACAATGTGGATTTTTCTAATTACAAAACACCACCCAGAGCCATGGAGAAGAAGGTGAAAAAGCAGGACTGGCCTCTGCCCTAAATCCTCCACCTTGCTTTAGATCTATTCCTGTGTTCTAAACCCTTCAACTCTCAGTTTTGCACCCTGTGATCTCACACACTTCTATCCAAACTGCACCCCCACAATCCCAGTGCTGTCACTCAGTTTTGGGAGCCTTTTCCAGGGCCTCAGGTCAGTGCAGGGTTTGCCTGGGGGTCAGTGCCTGGCAGCACAGAAATTCGGGAATTCTCTGTGCCCAGGGCTCCAACATCTCCTCAGAGTTAGAAAGACAAGCCCTTACCCTGTGTCCATGCCCACTGTCACCGTGTCCCCTCCTCACCCAGGGCTCCGTGCCCTGTGCCAGGGTGGCACAACCACCCCAGGACAAATCTCCTTTCCCACCACAGCCTTTCCCCGTGCCCAAGCCGGCAGTGATTCCCTCCCTGCCACCGGATCTCTTATTTAACCCTGCTGTAGATCTGCCAGCGCATCATTAAGCACAGATTTGTGTCCTTAAATTAAATTTAGCTGCCACGGCCTGAGCGATTTCCTTCCTGATTACCCATTTGTAGGAAACAACAGCCGCTCATCCCTCTCCCTGTGCTGCTTCCCCACCGAGCTGCGTTCACTCCACATTTCCCACAGCTCACGTGGAAGTCGGGATGCAGCCAGGGAGGAATCAGCTGTACAAAAATGGGATTTAATCTGCAGGGGTTCCACACAAAGCAGGGGAAGGACACCCTGGAATCCTCTCACAAAGGGACAACAGCCTCTGCTCTGCTCTCCTGAGCCCTGGCTTTGCCATAATTGAGTTTTTCGTGAGGAATAAAGGAATAAATAATGACTGAATAATTCCAGTGGTGCACAGAGCTCGGACAGGAGCTGCCCTGTGGCAAAGGGCACATCTGGAGAGGGCACGGCCTGAGGGCTCCCTGGGAGAGCCTGGCAGGTGAGGAGCAGCTCCCAGCCTGGCTCCAGGATGAGGTGGCTGAGGCTCTGCCCTTCTCTCACCTTGCAGGCATCATCAAAATGAAATCCGGGGGGTTACGGGGTCAGAATGGTAATTTCAGACTCTGGAGCATCTTTTTTTTCCATTAAAAAAACAGCTTTGCTGAAATAATTCATGCTCTCTGTCACTTCTGAGGCAATGAAGGCTCGTTTTGAGATGGAAAAGATGTTTCTGAAAAGATCCTGACCTCTTCCATCAGGTCCAGCCCGTGAGTGGCAGCGAGTCTGGGCACCAGCTTCCTCCCAGACACAGAACTCCTCAGAAGTCGCCAGGTGAAAGGATTCAAGACAATTTTTTCCATCCTTGTGACAAGGCTGACAGGAGTCTCTCACCTCTGCCAGGCAGAGGCTGGAATTGTCCCTGCCCACGGCAGCGGGGTTGGACCAGGTGACCTTCAAGGACCCTTCCAGCCCCAACCATTCCGTGAGCCTTTGAGCAGAGAAAGAAGAAAAGAAAATTAAATTGCAAGAAGGAAAAAGCGAGGAGGAGAGAAGGAAAACCTCTTTAGAGGGGGAGATTCGTGAGTTTTACACTGCACTCAGCAGTGTCAGCAGCTCTGGAATAATTCCATCGTGTCTGCAGGGCGAGGAAAGGTGCAAGGAGGGAAGTGAATAGAAAAGAAAATAAGAATTAGATGCTGTTTATAAGAATAAGGAGGGCCCAGAAGAGGCAGAAATCGAGGTTTGGGAGAGCTGCTGCTGCAGCTGGGCCTGGCTGTCAGTGCCCTGCTCTGGGTGGAGGCTGGGGATGGTCACAGGCTGGATTTGATGTCTGCAGGTCCTTTCCAACCTCAATAATCTGTGACCACTGAGGGCCTCACCCAGCACCCGGGGCTGATTCCCTCAATCCCTTTGCCTCTGTAATTGCCATCCCATAAACCCATTAAAGAGGTGTTGGAGGCTGTGCAGCAGGCTGGAATAATGGGATTCATTATGGACAGGGCCATCCTTCATCCCAGTTATTGCCTCAGCAGGGCCCTGTGACGGAGCTGGCTGTGAAAGGGCTCTGGCCGTGGATAATCCCCTGGTGACTCACAGGGCACATCTGGCAGCAGAGGGAGCGTTTATTTCTGTCACCCTGGGCCCTGCAGTGTCCCTGTCTCATCCCTGGGGCCGTGGGACGGAGCTCAGGGGGTTCCATTCCCCTCCTCACCTCCCTGGAAATGAGGAACGAGCGCCTGGAAAAGGGGAGGAGGTGGGAATCAGTGCAGGAGTCCTGCAGGGAGTGCGGGTGATGGAGCCCCAGGGACAAACCCAGTGCCACCTCAGGGGTGATGGAACCCCAGGGATGATCCCAGTTCCACCTCAGGGGTGATGGGACAATCCCAGTGTCACCTCATGGGTTACAGAACCCCAGGGACAATCCCAGTGCCACCTCAGGGGTGACAGCATTTCCTTTGTCAGGTGCTGCCCCTCCCCATTCCCAGCTCGGAGCGCTCTGCAGGACACACGCCGCAGGTCCTGGGGGAATTTGCAGCAGGCCGGGGAAGGATGCAGCTGTCCCTGCAGCTGTCCCTGCAGCTGTCCCTGCAGCTGTCCCTGCAGCTGTCCCCACAGCTGTCCCTCAGCTGTCTCTCAGCTGTCCCAGCACCTGTCCCAGCACCTGTCCCCTCAGCTGTCCCCTCAGCTGTCCCTCAGCTGTCCTATCCCCACAGCTGTCCCCACAGCTGTCCCTGCAGCTGTCCTATCCCCTCAGCTGTCCCTCAGCTGTTCCCACAGCTGTTCCCTCAGCTGTCCCTCAGCTGTCCCAGCACCTGTCCCAGCACCTGTCCCCTCAGCTGTCCCCACAGCTGTCCTGTCCCCTCAGCTGTCCCAGCACCTGTCCCCTCACCTGTCCCCACAGCTGTCCCCAAAATCTGCAGGTCCCTGTTCGCGGAGCTGCCACCCGCACCTGCAGCTTCCCCTTCCCTGCCAATCCAGCCCCGCATCCGAGGGGTCGGGAGGTTCACTTTAATTATTCCTGCTTGCAATCTTATCTGGATTAAGGAAGAACTTTAATTACTTGGCTAACAGCTTTGCCTTTTCCACGGGGCTCCGTTCCCATTAACCCTTGCAGAGCCGCGTCGCCGCAGGGCACGGGGAGGGAGGGGTTTGGGTGCTGCGGGCTTCGTTAAAGGCACAAAAAAAGAGCATTAAATGCCATTTGCTGTGGCAGGTTTCAGAAAACAATCATTAGGCGAGGGATATTTGCAAATGTCACCGTTTGGAAATGGCCCGCGCTGTGCCTCGCCGCGTTCCGCGCGTCCCGATGAACTGGAAAACAAACACGGGCACCTCTCCGGTCCGCAGCTGCTGGAGGAGAAGTGTTAACATTTATTACTTGATGGTAAACATCATTAGCGTGACCTTTCGGAGGCATTTTAAGGGAAAAATTAGATAGTGCAGAATGCACAGGGCCCTTTCTCTCAGCATAGCCGGGCTGGCAGCGCTCTCCCAACACCCTCCAGTCTCCCAGGGGGTGAAAACGCTGCCTGCAGCTGGCACAGGCTGAGGGAATGACTGTCCCCGTGCCTCTGTGTCCCATGGGTGCTCCAGGGAATGGGAATTGCACCTGGATAACAGCCCTGGGGGTTATGGGCTTCTGTAGGGTTTTTTTTTGTCCTAATTTCTGTGAATATTAGCACAAAACCCCATAAAGGTTTGGGTTGGAAGGACTTTAAGGCTCACCCAGCTCTACCCCATGCCACGATCATCTTGAAGATCTATTCCCACCCTGACCAGCTCCAGGATTTTGGAGCACGTGCCTGTACTTGGCTGGGTGGAGCTGGGGGCTGATAAATCTGGGTGGATTTATGTGTCTCTTCATGATTCCCAGAAGGTTTTACCTCAGTCCTCACATCTTTGGGCACTCCCGGGCCTGTGTGAACGGGGCCCAGGGGGATTTGTACCCCAGCGTCTCCCCCCTCTCTTTGGAGAACAGCAGAGGCAAAGGCCAGGGGTGATAAGAGCTGCCCATTCCAGCCCTGCCCAGCCCTTATCAGCAGTTCTGGGCCTGGAATTGGGAGCCTTTTAACAACACAGGAGAATTCCCAGTGCCAGGAGAAATTGCAGATCCCAAATTTGCTGAGTGACACTGACTGTGAGCTCAGAGCTGCACCCTGGGCAGCACAGAGCCTGAAATACAGGGAAATAAAACTTCAGGCATCAGGATGGGCAGGGATGCCCTGCCAGGGGCAGAGTCAGGGGCTCCTGCCTGGCCTCTGTGTCCAGAGTCCATGAGCAGGATGGGATGTAAGAGCTCCAGAGCAATCCTTGGGATTGGGAAGGGTTGTGAGAGCTGGAATCACCCTGGGTGTCACACTGTGAGTTTGATATTGAGTCAAATCCGGGTCTGCAGCTGACTGAGGGGGGTGTAAATTGGGTCAGAGCAGCAAAAGTGACAGGCAGGGTGGCAGCTGAGCCATCCCACCCTCTCACCCCTGCCTGGCCTGTCCTGTGTCCCTGCTTTTGCCATCTGAGTGCCCAAGCATCTCATCTGTTCATACAGCCCTGGCTGAACACCGCTCCTGTTGCTTCCATCAAAAAATCTCTACCACTAAATCCCTGCTTTGTTTTCTGACAGCCTTTCCCCAAATCAGGGCCCAGCTGTATTAGCTTTCATCTCATCAACTGCTGCCCTTTCGGCTGTTTGTTTCCTCATGAAAATAAATAGGCTCTCATCAGCTCATTTTGGTATTTACCCTCTAATAAAGGAAAATCAGGAGGCGTCACCGCTTCCCCTGCCCCTGTTGTGATGCACTGACGATCCATTACCTATCTAAACTTATGAAAACCAATCAAAACCTATCAAAAAATCCACTTTAAAGAGATTTTCCCACCAGTCTGTGCTACTTGACGGAGTTTGTCTGCCAAGCCCAGCCCGTGCAGGGCGGTGAGAAATGCCCGATTTCCCTCCTGTTCAGAGGTGCCATGTGGGCTCGGTATTTCTGAATCAGAGAGAATTCTTAGCTTGCTAACTTGCAAGCTCCTTTCCCAAAGGAAAACTTTCAACAGTTTTCTTTCCCAAATATC
This sequence comes from Acrocephalus scirpaceus scirpaceus, assembly GCA_910950805.1. NCBI lineage: Eukaryota > Metazoa > Chordata > Aves > Passeriformes > Sylviidae > Acrocephalus > Acrocephalus scirpaceus. The sequence continues at coordinate 1,286,132 of OU383780.1, forward strand.
TTTCCCTGTTTTCCCAAACATTTCTAGGTGGGCAGCAGTTTTTTCTCAAAACAATCTTCCCCAGCTGTTGTTTATCAATGGGAAGGAGCGTCAGTCCTACTGATCACTGAATACCTTTTTAGCGAAGCTTGCTATAAAAGGAACCAAGAAAATTGTAATAAAACCTGATGTTCTCATGGCAAACTGGAGCCCCTGTCCTTTTTTCGTGTCCCACTGTGACTGTGCCCCTGTAAATAACGGGGCTGTTCCGCGGGAGGCACCGCCGCACCGTTCCCTCCCCCTGGAACCCGCCTGTGGCACCCAGCCCGAACAAAACCCTGATCAAACGGCCCTTTGAAGGCAGCAGGAATGAGCTGCTGTCAGAAACGCAGGCGGCAGCGGCAGGAGGGAAATGCAGGCAGCCTGGAATTACACAGGGAGCTTGTGTTTGTGATAGTATAGGGTTAAATTTCAGTTGCATGGGATAAAATGCTTCTAAAATCATGGGAATAGATTCAGGAGAGGGTGGAAAGAAAGGTTGGGCCTGGGAAAGAGAACTGGGACTGGGCAGGCCCTGGGAACACGGGGTTAGCTTTGTCTTTGGGAGATTGTGTGCAACTGCACCTGCATAATCATCATATAATAAACGATATAATTGTTAAATGTGATGATCATTGATAATGGAATATAATTATTGCTTAATCAGAATCATGAGAAACGGTGTAATCGCACCAAAGAATCATGGGAAAGGATGTTTTGGGGTCTGGGAAATTCATGCTTGGATAGAATCGATGTATACATGTATTGTATAGAACAATGTGGGGTTAATAATGAATATATATAATAATTAATATATAGTTATGTAACCAAAAAGAGTGTAAAACAAGCCCGCCTTGAATCCAATGTCGGAGTCAGATTTGAGTCTGTACCCCAGACTCCCAGAGCTCTCCAATAAAAGCACCTGGCACATCATCATTCCGTGACTGTGTGTTTTCAACGCCAACATTTGTGCACCAAGAGGGATTTACGGCTCCCGGAGCCACCACCCACACACGCGGCTGCTCTGAGAGCTGCCCATGCACCGGGGGCAGCCAGGACACCGCCAGCTGCTCTTTTGGCTTGCAGGAAAAGCCAAAGCTGTGGGTTTAATGTTTCCTGGGGGCTGCAGCGGCCCTGGGAGGGATGGGGTGGAGTTACAGTTTTGGTTTCTTTATCTCTGCCGAGGTCAGGATGAAATGAGAAATGTAGATTCGAGTGGGGACTTGGATGTTTATTGTTTCTTATCTATGTACAGACTCACGAGGCATGAGCTCTAACTAACAAGTTAGAGAAAAGAGGTAAAATGGGGCCCTTCTCACTCTTTCCAAGGTTATTTAAGCACTAATCACCCAATAACAAGGTGACACCTTTATTATTCATAATTTTTAACCCAATAATGACCACCCAAGGCCTGCAATGGGGACCTTTTTCACCCAGTTACAGAAAATCACCCAAACCCATGAAGAAGAAGGAAGAAGATGAAGAAGAAGGACTTAGACAATCCCTTAAATCCCATGGCAGGGACACCTCCCACTGCCCCAGGCTGCTCCAACCCCAATGTCCAACCTGGCCTTGGGCACTGCCAGGGATCCAGGGGCAGCCACAGCTGTTCTGGCAATTCCAGCCCAGCCAGGAATTCCCAATTCCCAATCCCCAATTTAAATTTGCCTTTCCACAGCTTGAAGCCATCCCCCTGTCCTGTGATCGCCCTTGTCCAAGCCCCTGTCCCACAGTGACCCCAGGAGCTCAGGATGTCCCCAGCAATGGAACCTCAGCAGCGTTTTCCTCTTTGCTCCCAGATGCAGAGCAAGGGAACAGGGAAGGGAAATGTGGAGCTGGCAGGGAGAGCTGACACTGGGAATGCACATTCCTGGCTGTGTGCAAGGAGCCTTCATTTCCTGCTAACTCACAGCTGAGGCTGACAGAAACACATGAAAATAAAGGGATTAAAGCGCCTTCCAGAGGGGCGGACAAACCTGCAGGAAGAGGGGTGTTAAGGCTGGAATTTGTGGGATTCTTTCCTATGCTGATGGAAAATTCCAGATGTGTCACCCTGCCTCCCAGCAGTGACTCTGCAGCCTGCCTGCACCTCCCATGGGAATGGGCTGGGAATTGGGGTCCCCATCCTCGGGGGGATTTCAGAGCCCTGTGGCACTTGGGGACATGGGGCAGTGGTGGCCTTGGCACTGCTGGGGGCTGGTTGGACTCAGTGGTCTCAGAAGGGGTTTCCACCCTTAACAACCCCATGATTCTGTATTTCCCACCCTGATCCCACCCTGCCAGCGCTGTCCCTGGGCTGGGACACGTGTGGAAGGAGCTGTGTCAGGGGAGGGCCCTGCACTGAGCAGATCCTCTTTATTTCTTTGAAGTGTTTTGACTTTTGTAGCTCAACCAAATGTGCCTGTTAAAAATGTAGGGTCTGGCTCTCGGTACCATTAAAGATAAAGGCAAACAACTGCATTTCTTTCTTTCATCTTTGTCTCTGAGAGCGTCCTGTGCACCTCCCAGCGCTGTTAATATTCATTTTTCTGTGCTCCCCTCTGATGTTTCACTGAGCATCAGCCCTTGGCAAAAAAAGAGCTGGAATAACTCAAAAAGTAAAAAAACCTGGCTCATAATTCTTCTCCTGCATTCCTCGTTCAGGTTTGGTAATTAGACCCCGAAATTCCGTGCAGTTCAGATTTTTTTAGCTGACCTTCTTAGGTCCTTATCCCCCTGCAAATCATGTCCCTGAATCTCAAGGGGCTGAGAATCCCTTTGGGCTGGGAAATCCATGCAGAGCAGTGCAGGCAGCCTTTGGAAAGCATTCCCAGCCTCCCGTGGGAGCCACGAGGAGCTCCAGGGCTTGGGGAGGCTGCTGGTGCCTCCAGAGCAGCAACATTCCCCAGGGGGTTTCAGTGCTTCGGCTGGGGCTGCAGGATCCTGGAATTCACCTCTCCCTGCTTCACTTCCACCTCCTCACCACTGAATCCCACCTTTCCCTGGAGCCCAGCCACCCCTGCCTTCCCTGTGTGGCATTTTATTCCTCACCAGTGGAAAATACAGAATGGTTTGGGTTGGAAGGGACTTTAAATCTAATTTCGTTCCACCCCCTCTGCTCCACACTCATCCTGTGCTTGATTAGTCCCCTTTTATTTCTTCCTGCATATCAGAGTAAAAATCTCCAAGAATTCAGAAGAAATCTTTGTCATTTGATCCAGCGCTTCTGAATGTGGCCTTTCAAGCAGAACCTCATCTCTCCTCATTGTTTATTCGGGTAGTTCATCATTGCCATGCCAGAACATCCTTTTACTCCTTCAAAACTCACACTAATGGCTCTGCAGATTATTTTCCTTAATGATCTTTTCCTTTTGATTACTTCAAGGTGCCTAATGATGCACTAAAGCGAGATATGGGTATAAATAATGTCCTGTGAATAGCAGCGATGCCCTCAAATTCTGTTTAGGTTTTTTAACTCCTTTTGTTGGAGCTCAGACACTTTATTCTGGTGTTTCCCTATGATTACTCTCCACAGATGATTGTGTCAGGAGCAGCCAGCAGGAACATGGATCTTCCAGCCACCCAAGCAAACTGTGGTTATTGTGAGCCTGGGACAATTTAAATATCAATTAATTGTGGCGTCTCAATCCCCTCTGTCAGGCTGAGGACAGCAGGATCCCGAGGAATGGCGGGGCTGGGGTGGCACAGGAGCAGCAAAGCTCGTTGTGATCCCGTTAATTGCGGCAGGGAGCGCGGCCTGAGCCGTGCTGACCTTTCCAAGGCTGCTCCACAGGGAATCCCAGAGAGCTCTGCTTGCCTGGCTCTGCCAGGCAGGAGCTGCTGAGACAGGTTAATGAAGGAGATTTGGATCAGTCACTGCCACAGAGCAGAAAACTGAAAATCGATGAGCCGGGCACACGGATAATTCCCAGGCAAAGATTCCTGCACCGTGGGATGGGGCAGAGCCTGTGCTCTCCTCACTCTGCTCCTGGCTGGGCACTGGGGTGGGAACCCAGCTCCACATCCAGCATCCACGGATTTCTCTGCTCCTGCCTCTCCTGCTGAAGGGGAGGGTCTGGTGTGGGCAATTCCAGAATTCCAGGATGGTTTGGGTTGGAAGGGACCTCAAATCCCACTCAGTGCCACCCTTTTCCATGGACAGGGACACCTCCCACTGTCCCAGGCTGCTCCAACCCCAATGTCCAACCCGGCCTTGGGCACTGCCAGGGATCCAGGGGCAGCCACAGCTGCTCTGGCAATTCCAGCCCAGCCAGGAATTCCCAATCCCAGGAATTCCCAATTCCCAATCTCCCATCCATCCCTGCCCTCTGGCAGTGGGAAGCTGTGACAGTTTTGGCTTCTTTTCTTCCCTGTCAAGGTCAGGATAGAGACACACAGGAAACGTAGGATGAGTTCGAATTGGAATGTTATCTATTTACAGTATTTACTGACTCATGAGCTGCAACTAACATGCTGGTAAATGAGGTAAAATGGAGAACCTCTAATTCTTTCCAAGGCTATTTAAGGAATAATTACTCAATACTAAGGTGACACCTATATTATTTATGTTTTTGACCCAATAATGACCACCCAAGGCCTGCAATGTGGACTTTTTCACCCAATTACAGAAAACAACCCAAACCCATGGAGGAGAAGGAAGAGGAAGGTGAAGAAGGACAAAGACAGTGCCTTAAATCCTCCATCTTGACTCACATGTATTAGTATACACTAAAACCCCAAATTCTAAGTTTCCAGAACTCCAACAGGAAGCCATTCCTTGTGTCCTGTTCTCTGATGAAGAAAAAACCCCAAATCAGAGCTGTTTTTAAATATAAACTAATGCAGCTGATATAAATCCCATGGGAAAAGCAGCTTCTGGCTGGATGCTGGTGTGGTGATTCCTGTGCCTTGCTGTGTCCTGGAGCTGACCTTCCTTAAATTTGCTGGAATTCCTGCAGTTTGGCTCATCCTGTCCTTGCCTATCCCATCAATATTCACACTGCTCTTGTCCACAAAGCCTTTGCAGTGTTTGGCAGGGTTTGGGAAGGTTTTCCCCATTTTTGGTGTAACCATGTGGGATAGAACTTCCATGGATAAAGGAAAACCAAAGGTCACAGACTCAGGCACCTGCAAACTCAATTTATGATATTTTGTGGGTGCACATCCCTGTCTGCTCAGCAGATTTTGGTGGTAATGGTGAGGAAGGATCTCCTGATCTTCCCCCAGGCTCCCTCGATCTCAGCCTTTTATTGAAAACCAAAAGCAAGTGGTGCCTCTGTCAGGCTCTCCCAGTGAGGAATTAATTAAGAAAGCAAAGCACACCTACAGGGACCCAGGGCTGCATTCCCTGTCAGGACTCTGGAATTAAAAAGAAGTGGAGCTATTAGTAATAGATTTATTTAGTATTACATCTTCCCCTCCAAATACTCTTCGGAAAGCCCATAAAGCCAGGCAGTCACTAATAGGCAATTTTAAGACAACTGGGTAAGTGGAGTGTGAAAGGCTGAAATGCCCAAAGGTCAGGTGCCTCTGAGATTTGATTCTTTCAGCCAGGAAAAGTCTTAATGAGTAGTTTAATTATATGACAGATTAGAGCACTTTGGTTCAATGAATCCAAGGAAGTTAGAAATTGCTATTTTCCGGGGTAAATCATTTGAAAATAAGTCGAATTGTTAAAATAATCATTGACTACTTCAAAAGGTTTCCCCGGCACTCAGAGAGTGCAGCAGAACCGAAACGGGAGCCGAAGCCTCATTGAGCTCCAGGCACTTAATTGGGATATGTTTTTGTGAGTTTGCTTTTCCCTCTGATAACGAGACCATGATGGATACAAACACGCTTCGGGATTGAAGTTGCTCCCAGGATTAATTGCCAGTGATTTATCTGGCACTCTGCTCCTGGCTGCTGAGTGGTGGCTGTGGCCGTGTCCCTGTCCCAGCTCAGCCTGGGGCTGTGGTCACTGCCCTGCCGGTGCTGCTGCTCCCTGCTCCCATCCCTGCCCTGTCCCAGCTCTGGTCACCCTCATCCTGCACTGGTGGCAGGCAGGGGCTGGCATTCCTCCCTGCAGTGTCCCAGGAAAAGGCAGGGACACTCTGAGGTGCTCCATTGCTTTTGGGTTGAACCCAGATTTGGTGGAGATGCCACTCTGCATGGTGCTGATCCCCCATAACTGCGGGGGACCCTTTTAAATGTCCTAAATCTTCATCGCCCAGAGCAACTGTGGCTGCCCCTGGATCCCTGGCAGTGCCCAAGGTCAGGTTGGACATGGGGCTGGGGACAGCCTGGGACAGTGGGAGGTGTCCCTGCCATGGCAGGGGTGGGATGGGGTCTAAGTTCTCTCCTAACCAAACCAATCCGGATTCTAAAATTCTGAATAACCCAAGTTGCCCCATTGGGTGCCAGTGCTGCAGTGTCAGCACACGTGGCTGTGCCTGTGGGGCCTTCCCAGCCTTCCTGTGGCAAGGTGGACACCCTCCTCATGGGAAGGGAAACGACCTCTGAGGTTTACCTTAGACACGAGGAATATTTTCCTCACTGAAAGAGTTTCCAAGCCCTGGCACAGACTGCCCAGGGCAGTGGTATAGACATCAAAGGGGGAAGGGTTGTCACCCATGGAAGTGTTCAAAAACCACGTGGATGTGGCACTGGAGTTCTGGCTTAGTGCTGAGCATGGTGCTGGGCTGGTGATTGGACTTGGTGATCCTGGAGGTCTTTTCCAACCAAATCAATTCTGTGATTGTGGCTCTGCACAAGTCCCTGCCAGGAGGGGACAGCCGGGGGGGTCGGGCTCTGCTGGCAGGGACACAGGGACAGGAGGAGAGGGAACGGCCTCAGGCTGGGCCAGGGCAGGCTCAGGGTGGGCAGCAGCAGGAATTTCCCCATGGAAAGGGGGCTCAGGCCTTGGAAGTGCCCAGGGAGGGTTGGAGTGCCCATCCCTGGAGGTGTCCCAGGAATTCCTGGAGGTGGCACTCAGAGCTCTGGGGACAGGGTGGGCACCGGGCACAGCTGGGACTGGATGGGCTGGGAGGGATTTTCCAACCTCAGGGACTCGGGAATTCTGAGGAGCTTGACCTCCACAACTGCCCTGGGTCTGGCTAGGAGCCCATATGGGATCCCGGATTGTGTTTCCTCAGTTTTTTTCCCCTCAGATCAGGGAAGCCGATCCCCCACGGCTCCAGGGCTGTGGCCATGTGTAAATAACATTCAGGAGCTGCCCAGCTCCTCCCTCCCTGGGTGACCGGCTGGAGCTGGAGCTGGTGAAGCATTTCCAGGAGCAGTCTCCACAGGCGTATAAATAGCACTTAAATGAGTGTTTTCCTCCTGCTAAATAACACAGCTTTATTTTTAACTCCTTTCCCAGTCAGTGGCACACAGCACGAGGAGAGCGATAGGAGGAGCAGGGAAAACATCCCCAAAGCTCCTGGAACGCGGGGGATGAGCCCAGCGGAGCCATCGGCAGCGGGGATTTTCACAGCCTCCCCCGGGAGCCCAGGCAGAGCCGCTGCTGCTGTTTGGAGTCGTTTTTCCACATGGAAACCCAGCTCCAGTTCCTCCCTGGAGCGGGCAGGCACGGAGAGCTCCCAGTGGCGCTCCTGGACTGTTCCCAGCACTCCTGGGACACTGGGAGGGAATAAATGTCCACTCGACTGTGGCTGAGGTTATCAGGGCTGCCCCGACATTTCCGCCCCGGGACTGCGGCGGCCTGTGTCGTTAATTAGCGGGGATGGAGTGGTTAATGAAGTGGGGCGCTTGCAGATGTTGGGAGTTATTTACAGCAGGCAGAGCCGCAGCTCTCACCCTGAAGGCAAATAAAGCTCAACGTGGTGACATAAAACTTCTGTAGGACGGGATCACTTGGAAAACTCCATGTGTGGAACGAGCAGCAGGGACGGGAATGACAGAAATTTGGGCTGGAAGGAACCACTGGGGTTTTGTCACCCCCAAAATGCCACCTTCACCAGAGCAGTCAGTCATGGCTCAGTCTGGCTGAGTTTGGGAGTCCCCAGGGATGGAGGTGGCCCCACCTCTGGGCACCTTTTCCACAGGTGCCTACCCCAAAACCTTGGCTAAAGCCTCCCAGATCGTGGCTGCTGCTCCCAACCCTGCCAAGGAGAATTCGGCTTTGCAGCCACCCCTCAAGGGGCACTGGGCTGTCCTTGGACACGCAGGTGACCTGTCCTTGTCCCCTGGCCACAGGGGCAGCTGATCAACCACAGAATCACGGAATCATTCAGGTTGGAAAAGACCTTTGAGACCACCAAATCCAACCACAGCACTGACCATCCTGTATCCCCTTCCCTGCTGACAGCAAAGCAGCTTTCCAGCCCTGGTCAAGTCTAAAAAGAAATGTAAAATCAAACTGTAGGGTAAAAACTTGCAGAAACTCCTCATTTGTAATTTTTTGACACCGACAGGGTTTTGAAATGAGTGACTGGATCTGAAATGCCTGCCTGGAGTTATGTCAGCCCTGGGCTGTCTGCAGGCTCGGGGCAGCAGGAGGTGTCCAAGCACTGGATCCATGTTGTCCCAAGTTAATTCCTCATTTTATCCTCAGGAACGAGCAATTCCTGCAGCAAAGCAGCAGCTCCAGCCCCTTCTCTTGCCCCCCAAATCCTTTCAGAGCCTTCCTTGTCCTCCCAGAGCTCGGGGTGTGCCCATGGAATGCTCAGGATGGTTTGGAAGGGACCTTACAGGTGTTGGTGCCAGCCAACATCTGGCTGGGAGGTGGCACTGCCAGCCCACGGGTGGAGGAGCCAGGCAGCCCCGTGCCACGGTGTGGGATCCGGCTGTGGGATTTGGCTGTGGGATCCAGCTGTGGGATCCGGCTGCAGGATGCAGCTGTGGGGTCTGGCTGCCCTGGCTGTGGGATCTGGCTGTAGGATCTGGCTGTTTGATTTGGCTGTCCCAGCTGTGGGATCCAGCTGTGGGATCTGGCTGTTTGATTTGGCTGTCCCAGCTGTGGGATCCAGCTGTGGGATCTGGCTGCCTTGGCTGTGGGATCCAGCTGTGGGATCTCCAGCTGTGGCATCCAGCTGTGGGATCAGCATCTCTGCAGCTCCCTGTCCCTAACGGGATCCACGCCTGAGCTGTGGCAGCAAACCCAGAGTGCCAGAGCTGGAACTGAGGAATGAGTGGGGCCGGGTGTGGGGTGAGGAGCTGGGAGCTGCTCTGGGGGAGGTCACAGGGCAGAGCCAGCGGGGTGAGAGGGATTGTTCCATCACAGGGCAGAGCCAGCGGGGTGAGAGGGATTGTTCCATCACAGGGCAGAGCCATGGGGTGAGAGGGATTGTTCCATCACAGGGCAGAGCCAGCGGGGTGAGAGGGATTGTTCCATCACTGGGCAGAACCAGAGGGCTGGACAGGGATTTCTCCATAGGACAAACACCATTTCTGTGTTCCTGACTGCCAGACAAACAAAGCCTGCACCACAAATTAAGGGGGCATGTCCAGTGCATCCCGTGTTTATAAAAGAGCTGCTTTCCGCAAGGCAGATTAATTATGGATGCCAATTAATTGGAGCTGCTGACACGTAAATCATGAATATTTTAGTGGATGTCCACCGACAGCCCCGGCCCTGGAAATCAAATCCACATTCCAGAGCCTGCATTTATCCAAACGTTGCTTCCATTCGTGATGGGAAGAAACAATTCCTGATCACTGCAATTATCACAACTCCTGATCACTGCAATAATCACCCAGAATCAAAATTCCTGAACACTACAAAAATCACCCAGGATCATATTTCCTGATCACTGCAATAATCACCCAGGATCACAACTCCTGAACACTGCAATAATCACCCAGGATCACCCAGGATCACCCAGGATCACAATTCCTGATCACTGCAATAATCACCCAGAATCACATGGAATCATATTTCCTGATCACTGCAATAATCACAATTCCTGATCACTGCAATAATCACAACTCCTGATCACTGCAATAATCACCCAGAATCAAAATTCCTAAACACTGCAATAATCACCCAGAATCACAACTCCTAAACACTGCAATAATCACCCAGAATCACAACTCCTGAACACTGCAATAATCACCCAGAATCACCCAGAACCACCCAGAATCACAATTCCTGAACACTGCAAAAAACACCCAGGATCAAAATTCCTGATCACTGCAATAATCACCAAGAATCACCCAGGATTACAATTCCTGATCACTGCAATAATCACCCAGGATCACCCAGGATCACATCTCCTGATCACTGTAATAAACACCCAGGATCACATCTCCTGATCACTGCAATAATCACGCAGGATCACAATTCCTGATCACTGCAATAATCACCCAGGATCACCCAGGATCACAACTCCTGATCACTGCAATAATCACCCAAGATCACAATTCCTTATCACTGCAATAATCACAACTCCTGATCACTGCAATAATCACAATTCCTGATCACTGCAATAATCACAACTCCTGATCACTGCAATAATCACCCAGAGCTCTCAGCCCCTCCAGATGATCCAGCCCCGAGTTTGCATCATGGCGTTATCGGGAAGGATCTCCTGATACCATTATAATTCATGTAAAGCTCAGCCAGGAAATGCTGTATCAATTTTTAATAGAGTTTTCTACTCAATGCTCATGCTTTGTAGTGCATGGAGGCAAATTATTTTAACTAATTTATGCCAGAGTGCAGAGCTGCTGCTTCAATTGTTTTATCTCCATCACCTGCAGCTCAGCATGACAACAAAACGCTTGCTACATGATTTTATGAACTTTGTGCCACATAAATACTGGGTGAAAATTGCCTGTAGTATGTAATTGTCTATTTTTCCATTTGAATTTCTATTTTACCCTGCTGATTGCCAAGGAAGACAAGATTTTCATAGAGCTTCGTAATTTTATGTGGCTCTTTCAAGGCAGAAGTGAAATACCAGTTTTATATCTCACTGCGTGTGGCTGAAAGTCAAAGAAGCTTCAGAAAAGTGATTTTATCTTTTTTTATTTTTTCTAAAATACAGTGGCCCAGTGGTCAGGGTTTATGGGAATCATATTTGACACTTATTGAAACCTCATTTCTGTATTCATAACTTTCTGATTTGGAATTCACGGGGAAGCTGGAGAGGTGGAATGCCCGGAGAGGGAAGGGTTTACTACCAATATCAGGAATTTACAATCTGGGAAGAGCTTCCCCTCCCAGCTCAGCTCTGGTGCCCATCCCAGGAGCTTCAGCAGCCTCCTGGGAAGGTTGAAAAGCCAGGGAATGAAACAATGTCATAAAGTGCAAAATCAGAATGGGGAAAATGCCAGGGGAATTCCAGAGCAGAGCTGAGGGAATTAGGGAATTCTCACAGTGCTCAGATGAGGATGGATTTGTGGGAACCTGGAGCAGGGGATGCTGCTGGAAAGGGAACAACAATATCTGGGATATTTTATTCACTTTCCCCAAGGATTTTGCCTCTCTGCTGGCTCAGGAAGGAAAAAGCAGGAGCAGGAACTGTCTGGATGTGGAGAGGTCCAGCCTGAGCACAGAGTTAATTATGAGGATTCTCTCCACAGAAACCAAGAGTGTTGGAATCACAAATGCAGCAGAGCTCAGGGAAAGGCACAGGGAAACTCTTGGGAAATAATCCCTGTCTGTTCCCGAACACTCCAGCAGTGTTTGTTCATCCTCACTCCAACCAAATCTCTCCCGCTGGGGGTGGAGGAATTGAAGGGATAAAGAGTTCCAAGGGTAACTGGGGGGTGTGGGATTCTCAAAGGGACAGGGGGATTTCCCAGGGGGCTGCAGCTCAGGGAAATCAGATTTAGAAAAGTTCACAGGAGTGTGTTGGGATCTAGGTGAGGAATTGCAGAGTAATTTGGACCTCACACCACCCTGTCTGCTGAGAGCCAGCCCTGAGAGCCTGGGCTGCTCCTTTGGAGCATTTCCAGGGATGGGGACTGCCCTGGGAATGCTGCTCTGTGATCTTCAGACAGAGCTTTGGGCTGGGTGCGATGCCTTGGGGAGGCTGAGCTGGAACAGAGACTGGGCAGAGCTGGAGAATAAAGCAGAGATTGATTGAAAGGCCTTTAGGGGACACCTTGGGCAGGACAGGGCCTGGCCAGGGCTGCACCCAAGGTGGGCCCAAAATGGGCACAAAATGGACACAGAATGGTCACAAAATGGGCCCAAAATGGGCCCAAAATGGACACAAAATGGTCACAAAATGGACACAAAATGGACAAACGGTCCCCAGGTCTCACCCTTTGATCAGTTTGGGTCCATTTGCACATTGGGGTTTCATTGTCCAATCCCAGCTCCAGCTGATGCAGTCCCACCCTTCTTGTTCTCTCCCTGCAGCCCCCGTTGTTGGTGCTTTGGGGCCTGGAAACTTGTCCCAGTTGTCCTTGGTGTGCAGCAGGACAAGGATTTGTTTTGTGTCCGTGCTGTGTGCAGAGAGCTCAGTGACCCTGACTGTGAGCTCAGAGCTGCACCCTGGGCAGCACAGAGAATGGAATACAGGGAAATAAAACTTCAGGCATCAGGTGAGCAGAATTCCAGGGATGGGGACTCCCACTGCCCTGGGAATGCTGCTCTGTGGTTTTCAGACACCTTTTGTGCTGGGTGAGCACGCCATGAATTCATGAACTGTTGTTTAAAGGGAGCAGCCATCTGCATCCCCTGCTTTTGTAGGATTGCAGAGAGGAACATCTGGAGGTACAAACCAGGGCTGGGCTCGCTGGGAAGTGTGAGGAAGGAATAGCCCAAACCTCCGGAATGTGTTTGATTCCTGTGGAGAAAGGAGACAGCAGCGGGATCCATCTCCAGTGGGATGCAGCCAGGAAAGCGTGAGTGGGGTTTTCATGGAATTGCAGGCTGGAAGGGACCTGAAATCCCATCTCATCCCAGCCCTGCTGGGCTCACAGGAGCACTGAGAGGTGTTTGAACACAATTTATTGCTACAGTCTCATGAAGGGTGAGAATGTCCTCACAGCACAAGTTAGAGGTCAGGTGTCCATGGTCAGTGGTCACAAGAGCACAGGTACAGGGGTTTTTAAAGGTTTATTAGCCAATAATCTATGGCCACACAGATTGTCTCTACCAATAGCTAATTAATAGTTAATTAATTTGTTTTATACATTTTTGTCCCATTTTTTGTCCCATTTTTTGAAAACTTTAGCCAATCATATAATGACACGCAAAACTACTTGCTACACCTTAAAACTTTTTATGATTTCTGTAACTACTTCTAGATCCAAACTTTAAAACCTTCAAGCTTTCCACCACCTGGATTAATATTTTTCTATCTAAACTGCAAACCCACATCCTTGCTTATGATCTCTAAATTTGGAAGCCAAATTTCCAAGGTCTCAAATCAAACCCTGAATTCATTTCTGTGTTTGGGCCTGTGTGCACAAGATTTTGGGAATTTCTGTGCCTGGAATTCCCACACAACTCCTGCCGTGAGCAGGACACCTCCCACCGGGGCAGCTCCTCAGGGCTCCCAGGGTTTCTGGTGTGGATGGAGAGGAGCACGGAACAGGGAGAGGCTGGAGCAGCAAATCCCGGGGCTGGGAAGGGGTTTGGAAGCAGAACACAAAGTGAGAGTGAGTTCAGGGGCACTTCAGGCACTGAGGAGGAGGAGGAAGAGCTGCAGTGAGCGATTTTGGGGTCAGTTTTACACCCCAGGGAACGGCAGAGCTGCAGGCGCTCCCCAGGCTGGGCTGGCACAATTAGCCCGGCTCTGTTAATCACCTCCCGTCGGGGCTCAGCGGGGAGGGAAGAACCTCCCTCAGGAATATTTATCCCGGAATTTACCCGGCAGCCCTGCTGAGGGAAGCAGGAAAGCATTGAGGGATGGAAGATGAAACACATCCCGAGAGGGTTTAACCAGGGAGGAAAGGTTGGGCTCCATCAGAGCATTCCCAGGGAACAGCACACAGGCTGGGGAAGGACAAAGGGGCTGGAATTCCATCCCATCCATGCCCTTCTATTTCTATAAAATGCCCAGATCCACAGCCATGCTCACGCTTTGGTTATTTTCCAGGGAGAGTTGCTGCAGAAAACGGGAAAATTAAGGTTTGGTATCACACTAAGGGACATTTGGGGCATTATAGTTCATAATCCAGGTTTAAAAAAGAAAGTTGGCTTTGTTAGCACTAATTCAATTCAGGTTCTGAGCAGTTATCCGAGAAGAAAAGCCTTCCATGGGAAAGATTTGTGTTCCTGACTCTTTCAGCTGCAGAATAAGAAACATCTTTGTAGGTTTTGTGGTTAAAGCCGATTAGATGAGATTTAATATTCTTGATTTATTTGTTTACATATTTATTTGCCTTTTAAACCTAAGGGTAAAAAAACACGAGCAGATTTTAACTTCTTTCATCTCCAGGAGCAGTAATTTCATTTCAGGCCTTGCTTATATAACACAAAGCAGTGAAATTGTGATTCCCTTCTCCATTTAAATAGCCTTCAATATTTATTGCACCGAGTTCAGCCCCTCGGTCCTGTGGCTCCACATGCAGCAGATCAGTCAATAACGGAGCCAGAAGGAGCTTCAGCTTGAGCCCAGCCATAAACTTCCCTGAATTAATTCCCATTTTAATGAGAGAATGGCTTTTAAGACAAAAAGTCCGGTTTTGATTTTGGATTGCCGTCGACAACGGCTCTCGTGGGGTTTGGGACGACAAATGCATTAAAAATAAAAGGGAAAAAAAGAATTTTCTTCTTTTCCTCTCACAGCAAGCCCTGTTCCCCTCCTCAGGCTGAGTTTCTTCCTAATGATGCCACAATATTCATCTCCCGTTGAGTGCTCTCTTCCTTAAAAATTCCTGTTTGTTTTAGATGTGAGAAAAATCCCACCAGGCTGCAGTTTGCTGAGTTCCCTACGAGTCCCCATGGCCCTGGGGGTCACACGGTGTCCCCTGTGTCCCCCAAGCACCGCAGGGCCCCAAAGTCCTGCAGCACCAGCAGCTGCAGGGGCTTCCTGGGCTTCTGACCCAGAGCAGCTGTGGCACCCCTGGATCCCTGGCAGTGCCCCAGGCCAGGTTGGACATTGGGGTTGGAGCAGCCTGGGACAGTGGGAGGTGTCCCTGCCATGGCAGGGGTGGCACTGGGTGGGATTTGAGGTCCCTTTAACCCAAACCAGTCTGGGATTGTTCTGTGATTTCTTCCCGAATTCTCTTGTCTCTCTCCACACTCCCAGGATTTGCACACTGGGTTGGTGCCTTGGGTTGCAATGGAAGATGTACCCAGCAGTGTGTGTGCTGTTAACCCAGCTGGGGCAGGGTTCTTTATCCCTTCCAGGACCTGTCCCTCATAACTCTGGGGGATCTCTGCTGTTCAACCAGCTGGGGCAGGGTTCTTTATCCCTTCCAGGACCCATCCCTCATAACTCTGGGGGATCTCTGCTGTTAACCCAGCTGGGGCAGGGTTCTTTATCCCTTCCAGGACCCATCCTCCCTCCAGGGGATCTCTGCTGTCCATGGCCCATCCAGGCTCACTGCAGGGCTGATACAATTCCATCATCCCATGGGAGATGCTCCGCCCAGGGGGAGGAGCCCAGCATTCCCAGCTGGATAAACCCTGGGATTCAGCAGCCCAGCCCAGCCTGTGTGCACGGCATTCCCAGAGGGAGCCCGGACCCATCTCACACCCCTGGAGCTGCAGAGGAAACTGCCCCTGCTCCAGGATCATCTCTGCTGCACCAGAGCCACAGCTGGGACTGCAGGAGGGCTGGGCTGGGCTGCACCAACACCTGAGCAACGGGGCCAGGCTGTGTCTGACTCTGGCAGGGTTTCCTTTTTGTTTGTTTGTTTGCTTGCTTGGGGTTTTTTTGTACTACTACATTTTTATTTTTAATATCCTTAGTAAAAAACTGTTATTCCTATTCCCATATCTTTCCCTGAAAGCCCCTTAATTTCTAAATTATAATAATTCAGAGGGAGGGGGTTTACATTCTCCATTTCAAGGGAGGCTCCAAAGTTCCTCTCAGTGTCCCAGACCCCAAAGTCCCTTCAGTGCCCCAGACCCCAAAGTCCCCTCAGTGTCCCAGATCCCAAAGTCCCCTCAGTGTCCCAGACCCCCAAACTGCCCCAGCTCCCTCTCCCAGCTCCAGCTCCACAGAACCCCCTGAGTTTGTGCTGCAGGGATCAGGATTTGGCTCCTCAGTGGGGCTGATGGGGTGAATGTTCCTTGCAGGAAATGCCCTGATGGGGGTGAGCAACCTCAGGATTCGGCCGTGTCCCTGTGGATTTAAGGTCAGGAGTGGAACTGAGATGATGGAAGATTTTCCTCTTCAGGAAATCATGGAATGTTTGAGGTTGGAAAAAACCTCCAAGGTCGGGTCCAGCCTTGGGCCAAGCCCCAGCCCAGGGCAGGACGTGCTGGGGCTGAAATGTCTCATTTCTCTCAGAGCTGGGGTCTCAGTTCCAGTTTTATTTAATTCCCCACATCGGGATCCAGGACCAAATCCTTGGGAAAATCCAACCACGCAATTGTCTTGGAAATTATATTATAAATAAAATAATTAAGTAGGTCCTATTCCTTTTTTAATGAGATTAGATCAGAGCTGCTTCCATTGCAGAGGAGCTACTTTGGTTCAATTAGCTTTATTCTCAGATGTGGAGCATCCCAACATCCTTTTTTTGCCTTTGTTAAATTAATTTAATTAGAAAACACTATTTTAATGAAAGGGGATACTGTAGCTTCCAGAAATGAATTTTCATCCGCAGAGTGCTTGGAAAAAATAGCAATGAAAATAATTTTGATAAGTAACTCTCAGCCTGAATATCTCTATTGTTGCTGGTGCCCCGAGGTTATATTTTTAATTGCATGTAATAAATATAACTTTATTAATTAGGAATTATCTGGAAAGGAAAGAGACATTTTTTTTCCCCTACTTGATGGTGTAGAGAGGCTTAAAATAAAATCCCCGTTCCTTGGGGTAGGTACATTTAATCCACCTTTGGTTTTTTGTTTTTAGGCTGGCAACAAAATCAAGAATATAAAATCCTGTCTTGTCTGTGGTGGGGTTTTTTGTTAACTGGAGAGGGAAATTTTCAGTCTTTCACTGAAGGAAATTTGGGATGTTCCTTATGGGATTATTTCAAGGTGTGACTCTCACTGCCAACCAGCCCAGGGTGTCCTTTATCTTTGTTTATTCCTTCCATCAGTTTTTTAATCTCATTTCTTGCAAAGCCCCGATGTTGATTTGTTATTCTGAGGGATGTTTGCACGTGCAGAGCACCAGCCTGGGGGGGATGATGGGATTTGAGATTGGGGACTTGGCTGTAGGATACAGGGAAAGGGGAGAGTGAGGCAGGGAAGGGTTTTGCTCCTTTATCACTCCAAAATTTAAAATGACAAAAAAAATTCCCCACCTAGATTTCAGGGATTTTCACTGGAGGGAATTTTTCTCAGTGCAGGGCCAGAGGAGCTCACACATATATTAAGTCTAAGTTGTTTCAATTTTTCCTCTATTTTATATTTAAACTGAGAGAATCTTCCCCAAATCTGGGCTGTGTCCTCACTGGGGCTTCCCATCAGCACCTCCCACTCCAGGAGCAGACTTGGGGGTTTTTAGGAATATTTAGGAATATTCCAGATCCTCTCCAGCTGCTTTGCCTTCCTTTGTCAGCAAGGACCAGAGGTGCTTCCAAAGCAATAATCCCACGGGTTTCCTTCCTTCCTAACAACACCAAAAAATTCACCTCCCACTGAATGCTCTCTTCCTAAGGTTTGCTGGTTTTTTAGCTTGGACAAAAAAAAAATCATCAGTTCTGATTTCAGATATTTTTCTGCCCCATTTGCTCTTTGCAATGGTGATCAGACACAGAAAGTTCTTTATTTGGGAAGATAAATGCATTTGTGCACTTAATTCCCTCAGTGTGCATGGAGGAAATGCACAAAGTGCTGGAGAAAATGAATTATAACCTTTCACTAAATAATTTACATTAAAATAACAGTGATTAGTGAATAACAGGGATCTCTGTGATCTCAAGACTTGCAGCTCCAAGAACTTGCTCCCATCTTGCCTCAAACCGTGCAGGTGAGGGTTCCTGGGATGGAGCTGGGCAGGTGCCACTGATGCCTTGAGTTTTATTTCCCTGTATTCAGGCTCTGCGCTGCCCAGGGTGCAGCTCTGAGCTCACAGTCAGGGTCACTGAGCTCTCTGCACACAGCACGGACACAAAACAAATCCTTGTCCTGCTGCACACCAAGGACAACTGGGACAAGTTTCCAGGCCCCAAAGCACCAACAACGGGGGCTGCAGGGAGAGAACAAGAAGGGTGGGACTGCATCAGCTGGAGCTGGGATTGGACAATGAAACCCCAATGTGCAAATGGACCCAAACTGATCAAAGGGTGAGACCTGGGGACCGTTTGTCCATTTTGTGTCCATTTTGTGTCCATTTTGTGTCCATTTTGTGTCCATTTTGTGTCCATTTTGTGTCCATTCTGTGTCCATTCTGTGTCCATTCTGTGTCCATTTTGTGTCCATTCTGTGTCCATTCTGTGTCCATTCTGTGTCCATTCTGTGTCCATTTTGTGACCATTTTGTGTCCGTTTTGTGACACAAAACAAAGATCTTACTAAAGGAAAAATTCCAGTTTTAGTTGTGGTTTATATGCATGTATTTTTTTCATATATGCAGCTTAGAGAGAAATAGATAATTCACATAGGTGAAGTGGTAATTTTTCAAATTCTGCAGACAGACAGATCTACAGATCAGTTACCTAAATCCTGAAAAGTAAGATTAATTCCATCAGATTTTCTGAAAATCTTAAAAATATTCTTCATTTTGTGTCCATTTTGTGTCCATTCTGTGTCCATTTTGGGTCCATTTTGTGTCCATTCTGTGTCCATTTTGTGTCCATTTTGTGACCATTTTGGGCACATTTTGTGCCCATTTTGGGCCCACCTTGGGTGCAGCCCTGGCCAGGCTCTTGTCCTGCCCAAGGTGTCCCCTAAAGGCCTTTCAATAAATCTCTGCTTTATTCTCCAGCTCTGCCCAGTCCCTGTTCCAGCTCAGCCTTCCCAAGGCAGCATCACCACTCACACCTGGTTTTCCATCACCCTGTGCAGGGCCAGCTCTGGCACTCGATGATCCACGTGGATTTCTACCAGCTCAGGATATTCTGAGATGCTGTGAGCCAA
The DNA here is from genome assembly GCA_910950805.1 of Acrocephalus scirpaceus scirpaceus. Classification (NCBI taxonomy): domain Eukaryota; kingdom Metazoa; phylum Chordata; class Aves; order Passeriformes; family Sylviidae; genus Acrocephalus; species Acrocephalus scirpaceus. The sequence goes on from OU383780.1 coordinate 1,305,233, forward strand.
GGGCAGGGTGGGCAGGAGCAGGAATGGGTGTCCAGGGAAGGCTCCAGGCTGCAATCCTGGTTCCCTGTGGGGCTGAGGGGCTCCTGTCCCTGGGCCATTCCCAGCAGATCTCCTCACCCCAGCTGAGCCAAAGCTGGGCCAGGACTGAGCATCTCTCTGCCCAACCTGTGGAAATGTCACAAACACTCCAGAGACAGAGGGAACCTTTGATCTGAAAGTAACCCCAAATCTCCACCGGGCTTCGGGAGAGAAGGAAAAACACCAAAAGGGGAAAAAACAATAAAGGCAAAAGCAGAATCTAGGGAAATGTGGAAACAGCTGGGAATTCAGCCCAAGGGGCCAGGGAAGCTCTGAGTGCCAGCAGTGGGGAGGGCAGTGGGGAGGGGCAGGAACAAACAGCCCCAGCAGGGTCCCGGGCTGCCCCGGGCACAGCCCCGACCCGCGGCCGGCAGGGCGCGCTCCCCTCGGTGGGAAAGGGGCAGGGTGAGTTATTCCCCTCCGGCTGCGATAATGAAACGATTTCTATTCCCTCCGTGACCGGGAGGATGTCAGAGAGCAGCAGGAGCACAAATTCCGTGCCTGAGCTCATTAAAAAGGGCCGGGGAGCTCCGGGGCTGCAGAGCTTTGGGTTTGTTTGTCTGCTGTCCCCCACAAATCATGGATCACCGGGAAAAGGATGTGGGAACATGGAACTGATGGCACAGCGGGGCTTGAAAAGGCACTGGGGTGTGCTGGGGTGTGCTGGGGTGTGCTGGGGTGCCAGAGTCTGAGGGAGGGATGAGAATGGAGCAGGGAGGGCTGAACTGGGAATGGAGCAGGGAGAGCTGAACTGGGAATGGAGCAGGGAAAGGTGAACTGGGAATGGATCAGGGAGGGCTAAACTGGGATTGAATGTCCCAGCATGGGGACCCTGCCCCTGTGCCCCCTCAGGTGAGACCTCACCTGGAGAGCTGCCCCACCCTGGGGACACTGCAGCACCTGGAGCTGCTGGAGAGAGCCCAGAGGAGCCACGGAGCTGCTGCAGGGCTGGAGCCCCTCTGGAGCCAGGCTGGGAGAGCTGGGAATGTTCCCCTGGAGAGGAGAAGTTCCAGGGAGAGCTGAGGGTACCAAAGGGGCTCCAGGAGAGCTGGAGAGGGACTGGGGACAAGGGATGGACGGACAGGACACAGGGAATGGCTCCCACTGCCAGAGGGGAAATTGGGAACTGGGAATTGTTCCCTGTGAGGGTGGGGAGGCCCTGGCACAGGTGACCTCTGCTTTAGGATTTTGCCTCTTTAGGAATCACTCCAAGCCCTGCACAGGCAGAGAGTGAAGGCACCAAAGGGGGAACAGCTCTGACCCTCAGTCCCAGGCCAGCAGGGACCCAGCTCTCCCCTCTCAGGCTGGGCAGGCACTCACAGTTCCTTGCACGCTTCAGGAAATTCACATTTCTTTGTAAACCTCTCAAAAAAGCTTCCTGGGGTGGCTTGAGTTGAACTTTGTGTTGTCCAGAAATAGCCAGGTGCTTCAAAGGGCAGCCCCTGCCTTGCTGCAGAGCTCCACGAGAGCTTTTGTATCCTGTGCCAAGAAAAGGGTTTTGGAAAGGTTTTCTGAGTCAAAGGTAATGATCTCTCAAGGTCTTGGCAAAGGAGCGAGGAGATTTTAAAGCCGGTGAAAGGACTGAACAGAAATAAACCCATCAAATAATGGATTAAAAAAAGCTCCAGTGAAATGGGGCTGCTTAAATGTTTAAATGCCAGGGGTGTGGGTAAATAATCCCTGATGTCCCTTCAAGGTCTGTAAGGTCCCTTCCAACCCGAACCATTCCAGGGTCCCGTGCAGCAGCTCCTGTGTCCCCTCTGTGCCTCTCCTGGCCCTGCTCTGCCACATTCCAGGCCTGGCCAGGCAGCAGGGACAGAGAATTCCCTGGAAACAGAGCCAGGCAGGGACACCGGGGTGTGGGGATTTTTATTCTTCTGTCAGAGTCAGGATTCAATGCTCGGGAGATGGTTTTTGGTGTTTGGACTCAGATGTTTATTAGTTCTTATCCATGTTACAGTCTCACAGGCAGTGAGTTCTAGCTAACAAAGTAAAAATGGTTCCCTCTGTATTTCTCTACAAGGTCTTTTAAGCACAAATTGTCCAATTATGAAATGTCACCTAAATTATTTTTACTTTTACCCCAATACCCAACCACCCCTGGCCCACAATGTGGATTTTTCTACCCAATTACAAAACACCACCCAGAGCCATGGAGAAGAAGGTGAAAAAGCAGGACTGGCCTCTGCCCTAAATCCTCCACCTTGCTTTAGATCTATTGCTGTGTTCTAAACCCTTCAACTCTCAGTTTTGCCCCCTGTGATCTCACACACTTCTATCCAAACTGCACCCCCACAATCCCAGCGCTGTCACTCAATTTTGGGAGCCTTTTCCACGGCCTCAGGTCAGTGCAGGGTTTGCCTGGGGGTCAGCACAGAAATCCTGGGATTCTCCAGGGTTCCAGCACTGGGGCCCATCTGTGGGAGGGCTGAGGGGACTCAGAATTATTTAGGTTGGACAAGACCTCCAGGGCCATCAAGAGCAACCACTGAGTGTTGGGAAGGAGATGCTCTCACTGCTGTCCCCATGAATGAGCAGTGCTGGTACTGGGAGACACTGCAACTGCATCCATTATTTCTTCATAAAATAGGAAATGACAAAAAAAAGAGGAAAAAAGAAAAAAAAATCATTTTCCAGCTCAGCAGTGAGACCACACACAGAGAGGAGACAAATTCCAGGAGCTGGAGCCTGGGAATGCAGATTCCATCCCCTTCCTTGGCTTTGCAGTGAGGACCAGCCCTGTCTCTGCTTCTCCTGGGAGCTGTTCTGGGGCTTGGAGCAGCCTGGGACAGGGGCAGGGGTCCCTGGCCAGGGCAGGGGTGTCCATGGGTGGGATTTGAGGTCATTTCCAGCCCCAACCATTCCATGATTCCTGGCTGGAGCATCCCCAAGCCAGAGGGCCTTGATCCAGACACTGGTGTGCCACAGCCAAGTGAACAGGGGGGGAAACAGAGCTGAGAAAACTCTGATCAAGGGTAAAGGAAAAGAAAAAAGAGCAAGGAAAAGAAAAAGAAAAAGGAAAAGAAAAAGGAAAAGGAAAAGGAAAAGGAAAAGGAAAAGGAAAGGAAAAGGAAAAGGAAAAGGAAAAGGAAAAGGAAAAAGAAAAGGAAAAGGAAAAGGGAAAGGAAAAGGAAAAGGAAAAGGAAAAAAAAGAAAAGAAAAAAAGAAAAGGAAAAGAAAGAAAAAGAAGAAGAAGAAGAAAAAGAAGAAGAAGAAAAAGAAGAAGAAATAGAAGAAAAAGAAAAAAAGAAAAAGAAAAAGAAAAAGAAAAAAAAAAGAAAAAAAAAAGAAAAAGAAAAAAAAGAAAAGAAAAAGAAAAAGAAAAAAAAAAAGAAAAAAAAGAAAAAAAAAAAAAAAAAAAAAAAAAAAAGAAAAAAAAAAAAAAAAAAAGAAAAAAAAGAAAAAGAAAAAGAAAAAGAAAAAAGAAAAAGAAAAAGAAAAAGAAAAAGAAAAAGAAAAAAAAAAGAAAAAAGAAAAAGAAAAAGAAAAAGAAAAAAGAAAAAGAAAAAGAAAAAGAAAAAGAAAAAGAAAAGAAAAAGAAAAAGAAAAAAGAGCCAGCTAGGCTGGGGCAGCAGCACAGGACCACAGCAGCTCTGCAGCTCCTGGGAAGTGCCAGGGGAGTTCCTGTGGAGCCTTGGCTGGGGTCAGTCAGCCACAACCAGGACAGCAGCGAGAACCCCAGCAGGGCAGGGACGGAATGTACCCGATAAGAAATTATAAATAATAAACAAATAATAAACAAATAATAAACAACCTTGAGAAACCAAGCCAACGCATCTCGACCTCTTCTCCTGGCACGGGGCTTGGGGAAAGGACTTTTCCCAATACCTCGGGGCCATTCCAATAAGAAACCCAAGATCCATGGTCCTCTCTCCCGCAGCATCCAACACTCCCTGTTTGTTTCCTGGGAGGTGAATCGCACAAACTTTTGCTCCCTCAGCTGCTGCACGTCCCACCAAGCCCAAAATCAACACCGAGCCCAAAATCAACACCAAACCCAAAATCAACACCAAGCCCAAAATCAACCCCAAGCCCAAAATCACCACCCCGGTTTGCTGTGAAATCCCCGGAGAACACAGGAGGAGCACACAGAACCCCTCCCATGGAGCCTGGCTGCCAAATCCTGCGCCAACAGGTCCCGTTTTCCAGAAAAATTCCAGTTATCCCACTCAAAAACGTGATCAGCACTGCCTTGCTTCTGAGTCCTTAAAAAATTTGGGGTTGTTTGCAGTCTCTGCCAATTCCTTCTAAATTTTCATTAGGAGTTGCTGTCCCTGGGAAGGACCCCCTCAGTTTTTAATCTTAATTAGCAGAGAAGCCAAACTCCTGCCAAGCCTCGTGCTGCTCCATCACAGAGCTGAAAATGAGTTGGGAATTTTGTGCCACACCAGAGCCACCGATTTTTTATTTTTTTTTTAACTACTGCTACAAAAATGATGGAAAGTACCAGAAAACGAGGATTTCATGGCAGAAAACAAGGATTTCAGGGGCAGAAAATGAGGATTTCGGGGGCAGAAAACGAGGATTTCAGGGGCAGAAAACGAGGATTTCAGGGGCAGAAAATGAGGATTTCAGGAGCAAAAAACGAGGATTTCAGGGGCAGAAAACGAGGATTTCAGGGGCAGAAAACGAGGATTTCAGGGGCAGAAAATGAGGATTTCAGGGGCAGAAACTGAGGATTTCAGAGGCAAAAAACGAGGATTTCAGAGGCAAAAAACGAGGATTTCAGGGGCAGAAAATGAGGATTTCGGGGCAGAAAACGAGGATTTCAGGGGCAGAAAACAAGGATTTCAGGGGCAGAAAACGAGGATTTCAGGGGCAAAAAACGAGGATTTCAGGGGCAGAAAACGAGGATTTCAGGGGCAAAAAACGAGGATTTCAGGGGCAGAAAACGAGGATTTCAGGGGCAGAAAATGAGGATTCCAGGAGCAGAAAATGAGGATTGCAGGCACCTGGCAGAAGCGAGCCCCAGGGCGGGCTGCAGGCTGCACTGGAGCTGCACTGGAGCTGCAGTGGAGCTGATGCAGAGCTCGGCCCCTCTGCAGATATCGAACATTTTCGGGCTCTTTTCCCATAAAAGCCTGACATGATGGGACGGCGGGCAGAGCTTCCAGCAGGAGTCAGAAGGCAGCAGCCCAGCACAGAGAGTGATTAAAGGGCCAATTAACATACAAGCAATGGATCTCCCGAGCAGCAAAGAGCAGCCGTGCTCTAAGTGAGCTCTATTGACTCAGCTTTTCCCAGCGGATTTATTTGGGAGAGAAAAGAAGGCACAGCTTTTTTTCTTTTTTTTTCTTTTTTTTTCTTTTTTTTTTCCCAAGCAGATTTACCCTTTTTTTATCATGTCTGCTTTATCGAGCTTTTCTCTCTGACTTTGTCCTCTTACAGCACGAAGTTACAACAGCAAGGAACACACATTTTTCTGGCTGAAAATCCATCGTGCCCGCAGGCAGGGATTGCAGAGGCTCTAAAGGCAGCCTGGGCTTTGCTGGGCTCCTGGAGAGCAGAGTGGATGTGGGAAATGCTGTGGAGGATGAGCAGGTGCCCTGGAAAGGCTCCAAAATCAGCAGAGAGGGTGGTGAGGGTTTCCTCATCATAAATCCCAGAATGGTTTGGGATGGAAGGGATTAAATCCCTTAAATGTCACCCCTGCCATGGCAGGGACACCTCCCACTGTCCCAGGCTGCTCCAACCCCAATGTCCAACCTGGCCTTGGGCACTGCCAGGGATCCAGGGGCAGCCACAGCTGCTCTGGGCACCCTGTGCATTCCTATGCCCATCTTTATTTTTTGTGTGAGTGTTTATCTCCTCTGACCTGAAAATCCAGAGGAAATCACCTCCCATTCTCCTTGTTCCTGAATATTTCTAAAGAAAAACAAATTATCATCTTTATTATTTTGTTTAACAATCCACATTGTTCGACCTCTGGGTGTTCTCTCACCTCCAGGCCTTGCGTGGGACACCCAGCTTAGAAAATGTCACATGCACTGGTCAGAAAAATAACAACCTAAAAATGGCTCTGAGGAACAGGCAGAAAACAAATGAGGGAGCGCAAATATCCGAGACAATCAGTTAATCAAAAAGATTATAAACCCAGGGCAATAAAACTATTATTTCCCTAAAACATATCATTAGCTCTAATACTCTGCTGCCCGATTTTATTGAAATTGAGGACGTGACAGGTTTTAAAAATTGGAGATTTCTCTGTTTTAAAGTTAGGAAAATTACACACGAGTGCTGGGGAGAGGGGAAGGAGCTGGGCAGGGATTCAGATTGTTATAAATGCACAGTATAGAGTTGGCTTTTCACAAATATTAAAATGAATGCTGTGTGTATAATGTGGGAACATTGTACTGTATTTTCTTTTATTAATAGAAGTTAGAAACCTGATGAATGGATATTTTTTTATGATTGCAACATAGTGTTAGAAATAAAGACTGGGGTTTGTTTCTTTCTTCTGTAACTGGCCAGACCAGAAGAAGGGGGTGTCACCCTTCAAACCTGCATGAAAATTGCTGACCAAAAAAGCCATTAAACTTCTGTTATCGAGTGTCTTGTCCAAATAAAAATGACCAGAACCCCAGGGAAAGAATTTATGGGATCTGGGATATCAGATGGAATGGAGCCACCCACAGATGGACCCACCAGATAAAATGGTTGGGGGGAGTTGAAACTGAACAAAGAAATTCGCACTCAAAAGGAATGTTTGAATCATGCAGGTGAATTTATAAATATGTAACAGGCTGAGACTTTTAAAGAACAAACTTTTTGTTAGCTGGCAGGTTCTGTGCCAGGCACCCTTGGCTGAGAAAATGTATTTTGCTTTTGTCTTTCTTAATTGTTTCTTTTCTTTTTAATTTTATTAAACTTCTAAACTTTTCCAAGAAAGTGAACCTCGTTTTTCACAAGATTGCAGAGAGGGCTCCTCTGCCTCACCCAGGTTCTCAGGGCAGGGTGGGCCTGGCAGCCCCTCCCACAGGGACAACCTTTGGGTGGGGAAGGGAAAACTCCTCATGGGACATGGGATAAACCAGGAGCAGCCAGCAGCTCTGGTTTTTATTTTTTTTTTTTAATTATTTATTTTTATTTTATTTATTTTTTATTTTATTTGGTTTTTTTGTTTTATTTATTTATTTATGTGTTTTATTTATCTGTTGGATCCAGATAAATAAATTGTTGGTTAGAGATGACTGCAGGGCCACCTCCAGTGACACCACCCCTCACCCAGTGACTGCCACGGGTTCCCAGCAGGAAAATCCACCCACGCAGGAAGATCTGAGTTTGTATTCAGGGCAGAACCAAGTTCAGGGTGTTTGTCTGCAGGGGAATGCCTGGAGTTCCTTTCCCAGAGCTGATCCCATTAAATCCCCCATGGGGGCAGGGGATGCCCAGCCCCATCCCCACACCCCGGGGCAGCCTGGGCACCCTGGCACTGATCCTGCCTGCTCCTTCCCACAGGATCCACCCTGGGATCTGCTGGGCACTGAGAATTCCAGGATTTCTGTGCTGCCAGGCGCTGACCCCCAAGCAAACCCTGCACTGACCTGAGGCCGTGGAAAAGGCTCCCAAAATTGAGTGACAGCGCTGGGATTGTGGGGGTGCAGTTTGGATAGAAGTGTGTGAGATCACAGGGGGCAAAACTGAGAGTTGAAGGGTTTAGAACACAGGAATATATAGAGAGCAATATGGAGGACTTAGGGCGTTGTCTGAGTCCTTCCTCATGGTTTTTGGGTGTTTTTTCTTATTGGGTGAAAAGATCTGCATTGCGGACCTTGGGTGGTCAATTATTGGGTTAAAATATAAATAATACGGGTGTCATCTCGTTATTGGATAGTTTATGATTAAATAACCTTGTACAGAGTTAGAGGCATCCATTTCCTACCCTGTTAGCAGAGCTCACAGCTCGTGAGACTGTGCTATGGATAAGAATTGATAAACATCTGAGTCCAAACACAAAACTGCATCTCCCGTGCTTTAATCCTGGCTCTAACAAGAAGAAAAGAAGGAAAGAAACCCAGAGAATTTGCTCCACCCAGCACAGAGCCTCCCCTGCTCTCCCTGAGGGTGACCAACAACCTTCCAGAAATGGCTGAAGAATAATTAGTGAGAATCCATGATTGGAGGTGTTTAGAAAAAGCAAAAATGTTTTAATTAAAGAGAAAATAACAAATTATAGAGAACAAAGGACTCAAAGCCGTGCACAGTGCAGGGAGGGCCCTTGCACCTGCTGAGACACCCCAAAGAGCCCCGAGGATCTCCGAGCTCTCTGTTCTGTATTTAATGATCCAGGAGGGGTTTTTGGCTCGCTGCCCAACCCAAACCAGCCACATCCCTTGAGGAACAGCTCGAGGGTCCAACAGGGGCCTTTGTGCTGGCACTGGGACAGTTATGGTGAGAAGAGTGTGGAAGTTTCTGGTTCATCTTCCTGAAAAGTTCAGGGGTGAGGTTTAAACTCTTTCTGAATATGGGAACAGCTGTTAAATTGTGGGGGTGCCCTGCACCACCCTCCTCTCATGAGCTGCACCCCAAAGGGAGCCCCAGCACCCTCCAGCCCAGGAGAGCAGGAGGAGCTGGGGCAGCACCCGCGGTGAAGGCACGGAGCCGCTCCAGGGGCCGGGCACTTCCCTGGAATTCCAATGGATCGACCTCTGCCTGCCTCGTCAAGGCAGAACTCATCAAGGCTGGGTTGCATAAATCATCTCATTAGTGCTCTGCTCCTGCCCCTCGCCTCACACTCAGGGATGAGGTGCTGCTTTTCTCGGGAAATTATTCATGATGTTTATTCATGATCCTGCTTTTCTCAGGGAGCTGGGATCCTCGGAGGTGTCGGGGTGAATTCCAAGCACAGGAATGTGCCAGACTGGAGAGGAGGCAGGGACAGGAAAGGGCTGCAGGGATGGGATGGGATGGGATGGGATGGGATGGGATGGGATGGGATGGGATGGGATGGGATGGGATGGGATGGGATGGGATGGGATGGGATGGGATGGGATGGGATGGGATGGGATGGGATGGGATGGGATGGGATGGGATGGAAGCAGGAGTGGAATTGCTTTGCCAGGAGCATCCACCCTGTCCTGGGACACCAGGATGCAGCCTGGGGGAGTTCTCAGGCTCAGAGGAGTGATGGCATTGAGTCATGGGATGGTTTGGGTGGGAAGGGACCTTAAATCCCATCCCACCACATCCCATGCTGCCTCTGTGATCCCAGTGCTGCCCCAGTGATCCCAGTGCTGCCCCGGTGATCCCAGTGCTGCCTCTGTGATCCCAGTGCTGCTTCCTGTGATCCCAGTGCTGCCCCTGTGATCCCAGTGCTGCCCAGAGCCTGGGAATAGCTGGAACCTGGAAAAGGTGGGACCTGGATGAGGTGGAACATGGATAAGGTGGGACCTGGGTAAGGTGGATCCTGGACAAGGTGGAACATGGGTAAGGTGGAACATGGATAGGGTGGAACATGGATAAGGTAGTCCTGGGTAAGGTGGATCATGGATAAGGTGGATGGGGTTCACCACCTGAACTTCACCAGGGCACAGAGCAACCCCAGGCTGCTAAAAGTCACTTGGATGCAGGAATGCCAGGAAAAGGCTTTGCATGGAAAACATGTGGTTTTAAAAGGGGCTTTGGTAGAAGGATCTGGAATCCCAGGATCCCTGAGGCTGGAAAAGCCCATCCAGTCCCAGCTGTGCCCGATGCCCTCTCTGTCCCCAGAGCCCCGAGTGCCACCTCCAGGAATTCCTGGGACACCTCCAGGGATGGGCACTCCAAACCTTCCTGGGCACTGCCCAAGGGCTGAGCCCCCTTTCCATGGGGAAATTCCTGCTGCTGCCCACCCTGAGCCTGCCCTGGCCCAGCCTGAGGCCGTTCCCTCTCCTCCTGTCCCTGTGTCCCTGCCAGCAGAGCCCGACCCCCCCGGCTGTCCCCTCCTGGCAGGGACTTGTGCAGAGCCACCAGGGCCCCCTGAGCCTCCTTTGCTCCAGGCTGGAGTTCAGATCAGCCTCTGAACACCTGGAAAACCTCAGCCAGGATTTCCCCAGGAAAGGAGCACAGGGAGCTTTGGTGTGGGGAGAGCTGAGCCCCATCCCTAATCCCGAATGTGGGAAATGCCCCATTTGCCCACAGTGCCAAGTGTGGGGAGCACTCAGGGAGGGCTGTCCCTGCTCCCTGCTCCCTCCCAGGAAAGCTGCACACTCCAGCTGGGGCACCTCGTCAAGGATAATCATTTTATTAAGTCTTCAAGTGACAGAGAATCTGCTCCATATTAGGTTACTGCCTTCACTGCTTAATTAACTTTATTCCTACTTGGAGTTTGTTTAGTTTCACCTTCCAGCCTTTGCTTCTCATTATGACTTTTTTTGTTAAATTAAAGTGTTGGGATCGCCTGCCTGTGATGGCTCTAAAGAACACAGAGAAATTGGCTCTTACTTTTCCCTTGGGTAAATTAAAAAGGTCAAGTGCCTTTAACCCTTCATTTCTGTATAAAACTGAGAGAGACCTCCAGAGGAGACCATGGAGATATTCCAAGGGCTGGAGCCAGGCTGGCAGAGCTGGGAAAGTTCCCCTGGAGAGGAGAAGGATCCAGGGAGAGCTGAGGGTACCTAAAGGGGCTCCAGGAGAGCTGGAGAGGGACTGGGGACAAGGCAGGGAGGGACAGGACACAGGGAATGGCTTCAAACTGGGAAAGGGGAGATTTGGGTGGGAGATTGGGAATTGGGAATTCCTGGCTGGGCTGGAATTGCCAGAGCAGCTGTGGCTGCCCCTGGATCCCTGGCAGTGCCCAAGGCCAGGTTGGACATTGGGCTTGGAGCAGCCTGGGACAGTGGGAGGTGTCCCTGCCATGGCAGGGGTGGCATTTAAGGGTTTTAGGATCCCTTTAACCCAAACCATTCTGGGATGTTGCCCAGCATTCCCACAGCAGGGCACTGCTCTTCTGGAAAGCTCTGGAGCTGTGGGATTTAAGATCCATCATTCCAAGGCTGATTTTCCCTCATTCCTGCCTGTGCTGCAGCACCAGGACAGCTCCTGCTCAGCCCCTCCCCGTGCTGCTCCGATCGCTCCTTCTCCATCTCTCACCCCTCCAGCCTCCCCAGCTTCCCCCCCAGCCCCCCGGTGGCTGTGCTGGGTTTTTGGGATGTTTTCTGCCGCCCTCGCAGGCTGGGATTCCTGCAAACGCCCCTGCACAGCCCAACTCCATCCTAATTACTGCAGCTCACATCAGGAAGGAGCTGCACCAAGGCTGGCAGCCAAAAAACACCACGGAGGATATCATCAAAATAATAATTTAAAAAAAAATGCCAGGGAGGAAACTCCCAGGAGGACACTGAGAAAACTTCAGCCCAAACAGGGCCCTGATCAAAGCAGGAAAAATTTGAAAGCGTTTGACATCCAGGAACTCCCTTTTTATGCTGCTGGCAGGTGAGAGCTGCCTGCTCGGGCTGAGGAACGCCTGTGAAAACCCCATTTTCCAGGATTTACAGCTGCTGGCTCCAAAAGGAGCCGGGTGAATGAGCAGAAGTAGGGCGAGGGGAGGAGGAGAGGCTGGAGGTGCCCCGAGGGTCACAGCCCATATTCCTGGCTCTATATATAGATGTCCTCAATAGCAATGGGATCCCTTTGTTCTTCCCCACGGCCCGGCTGAGGGGGCAGCACGGACAGGGCAGGACGGGGGAGTTTGGCTCTCCCGGGTGCTGGGATCACACGGAGCACAAATTAACCTCAGATCTGTAATGTATGATCTAGGATAAATTCGTATTAAATTCGAATTTAGAATAAATTTGTATTGAATTTGAATTTAGAATAAATTCGTATTAAATTCGAATTTAGAATAAATTTGTATTGAATTCGAATTTAGAATAAATTCGCTAAGAAATAAAAAATACGGTATCTTTCTGTATAGAACCAAAAGAGCAACACACAGGATGAATTCCTGCCTCAAAAAATGTTTATTCTGAAAGATTATTTCCATCTAGTCAGACCACAGAAATATGCATTAAACAATAAGATAAATTTCGTCACCAGGACAAGATATTGGAAGGGATTACCATCCAGTAGGGTGTTAGAAATCTGAATGTTCCATGTCAGAAATCTGAATATTCCATGTCAGAAATCTGAATATTCCAGGGAAAACTCTTGTAAGAAGCACCACAAGAAAGGACTTGCATTAATAAGTGAAGAGGGACAAGATCAACGAGAGAAAAACGGGAAGACCCCTGGAATCCCTGAAAACAGGATAAAAAAGGACCCTGAGGAATCAGGACCTTGTGAACTGCCAGGGGTACGGAGCTGTCCCATCCCAGCTCACCCAGCACTGATCACCCAGCTCGGGGCTGAATTTTCCAATTTTATTTTGATTTTTTTAAATAAATTCCTTTAATTATTAAATTCCCTGATTCATTTATAACAGATCTGACTGTGAAAATAACTTCCCACTGGGCTTGTAGGGTTCCTCCTTGGAGCTGTTGTTGCCCTGTTCCCTGTCCCAGTGTCACATCAGTGTCACATCAGGCTCACACCAGTGTCACACCAGTGTCACACCAGTGTCATATCGGTGTCACATCGGTGTCACATCATTGTCACACCAGTGTCACACCAGTGTCATATCGGTGTCACACCAGTGTCACACCAGTGTCACACCAGTGTCACATCAGTGTCATATCAGTGTCACACCAGTGTCACATCAGTGTCACACCAGTGTCACACCAGTGTCACACCAGTGTCACATCAGTGTCATATCAGTGTCACACCAGTGTCACATCAGTGTCACACCAGTGTCACACCAGTGTCACACCAGTGTCACATCAGTGGCATATCGGTGTCACACCGGTGTCACATCAGTGTCACACCAGTGTCACATCAGTGTCACACCAGTGTCACACCAGTGTCACATCAGTGTCACATCAGTGTCATATCAGTGGCATATCGGTGTCACACCAGTGTCACATCACTGTCACACCAGTGTCATATCAGTCATATCAGTGTCATATCAGTGTCACACCAGTGTCACACCAGTTTCACATCAGTGTCACACCAGTGTCACATCAGTGTCATATCAGTGTCACACCAGTGTCACACCAGTGTCACATCGGTGTCACACCAGGGTCACACCAGTGTCACATCAGTGTCACACCAGTGTCACACCAGTGTCACACCAGTGTCACATCAGTGTCACACCAGTGTCACACCAGTGTCACACCGGTGTCACACCAGTGTCACACCAGTGTCACATCAGTGTCACATCAGTGTCACATCAGTGTCACACCAGTGTCACATCACTGTCACACCAGTGTCACATCAGTGTCACACCAGTGTCATATCGGTGTCACATCAGTGTCACACCAGTGTCACACCAGTGTCACATCAGGGTCACATCAGTGTCACACCAGTGTCACACCAGTGTCACACCAGTGTCACATCAGTGTCACACCAGTGTCACGTCAGTGTCACACCAGTGTCACACCAGTGTCACACCAGTGTCACATCAGTGTCACATCACTGTCACACCAGTGTCACATCAGTGTCACACCAGTGTCACATCAGTGTCACACCAGTGTCACGTCGGTGTCACACCAGTGTCACACCAGTGTCACATCAGTGTCACATCAGTGTCACACCAGTGTCACATCACTGTCACATCAGTGTCACACCAGCGTCACATCAGTGTCACATCAGTGTCACATCAGTGTCATATCAGTGTCACATCAGTGTCATATCAGTGTCACATCAGTGTCACACCAGTGTCACACCAGTGTCACACCAGGGTCACCATCAGTGTCACATCAGTGTCACACCAGGGTCACACCAGTGTCACATCACTGTCACACCAGTGTCACACCAGTGTCACATCAGTGTCACATCAGTGTCATATCAGTGGCATATCGGTGTCACACCAGTGTCACATCACTGTCACACCAGTGTCATATCAGTCATATCAGTGTCATATCAGTGTCACACCAGTGTCACACCAGTTTCACATCAGTGTCACACCAGTGTCACATCAGTGTCATATCAGTGTCACACCAGTGTCACACCAGTGTCACATCGGTGTCACACCAGGGTCACACCAGTGTCACATCAGTGTCACACCAGTGTCACACCAGTGTCACACCAGTGTCACATCAGTGTCACACCAGTGTCACACCGGTGTCACACCAGTGTCACACCAGTGTCACATCAGTGTCACATCAGTGTCACATCAGTGTCACATCAGTGTCACACCAGTGTCACATCACTGTCACACCAGTGTCACATCAGTGTCACACCAGTGTCATATCGGTGTCACATCAGTGTCACACCAGTGTCACACCAGTGTCACATCAGGGTCACATCAGTGTCACACCAGTGTCACACCAGTGTCACACCAGTGTCACATCAGTGTCACACCAGTGTCACGTCAGTGTCACACCAGTGTCACACCAGTGTCACACCAGTGTCACATCAGTGTCACATCACTGTCACACCAGTGTCACATCAGTGTCACACCAGTGTCACATCAGTGTCACACCAGTGTCACATCACTGTCACATCAGTGTCACACCAGCGTCACATCAGTGTCACACCAGGGTCACACCAGTGTCACATCAGTGTCACATCAGTGTCATATCAGTGTCACATCAGTGTCATATCAGTGTCACATCAGTGTCACACCAGTGTCACACCAGTGTCACACCAGGGTCACCATCAGTGTCACATCAGTGTCACACCAGGGTCACACCAGTGTCACCACACCACCAGCACAACTCTGACCCACCTCACTCCCGGGCCTGGCTCAGGCCAAAATTATCCCTACTCATATCTGGTTTTATGGCTGTGCCTGCAAGGACTCGAGCTCGGGCTTTGTAGGGAAAAATTCCCTGTAAAATGCAAGTTTGTCAATAAAAAAGCTCTTTGTGAGCAGCCTCCCACGGCGCCTGCCTCCGGGAGATCCATCAGGAAACGCGGCCTTTGTGGGCCTGCCAAAGGGCTTCCCTCTAATAAAAGTGAACTTATTGACAAGCTTTCCTGGCTGTTCTTTCCCGAGCTTTTGTAAAGATATAATTGTCAGGATGATATGGATTTATTTGGCGTCCTGGCTGGGCCTGAGAAATTACAGCTGTGCCTTCCTGTCAAACTCACGCCCTCGGCCAAATTGGGCTGAAATTGTGCAGCAGGGCTCACGTGGGAAACTGTGGGAGACAGCAATTCCAGGGGCTGGGCACTGAGGGGAGAGGGAAAATAGGGAAAAAAGGGGAAAAAAAGGGGAAAAAAGGGGAAAAAAGGGGAAAAAAGGGGAAAAAAAGGGGAAAAAAAGGGGAAAAAAGGGGAAAAAAGGGGGAAAAAGGAAAAGGGAAGGGAAGGGAAGGGAAGGGAAGGGAAGGGAAGGGAAGGGAAGGGAAGGGAAGGGAAGGGAAGGGAAGGGAAGGGAAGGGAAGGGAAGGGAAGGGAAGGGAAGGGAAGGGAAGGGAAGGGAAGGGAAGGGAAGGGAAGGGAAGGGAAGGGAAGGGAAGGGAAGGGAAGGGAAGGGAAGGGAAGGGAAGGGAAGGGAAGGGAAGGGAAGGGAAGGGAAGGGAAGGGAAGGGAAGGGAAGGGAAGGGAAGGGAAGGGAAGGGAAGGGAAGGGAAGGGAAGGGAAGGGAAGGGAAGGGAAGGGAAGGGAAGGGAAGGGAAGGGAAGGGAAGGGAAGGGAAGGGAAGGGAAGGGAAGGGAAAGAAAGTTAGGTTTAAAGTCAATAAGGAGAGAAGAAAACCCCTCTTTTCCTGGGATGACCAGACTCATTGATCAGCCTCTGGTGGGAAAACATTGGGAGCAGATTGCACAAAAATCCAGTGGATATCCCAGCCCTGGAAATGTCCAGCTTGGACAGGGCTTGGAGCAGCCTGGGACAGTGGGAGGTGTCCCTGCCATGGCAGGGGTGGCACTGGGTGGGATTTGAGGTCCCTCCCATCCCAAACTATTCTGGGATTTATGGTCTCCATAAGATTTGGATTTTTTGGCTTCTTTGTCTTAGTCCACGTCCAAGGAATGGGGTGACTCAGGTTATAAACGTGCACTCTGTAAAGGGTGTGAATACTCAAAGAGAACAAGTTCTAAACGTCCCTCTCTGCCTAAAGCCAGACCTGGCCCCACCAGGATGGGGCTGGAAAATCCCCTGGGTGAAAAGTCCCGCAGTGAGCAGGCTGTCAGATGGGACCCAGAACATTTCCTGCCCTTCCACACCCATCCATGTTCTGATTAGTGAAATACTCCTGGAATCTTCATCTCCACCCAGAAATATCCTTATTTTTAATTCTTTTTGGTGCTGATTCATTCCAGCTTTCCCTGGAGTCCTGGGATCACTGCGAGCCCTCCAGATCTGGTGGGTCCTGGGAATGTTTAAACCTGGAGAGAAAAGTGACTGAACCAATCCCTGCCAGATGTTAGACCATGGAATTCTGCCACGGAGTTTCATCCTTCCCACCTGACCCAGCAAAATCCCAAGGATTTGGGTGCTGGATAGAATATTCCCAGAATATTCCAGCTGAGGAACCCTCCACCACTCCCAAATCCAATGGAAGAGGTGAAGTTGGGGTGAAATCCCCCCAGACCCCAGATCCCATCCTGCAGCAGCCCCGTCAGGATTCACACACAAAACCCAAAATTGATTTGGGATCGCCCTGGGAACCTTTCCAAGAGCAGCCCAGTCTGCTCTGCCCCTGCCTGAAACTGAGCACCCTGGAGTTCCGAGACATTCCAGAAAAATTAAGTTGGGAAGAAGTAACTCTGTCCTTTATAACTCTGTCCTTTACCTCCCTTGCTCCTCAGATGATTTTCCTCTCATTTTTTAAAGCTCTACCCAAGGCTGCTCTCTGCCAACTTGATCATTCTGTGCAAATCCTACTTAAAATTCTCTGCTGCTCCTGAGAAATGGTGCAGCACACGGAGCCGGGGAATTTCAAACATCCTTGGTGTTTGTTGTTACCAGGAACGGGCATTTCCAGCATTTCCAGCATTTCCAGTCCCCCAGGCAGGGAAACATCCGGCGGCTCCTTGTGCTCAGACCTGCTCCGTTCCTGCCTCCTCCATTGGAAATTCCAGCACGTCAATTGTGACCTTGCTCAGTGTTCCACACAGGCCTGGGGGCACTGCTGGAATGCTCCTCACACAGCTCAAATTAACTGTGGGTTTAATAAAATTTTGTGGATGTGGGTTGGTTGGGAAGTCCATGAACCACCTCCCTCAGGGTGGGAGGAGAAGGTGAAATGGGAAGGATAACTCAGAATTTGAATTATACCTTATCAATTCAGGGTGTTGACATGATCATCTCCTTAAGAGATAGGCATGATTTGGGTATTTAGATAGGCATGGTTTGGGTATTTTTCATTATTATTATTTTATTTTTTTAATGTGAGACCTGCCCCTCGTAGGCACTCTGGAAAGATCCAGACAGGATGGGGAAGGTGCTGCCTCACTCTGGGCACTGCTCCTGCTTTTCATCTGGTTCCATGGATCCTCCAGATGCACATCCCTGAGCCCCGAGTTTCCCAAACAATTCCTGCCCTCATCCCAGGGGGATAAATCAGACACGGGACATAAAATGAGCACCAATTTCTTGGAGACTGAGCCTGAGCTCAAGCAGTAAAACAGCAAAAGGTTTTTCCCTCTCTGCATAAAAGAACACTTAAAATATATAAAATAAAGATTTTCCAGAAAACAGGGATGGGTGGGAGATTGGGAATTGGGAATTCCTGGCTGGGCTGGAATTGCCAGAGCAGCTGTGGCTGCCCCTGGATCCCTGGCAGTGCCCAAGGCCAGGTTGGACATTGGGACAGTGGGAGGTGTCCCTGCCATGGCAGGGGTGGCACTGGATGGGATTTGAGGTCCCTTTAACCCAAACCAGTCTGGGATTTGTGGATATATCCCCACATTCCCTCCAGCAGGGCTCTGCTTTTCTGGAAAGCTCCGGAGAGCTTCACTGAGGATCAGTGGAGTCCAACTCCGAGCCAAGAAACTTCTCCAGGCTCTTCATGGAAGCGTTGCCATCCATCAGAGCCACGTGGCTGTGGAACTCCCAGCCCTGTCCCTGCAGCAGGGAATGGGCTGAGAGGGGACATTCATCAGCCAGAATTAATCCTCTCCAGGTAAAAATGCCTCTGCCTCCCAATTAGGCTGCCGTGAGGGATGGAGGCGGAGGAGAATTGCTCACCTTAATTAGTCCCTGTGTGGAGCCTTGGCAGAGCCATCCCTCACATCCCTCACCTGCTGCCACCACCGTGGGCACCGACTGGGGGCACTGCAGGGACAGGACCCACATCCCTGCTCCTGCTGGGCACCCCTGCGGCTCTCCGGGGCGCTGGGAGCATCCCACGGGGCACAGGGAGTCCCCACGCACCCTGGCATTGCTCAGCATCCCACAGCAGAGAGGGGGATTGGTGAATAAATGTGAGGGAATTCTGTAGGAGCCATCCCACCCCTGGTGCTCCTCAGGCCCCAAAGTCGCTGCTCCTTGAAGGTAAAAATCTTCAAGGGAATCTTCAATGGGAAAAAACCTTCCCATTCTGTTACCAGCATATCTTATGGATGTTACAGAGTTTGAATCTGATCTTGAACACCTCAGATTACCTAAACACATAGAAAAACCCCATTTTGCAGCCCATCCCTGGGACTGAGCCCAGCTGACTGCTGGAATACACCTTTCCTTCCCATTCTGTTACCACTGAATCTTACAGATGTTACAGAGTTTGAATCCCTCTTTGAACACCTCACGTTATCTAAACACATAGAAAAACCCCATTTTACAGCCCACCCCTGGGACTGAGCCCAGCTGACTGCTGAAATACACCTTTCCTTCACATCCAGTCCCACAGCCTCTCCAGCACTCCCCAATGCTTTTGGTGCTGTCTCAGAGGTTTAAAAAAAGAATTGCAAGTTCTGCTGGACAGGGGTAAATCCAATCCTTTTAAACTCATCCTGCAGTAAGTGCATCGTCAGATCAATGCCCAGGGATCTCTGAAATTCCAAGGAAAGACATTTTATCCCCCCTGTTCCCGAGCCCATTGAAATGCAGGTGCAGCACCCTGGTCCTTGTGGCTCCACACACTGACTCACACCCCAATTCCAATTAGCTTTAGCTCATTAAATGGGAAGCAGGCTCGTTGTCATCTCGCCTCAAACAGGTCGAACATTCCTAATTGGGGAAAAAAAAAACCACCAAAAAACCCCCTCCAGTAGGTTCCATTTCATTTTTAGCCCAAAATGAGCCCATTCCTCACGGCTGCCTCGCAGAAGCTGCTCCCTAATTCCGGTGTCAGCTGAGCAAGGGGAGCTCATTCCTCACACCAACGTGGGTGGGAGCTCCTTTAATGTGCTGATCAATCCTTTCAGCAAGGAAAAATGTGCAAAAAGGCTCCCGGCCCCCCTGCCCTGCCCGATTCTCCCGTGGGATAAACACAAACACTCTGCAAACCCCAGGCTCTGGCAGGGCAGTGATCCAGGGTGGTTCTGGAGTGTCCTGGCCAGGGTTGGGAATCCCTGCGTTCCCCTGGCCAGGAATGGTGCCCTGCAGCAAATATTGTTCTCACTGAGGTGCAGCCCCCAGGCTCTCCCAGTTCCTCCCAGTAAAGATGTTGTGGGCAGCAGCTTGGAGCTGGTGGGCCTGAGGAAAATTCCCGGAAAATTCCCAACATCAGGAGCTGCTGCAGCCTCACCAACACTTCATTAGCAGGAGGCTGATCAATCAACATCTGATCAATCCAATTAGCAGCAGCAACTTGAGAAACCCTCCCAGGAGGAGTTTGCACACCCGGAGGGCCCCAGGGATGAGGGAAGGTCAGGCACATCCTGGCATGGAGCTCTGGGACATGGCCTGGACCCTCAGAGCCAGCTGGAAATTTGGGGAGGCTGGAGGAATCAGCCCAAAGACAGCTGGATAATGAGAGACAGGAGAAATTACATTTTGCTGCCCTACATCTGCTTTCCAAATCCAGTTTCTTTGGAGTCCAGATAGAAAAATTTTCATTTTCAAATAAAAATGTGACCTCTCTTCATGAGGAATTCCAGGAGGAAATCCCTGTGCCCCAGGCAGAGTAGGGATCAGAGACCCTGCAATGGAGTTGGTTTTACTGGAGTGAGTGGCTGATGCATTGCTGCTGCTGTCAAGTGTCAGGAACCCCCCAGAGCTATAAAAACACCACTTAAATTCCCTGTGATTTAAATCCTTTCCACTCTGGATGCCTCTGTTTGAGCCAGGGGCTGGTGGGACACAGGGCATGTCCCACCCAGAGGGCACAGAGGACAAAATCCATCAGGAGCTTTCCCATCCTCACCCCAAAGAGAGGAAATTGTGGGAAACAGAAAAAGCAGAAAACTTTCATAGCAGTGTGGATGTAGGCCTGAAGTTAAAAGAATATAAGAATAAGGACACAGAATAATAAAATTGTTTTTATTCTGTGCAGAGTTAGGCCTAAGCAAGTAGAAAAACATGTTAAGCAAGATAGAAGTTTAATAATGAAGCTCTGTGCTTTGTTTATAGAAGAGTATAAAAAGTTCCTGAATAACCAAAAAATATGAAACAAGCACTTGTATTGTTGGATATAAGGTATAAGTGTAGTTTTAATGATTGCTTTATGCAGATGCCTGTGAGCTCTTAACAATTTGCTGTTGGTTAGAAAACTTTTAAAAGGCCTTGTAGCACAGAGAATTCTCTGTTGTGGCACAGAGAATTCTCTCTTGTAGCACAGAGGATTCTGGCTGCTGTTGCAGGACGTGAGCTGTTGCCACCTTTCAATTATCCCACCCTGTACTGAGGCTGATGCTGCAATAAAAGCCCAAGGAACGTCTCCCATTATTTGGGAATATTTGATATCCAACAGGCAGCCACCCCAAGTCCTCCCCCCCGAAGTGTGTTTAACTTAACAAGGACAGAATTCCATTGTTGAATCCTGCTCATAATGGCCCGAAGCAGCAGAGGAGAAGCAATTACAGAGTTGTGCATTCCCAAATTCCCCTGCCCAGCCCGCCCTGGTGACCCCTCTCCAATTAGCCGCAGACACTGCAGGGAGGGGAGGGGAGGCCCCGGTGTGTGCTGTGATCTCGGGGCTCTGCCACTCCTCACGCAGCTCCCCGGGAGCTGATCCATTATTCATTCCCCATTATTCCTTCCCCAGCCCTCCTGCCTCTGCCTGGCAGCTGAGGGAGGCCCCAGCCCAGCCCCAGCCTGGCTCCAGCACACACAGGGCTGGGGGGACAGGGGTGACACCGCCAGTCCTGCTGCAGTCCCAGGCACCCATGGGTGCTCACTGTGTCCACCTGGGGCTGTTCCTGCAGCCCTGATCAATTTAATTAAAGTTCTTCCCTCAGAGGGTGCTGAGGCCCTGGCACAGGGTGCATCCCTGGCAGTGCCCAAGGCCAGGATGGACATTGGGACAGTGGGAGGTGTCCCTGCCATGGCACTGGATGGGATTTCAGGTCCTTTCCAACCCAAACCATTCCAGGATTCCCTGATATTGGAGATTAGGAAGAATTTCCTCATGGGAGGTGTTGTCCAGCCCCGGCACAGGGAGTCCCCAACATCTGAAAGTTCAAACACTGTGGATGTGGCACTTGAGGACACGGGGCAGTGGTGACCAGGGTGGGTTGGCAGTTGGACCTGCTGCCCTCAGAGATCTTTTCCAACCTTAAAAATCCTAGGAATCCCCAATTGTAGGGAAAGATCCATTTTCCAGGCCCACATTCCTATGGAATTCCCTTAAACCACTGCAGCAGTTCCCAGTTCAGCAATTCCCTGAGCCTGGCAGTGCCCAAGGCCAGGTTGGACATTGGGGCTGGAGCAGCCTGGGACAGTGGGAGGTGTCCCTGCCATGGCAGGGGTGGCACTGGGGGGGATTTGAGGTCCCAACCCACAGAACCGCTCCATTCTCTGCATTTGAGGCCTTTGCTCTCTTGGCTGCTGGGAGTGCCACCCTCCCCTGGGGACATCCCTGGGAGTTTGTCACCTCATGACCCAGGCACTGGCACTCCCAGTGCTGACTGGGGAGCACTGGCTGTGCACCCTGGGGTGCTCTCAGCCCCAGGGGACACCGTGGGTGACACTGAGGCAGAGCCACAGCAAAGGCCTGGATGTTCTCCCTCTCTCTGCTCTCCCTAAAGCCCTCCTGGCTCCTGCCCCCATTTTGGGTACAGCTGCCCCCAAAGTGTTCCTGGTGCCACCCCACAGCGAGGTCCTGCCCTCCCTGGCTTGCTGCCCTCACTCACAGGACCAGGGACTGTCCTGGTTTGGAAATATCCCACTGGGATCACTGAACTCCAGCTCCTGGGCCTGCACAGGGACACCCCGAACTCAGCATCCCAAAGCCTCTGCAGATGCCTCCAGGAGTTTCAGACTGGCAAGAGCTCCCCAGGCTGAGCCAGGGGTGATTCCCCTGATGCCTGAAGTTTTATTTCCCTGTATTCCATGCTCTGCGCTGCCCAGGGTGCAGCTCTGAGCTCTCAGTCAGGGTCACTCAGCTCTCTGCACACAGCACGGACACAAAACAAATCCTTGTCCTGCTGCACACCAAGGACAACTGGGACAAGTTTCCAGGCCCCAAAGCACCAACAACGGGGGCTGCAGGGAGAGAACAAGAAGGGTGGGACTGCATCAGCTGGAGCTGGGATTGGACAATGAAACCCCAATGTGCAAATGGACCCAAACTGATCAAAGGGTGAGACCTGGGGACCGTTTGTCCATTTTGCGTCCATTTTGTGTCCATTCTGTGTCCATTGTGTGCCCATTTTGTGTCCATTTTGTGTCCATTCTGTGTCCATTTTGTGCCCATTCTGTGTCCATTTTGTGCCCATTTTGTGCCCATTTTGTGTCCATTCTGTGTCCATGCTGTGTCCATTTTGTGTCCATTTTGGGCCCACCTTGGGTGCAGCCCTGCCCAGGCTCTTGTCCTGCCCAAGGTGTCCCCTAAAGGCCTTTCAATAAATCTCTGCTTTATTCTCTGTCCAATCTCTGTTTCAGCTCAGCTTCCCAGCTGCTCACACGGGTGAGGGTTTGAGGGCAGAGCAGCAGGCTCTGGAGCTGCTAATTAAACCATTTAATCAGCAGGCTTTGATGGCTCTGCCTGTCCCCAGCTTGACAAAGCTCCCACCAGGCAGGAGCAGCCCTGGCCAGCTGCACCCCAGATCGTGATCCTGGGGGCCGTAACCCTCTGAAATATTTAGGTTGACAAAAGCCAATGTTTGCTTCATCCCTTGCCAAATTTGGGGGTGGATCATGACGTGGAATATTTTACAGCAGCCCAGCTGCCTTTGCCTGCAGGACTTGGGTGTCTCACAGGAGTTACCCACAAGTGGATTTGCCTTTTTCTCCTGCCCTGTGTGCTGGTTCCAGCTGCAGTCAGGCCATGCACTCCCAGCTCAGCGCAGGAAATGTGCTCAGCAGAGATAAAAACGCTGCAGTTCTGCCTGCTCTGCTCTGGTCCCAGCCATGGCTTCACTCCCAGGGCAGCTCTGGGAAGGGTTTGCACCAGGCTCAGGTGAGGGAAGACCTCAGTGTCACACCAGGACACGAAATGAACTCGCACTCACACGCAGAGACATCTAAGGTAAAAAAGGGGAAGTTTATTTGCAAAGTTGGAATTTATAAGTTTTTCACAGTGACAGTGGGTTGGAGGATGCAATCCCACCTCTCAACCACGCTGGTCACACCAACTGTCCTTCAATTCTCTCCTCCAAGAAGGAATGTGAACAACCCCGTGTTTGTGTGTGAAAATTCCAATATAAAAAATGTAAACATCAGAAGGCTTTCGAAAAAGAGGGCGACACCTCAGGGGAGTTTTGTGCATTTTAAACATGCAGAGGGTGTGAACAATCACATCAGCACCTTCCTGCCCTGAGAATGAAACAGTCCCAGCAGGAAACCTCCACTCCTGACCCATGGCTTCTCCAGGCCTTCCCTGCCCTCCACAGGCACAGGAATCTGCTCCAGAACAACTCCTGCAGCTCCAGCACAGGGAATGGGACCCCACTCCCGCTCCTGGTAAATGTTGGCTCCTGCCTTGGATCCTGATGGCACACAAGGCATCACCTGCTTGGAATTCTGTTCCCAAAACAGAATCCTGGAATGGTTGGGGTGGGAATGGACCCCAAACCCCACCCAGAGCCACCCCAGCCATGGCAGGGACACCTCCCACTGTCCCAGGCTGCTCCAACCCCAATGTCCAACCTGGCCTTGGGCACTGCCAGGGATCCAGGGGCAGCCACAGCTGCTCTGGCAATTCCAGCCCAGACAGGAATTCCCAATTCCCAATCTCCCATCCATCCCTGCCCTCTGGGAAGCCATTCCCTGTGTCCTTTCCCTCCAGCCCTTGGAAATGTTCTCCACATTTCCTGTGGGGAAATTTTCAGGTCCTGGACATCCCCAGTTAGGTCAAGCCTGGCCTTGCACCCACTCCCCTTAAATATTAATAAATTTCCTTCTCCAAAACTTCCACAGAAATTCTGCCCAGTCTCAGCCTTGTCTAATGATTTCTTGCCACACACACGAGGTACAAAACATCCCCAGGCCGTGGGGACCAGGCAGGGTTGTGGCAGAAGATTTCAGCTCTCAGAGCCTGGCACAGATGCAGGCTGTGCTCTCTGTGGTGCCTCTGCTCCCTCACACAATCTCTTTAAAATCCAGAGGGAGTCCCACTTTAATTTACAGAAATTTAATGACAATATTGCTTTGGAAATGAGAGTTAACTTCTGGACAGCGTGGATTCCTTCATGTGATGAGGAGGAAGTGTGCCTGCAATGATAATCATTTAATAGAGCCGTGTGGGTAAATATCAAAGAATTTGTAACTCTTTATTGATGCTGTGCTCACAAAACACTTCAGATAGCTTTTTTTTTAATATCTTATCTGAATTTTCAGTGCATTTCACCTGCATGGCTTGGTGCATTTGCAGTTTCCTCATTCCTCATTTAACTGAGGAGATTTCTGCCTGTTCTGGGGACCCCAAAAGGTGGGGAGAGCTCTCAGAGGGGCTGAGCCCAGCCCTGCCCTGGCCACAGAGAGGAGCAGCTTTGTCAGCAATTCCCTGATGGAATCTCCGGGCAGAGCAGAGATTCTTGGGCTGCCAACACAAAGAATTTTTATCCCTGTCCATCCCAAGGTTCAGCATTTTTGGGATATTTCCACGCCACACCTCACCTGTCCTTCCTTTCCTCATCACGCTCCTCATCCTGCAGCTTCCCACACCTTCTTCCCTCAAAATATCCAATTTTGGGATGTTCCAGAGGCACTCCTCTGTCAGGCTGGGTTAAAATATTCATATTTTCCATGCAGGTTTCTCTCCTGGTCTGGTCCATGCCCATCTGACCCGGCTCCAGTTTTATTTCTGTTTTTATCCAAGTTAAGCCTTCAAACCTTTGGATTTCATTTAAATATCTTTTATCCTCGCTTGTCTCTGTGCACAGGGATTTTTCCCTGAAACAGCAAATATTTGGGGGAAGTGGAAACTCAACAGGGGCTGCTCCTGCACTTCCCATCTTTCCCATGGATTTGGGATATATGAAAAATACAAAAGCTAAAATCCTCAGGCATCACTGGATGCTCTTTTCCTCCAGCCCAGACAGCCCAGGAGCAGCCAGAACCAAGGCATCACCCAAACCCGTGGGATCCACTGCAAATGTCCTGCCAGAGAGCAGAAATTAAGGAATTCCCACCTCACCATAAGCAGGGAGAATTTCCCTGAGCTTGCAGAATCCAGGGAAGTTCACACTTGGATTGAGGACCTGCCCAATGGCCCCATCCACAAATTCCAGACAGCAAAGCTGTGCAGGAGTCACTCAAGTTTTCATGGAATTCCAGAGCAGTTTGGGGGTTAAAGCTCATCCATTTCCACCCTGGCCATGGACAGGAACACCTTCCTCCATCCCAGATTTTTTTAACCTTTTTTCCTGAACTTTTCCATCCTGGTTTAACATCTGTGCTGTGGCCAAACTCCTCCTGCCAGTCTGGAGCACCTTTGGCTCATCCAGTGATGCCTTAGGAATTCAGCTTTTCTATTTTTCATATATCCCAAATCCATGGGAAAGATGGGAAGTGCAGGAGCAGCCCCTGTTGAGTTTCCACTTCCCCCAAATATTTGCAGTTTTAGGGAAAATCCCTGTGCGCAGAGACAAGCGAGGATAAAAGATATTTAAATGAAATCCAAAGGTTTGAAGGAGTTTATTTTTAGCAAAGCCAGCTGGGGTTTGAGATTTCACTTCCAAGGGAAATCCTGCAAAAAGCAAGGCATGAACAGAGGAGTGGGAATCAGAAAGGAAAGTTTTGCTTTAGAATATTCCTGCAAGACAAATAATTCGGGGGAAAATTGGAGGATATCAGAACACCAGGAGCTGTTCTAATTTCCATGTCGTTTCCACTCACACACCCAATGTGTGTTTAATAATAAAATATTATCAGTAATGAAATCAAACAGCCCATTTGGAACAGGGAAATGTCTGAATGAAGACACAACATGGGAGAGTTTTTAACAGATAACGTTGGAAATTCCCCTTGCACCTCCCCAAAGTTTAGGTGCTGATTTTATGGATCATCCCCTGCTCCTGCAAGGCTGCAGAGCTGCCACAGCAAAGCTCAAAGCATTGCCTGGACAAAAGAAAAGCACAAAAAAAGAAATATTTCCTTTCCAGAACCTTCTGATCCACAGAATCACCCAGAGGTTTCCAGGGTTTGGGCATTCCTGCCCTGGCTCACGTCAAGCCCCAGCACAAACCAGGAGGAATTAAATGTGTTTGTAACAAAATTCTCTCTGGGCCAAGGAGATTATTTTTATTTCATTCTTCAGCTATCAAACCCAAACAGCTTTGATCATTGCTGCTTCTCCTTTGTTTCCTGGGCTTAATTTTTCTTTCTTGAGACGAGAATGATTTCCAAGGCAGCCGAATTCCTGCTGTGAAGCCAGGTAGGCTCTGCCAGCAGAGCAGCTCCCAGGGGCTCTCTCTGTTCCCATTGCATCCCCCAGAGCATCAAGGAGTCTGTTCAGGGCCTCCCACTCCTCCAGGGAGGGGAAGGAAAAACCTGCAGGCTGCTAATACTCATTTGAAAGCTTTCTTCAAGAGGCAGTGACCTAAATAAGCTGAATTCCCGGGATTTATCCCCGTGCCTCCACTCCTGGGAGATGTGAGAGCAGAGACTCCGTCCTGCCGTCCTTGGGATGACAGTGGGAGCCTCAAAAGCCATGCACAGAGACAAAATCACCTTCCAGGAGCCCTTAAAGGATTAATTACTGCTCTTCCATTAGCCAGCACGTCTGAAAAGCATTTTGGGGGTGCTGGGGGGACTTTTCCTGCTGCTGTTCCAAACCCTTTGGGAAGGGGCAGCCCCAATCCCACATGGCTCACTCTGCCCTGCCCTGTCCCCCGGGAATGGGGCTGGGAACGCTCCTGGAACCAGCTGGAGCTCCGGGTGCATCTCCATTGATATTTTTGGGAATGGGAAGGAGTCAGGGAGAGCCAGGGCTGCAGCTGTGGCAGCTCCCAGGGGTGCAGCTGACGGGATGAGCTCCAACTGCTGAGTGGGGCTGTCCTAGGTGACAATGTAAAATTGTAAAATTGTGCCCAAGGTTTGTATTCCATCCCCATGAGCCGTTGGAGCCAAGGTGGGGCCGTGTTTTCCTTATCTTCTGTTAACGAGCCCAACAATGCCGTGCCCATGGCTCACAGATAACTCCAGAGTTATCTCTGGTTCATGGGCCAGCAAGGACCCACTGCAGGGCTCATAAATAATTCCCTCAGAGTTATCTCTGGTTCATGGGCCAGCAAGGACCCACTGCAGCACTCATAAATAATTCCCTCAGAGTTATCTCTGGTTCATGGGCCAGCAAGGACCCACTGCAGGGCTCATAAATAATTCCCTCAGAGTTATCTCTGGTTCATGGGCCAGCAAGGACCCACTGCAGCACTCATAAATAATTCCCTCAGAGTTATCTCTGGTTCATGGGCCAGCAAGGACCCACTGCAGGGCTCATAAATAATTCCCTCAGAGTTATCTCTGGTTAATGGGCCAGCAAGGACCCACTGCAGGACTCATAAATAATTCCCTCAGAGTTATCTCTGGTTAATGGGCCAGCAAGGACCCACTGCAGGGCTCATAGAATGAGATCTGCCCCTTGGGAGATGCTCCGGCCAGGGGGAGGAGCCAAGCATTCCCACCTGGATAAATCCAGGGTTTGGGACAGCACAGGTAGCTTTTATCCACTGGACTCCCAGAGGAGACAAGAGCTGCCAGACCTTTCTACAGGAATCACTGCTTGGACAAGACCATCTCATCTGGACTGCCACTACCACCCTAACAGGTGTCAGGTTGGATTCTGACTCTGTCAGTGTTTTTTTTGTACTATTACTTTTATTTTATTTTACTTTATTTTCTTTTCATCTTATTAAATTGTGTTTCTGACTTGGAGTCCTTCACTGGTTTTGCTTTCAAACCAGCACAGGGGCTGATCCCCCCCATCCCTGCCACAGGCTTGGGAAAAATTCACTTTCTTAGGTTCACTTTCTTAGAAGAATTTATAAGTTTAATAAAAAATTTTAAAAATAGACAATTAGAAGAGATAAAAGCAAAATACAGTTTCTGGGCCTAGAATGTTTGGCACGGAGCCAGCCAGCACCCTGCTAATAAAAATTTGTTCCTTAAAAGTATCAGCCTGTTGCACGTTTATAAATTCATATATAATTTATAAATTCACATGCACGATTCAAGCATTCCTTTTGAGTGTGAATTTCTTTGTTCAGTTTTAACTCCCCCAGTCATTTTATTTGCTAGATCCATCTGCAGGTGGCTCAATTCATCTGATCCCATAAATTCTTCTCCTGGGGTTCTGGTCATCTTTATTTGGACAAGATCCTTGATAACAGAAGTTCAATAACTTTTTGGTCAGCAATCTTCATGCAGGAATGCAGGTTGACTCCCCCGTCCTTCTGGTTTGGCCTGTCTAGATATTACAGGAAAAAAAAAATCCCAGTCTTTTACTTTTAACACCGTGTTACAAGCAAAAAGAAAACATATATTAATCACTTTCCTAAACTCTATAAATAAATGAAATTAAAGTACAATCTTCCCACATTATACATATCGTATTCATTTTAATATTTGTGAAAAGCCAACTTTATAATGTGCATTTATAACAGATTCCTTGGTGGAATTCATGGAATTCATGGAATTCATGGAATTCATTAATGACACAGCCACCCTGGGCTCTGTCTGCATCGGCAGGGATGGGGTGGGGACAGCAATTAATGGATTTAAAACCACTCGGATTTAATTGCTGGGAGCACGAGAAGCAGTAACAGCACCAGGAGGCAGCTCCCAACCAGCCTCCCCAAAAGGGATAAAAGCAGCCAAATCTCTTCTCTTTGATCCCCCAGCTCACACGGAGAAATCTGAAGGTTTTAATTGTGGGATAACACAGGGGACGTTTCCTCTGAAGCCCGGTTGACTCAGTGATCCCTAAAAACCCCTGAAACCTTTGAACAAAAATCAGATTTCAGTCTTAAGAGAGCTTTTCTTCATCCTGCAGGGCAATGAAGGCCTGGACATCTCATCTCTGTGATGAAAGGGTTCAAAGAACAGCACCAGAGCCAATCCATCTGAAAATCAGGATATGCAAATCCTGGAAAAACCTCTGGCTGCTGGAGCATTCCCCAGGCAATGTTCCCTGACCACTGGATTTGCATTTTCTCCTGGAGAACCCCATGCAAGCCAAAGGTTGATGGATAGTCACACCCATTTAAGCTCTAGAGTCAGAAAAGAAGGAAATTCGGGATATTTTAAAGGAATTGAGGGTAACAGTGTGTTATTCCTGCATTATTTAATGCCCTGCTGTGTGTCAGGCAACAGAGCATCCAAAACTCTGGGAGGAAAAAAAGGAAAACTCTCCCTGTTGGTGGCAATTCCAGCAATAATTGGCACCTTCTCCCAGATCCTGACTGCTCCCAGTGCAGGTCAGTGATGCTGGAACAAGGCTGGGAGCACAGGGATTTAATGGTGAGGGGATTGAACTTGTCTGTGCTTTTATCAGAGCAGTAATCTGCCCTGCCAGGTTCCACGTGTCAGACCTCAGCCTGGGCTGAAATTTTCTGTGTTGAGCTGCCCTGTGTCAGGGGTTTTAGGAAAAGTTGGGGGTTCCTACCCACACATGTGTACGTTTTCAATGAAGACCCTTGACAAACATGAATTAATAATCTGCCCTGCCATGTTCCCCATGTCAAACCTCAGCCTGGGTTGAAATTTTCCATGTTGAACTGTCCTGTGTCAGGGGTTTTGGGAAAAGTTGGGGTTTCCTACCCTCACATACATAAATTTTCAATGAAGACCCTTGACAAACATGAATTAATAATCTGCCCTGCCACATTCCCAATGTCAAACCTCAAACTGGGTTGAAATTTTCCATGCTGAGCTGTCCTGTGCCAGAGGTTTTAGGAAAAGTTGGGGGTTCCTACCCACACATGTGTAAGATTTCAATGAAGACCCTTGACAAACATGAATTAGTCTATGTTGAGCTGCCATGTGCCAGGGGTTTTAGGAAAAGTTGGGGGTTCCTACCCTCACATGTGTAAGTTTTCAATGAAGACCCTTGACAAAGATGAATTTGCTGATAGAGGGCTTGTGAGAAAAGGTGGGATGGGACGGTGATGGGACAGAGATGAGAGATCTTTGGAGTCAGGGCTGGGTTTGGAGTGTGCAGTTCATTGCACAGGGTGTGGGTGAAGGGGCCCTGCTGGGAGCTGCCAGCACAGCTCAGAGCAGAGAGAGAGTGAGGAGGAAGAGGAGAAAGGAGAGAGTGAAGAAGAAGAAGAGGAGAAGAGGAAAAAGAGAGCGAAGTTCCCATTCCAATCCATTAAATCTTTTCTGTACTGAATATTCTGATTTACACCAACCAATCCAGCACAAGATACAAATCCTACAGCATTTACACACAGCCCATAAGAATCATTACATTCCCATCCTGTGTTATATTTTAAACCATAAAAACGACTCTTGGGACCCCTCCTGCCGAGCCAGCAGGGTCTGCTCTGACCCTTGGGCTCTTGGTAAGGAGAAGGGCAGTGTATAATTAATTAATTTAATTATTTAACCCTCAGCTGGCCATACCATTGTTTTCCAGTTGTTCAGTAACCAAAGCTCAGCATCTCAGACATCCAAACTTGCTTTCAACTCTATTTCACTGATAGGTTTCATATTCTCTAAAATAAGCAGTTTATATTTATAAGGTTTTCCTGTTTCAGGAAAACCTTATAAATATAACCCTCCCCAACAAGGGTTAAATTTTAAATTTTAAGTGGAGTTACACAGAATCACTGAGTTTAGAAAAGATCTCCACGGCCAACAAGCCCAGCCTGTGCCTGATCCCACCTTGTCACCAGTGCCACCCCCAGTCACTCCTTGGACACCTCCAGGGGTGAGGACTTCACTGGATGCTCCTGAAATTCCAAAGGAAAAGTGCTCCCATGGCTTGCACAGGCATCTTGAGCATCAAACCTCTCCCTAAAGCTCGGGTTTGGGCAGCTCATCCCCCTGCAGAGCTCCCGGGAGGAGCAGAGCCTGGTTTAATTTGTTAGAGGTCATCAAGGCTTTGAGAACGAAGCTGAAAATCCCTTGAAAAGTAAAAATTTAACCAATTCAGCCTCACCTCGCTGATAAACTCTGAGCCCAGCCAGAGCTGGAGTTAATTATTCTTTTAAAGGCGGATTTTTCCTGCACACACTCGGAATTATCTCTGCCATCCCCACACAAATCTCTGATAACGTTAATGAACTCCAGGGCCTGCCTGTGGGATCACTTGGCTGCATCAAAAAACTCGTGGTGGGGAAAACTCAGGAGTGATAAAGGAGGAGCCTGGTGGGGATCTGAGTGCCACCCCCAAAGGAGAGCTCAGCCTCGGGGGAGCATCAGCACCACTGCAGCCCGAAATGCAAATTGGCACTCAGGGATTGCTGAACTGGGAACTGCTGCAGTGGTTTAAGGGAATTCCATAGGAATGCAGGCCTGGAAAATGGATCTTTCCCTATAATTGGGGATTCCTGGGATTTTTAAGGTTGGAAAAGATCTCTGAGGGCAGCAGGTCCAACTGCCAACCCACCCTGGTCACCACTGCCCCGTGTCCTCAAGTGCCACATCCACGGTGTTTGAACTTTCAGATGTTGGGGACTCCCTGTGTTGGGTCTGGACAACACCTCCCATGAGGAAATTCTTCCTAATCTCCAACATCAGGGAATCCTGGAATGGTTTGGGTTGGAAAGGACCTCAAATCCCACCCAGAGCCACGGCAGGGACACCTCCCACTGTCCCAATGTCCAACCTGGCCTTGGGCACTGCCAGGGATCCAGGGGCAGCCACAGCTGCTCTGGCAATTCCAGCTCAGCCCCTCCCAGCCAGGAATTTCTCCCCTGGTAAAACTTGAAACCATTGGAGATTAATTCTGAGCATTTCCTCTTTTATTGGCCAACATTTTAACGAATCTGTCTCTGAGGAGTTCTGGCTTAAAGTTCTGGAGTTCCAGAAAAACATAAGGTGATAAAAAAGCTTTCCACAAATCCAGGAAGGAAAAATTTATTCCTGAGTTACTTTGCAGCTTTCTCTTTGCTTTTGGAGATGTGAAACCTCAGTGAAATTTAATGATTTCACCTTTTCCTCCTCTTTTCACTCTTATGACTGAACTCCACCTTTCCATTAAACAAAAATCTGGGGTTTGTTCAGTTGTTGCCTGGTGTAAACCCCAATTCCCAAAATTCAGCAGCCATACCCTGGCCAGAGGTCAGGAACACCTCAGGGCTTTGTCCTTCCAATTTCACCTTCTGCAAACCATCCCATGCTCCAAAATCCTCTGCAAGAAACTCCCCAGGGCCGTGCCACGTGTGCCAGCCCTCCAGGAATTCACCAGGATAAATTATCCTGACCTTCCCTGGTCTGAAACACCTTCCCAGCCTCCCCTTCTTCCTGTTGGGTTTTTAATTCTGCTCTAACCTTGTAATTTTTATTCTTTTTCAGCGTCTGCTTGCCCAAATTAGATGCAGCGTGCTAAGATTAACTACATCAGAGCCACCTAATGAGATGCAAATCCTGCCAGCGCTCTTCTATTAATATCCCCCCGAATATTTCCTGGGGGGGCTGGGATTTGCTGGGATCTGGAATTCCCAGTTTCTCCCAGCACCCTGCTGGGGTCAGTTCCAGCCAGGCTGGACCACCTGGAGCAAGGTGGGAAACAACTTCTGCTCCTGCAGGAGGTACAAAATGAGGGTGGGAAGTGTTCTCCTGGATAATTTTACACAGCTGGAATCCCTGGGCTTGGAAAAACCCTCCCAGACTGACCCAAGCTGTGCCCAGTGCCCACCTTATCCCCAGTGCCACCTCCAGGAATTCCTTGGGCACCTCCAGGGATGGGAATCCACCCTCCCAATGCCTGACTGCACAAAATCTGCAAGGCAGTCACCACCTCGGTGTTTTTCCCTATGTTCAGGGAAAAAGTTGTTTTTTCTCTGCTCAAATCTTCCGAATTTGTACTCAATAAAAAAAGGCCTGGTTAATTCCTAAATTATTCCACCAAGTGGCTTACATAATCTGCTGGTGCAATATCTATACCCTGTGTTTCTGATGTTTTTAGGATGAACTTGTTATAAGAATTCGATAAAACATGAAAATGTGTTGGAGCAAATATTGGATGACTCTTCCCAGTAAAATGGGGGAAAATATCAAAAAATTTTTTTAAAAATTTAAACTTTTTTTTTGCCTGATAAAACCACACTGAGTGTCTGTCCCTGACGCTGTTTTACACCACAATGACACAGACTCTGAAATTCAAAAGGCTGAAAATGACTCATTTATTTTGGGATGTATCTCCCTTTTATACCATTTTACACAGAGCAGTTTGATTGGTGAAACAAAGACAAACCTCTCCAGTCACACTGGTCAAACCAAGGGACATCAGGAGGAAACCCCTCCTGTGAGAAGGAATGGATAACACAGGTACAGACACAAAAACATTTCTGTTGTTATCAGAAACTCACCTGGGAAAGGAATTTCAGAAACCAAAACATCTCAGGCATGAAATCAGGGGTCTGTGTCCCCACTGTGGATGTGTGTCCATCATCTCACCTTTTGTTCAGCACTCCCAGAAACCTGGAAATGAACCCAGAGGTGCCCGGGGGTACAAAGGAGCAGAGGGAAATCTGTTGTGAGCCCCTCTGCCCATCCCAAGGGAAAACTCCTCCAGTCACCTCTGCCTTGGATGTGGCTGGTTCCACCTCCCTGTTAAACAGCAGGAAATATTCAGCCTTTAATTATTTATTCCAGTGCTAAAAGGGGATGCAGAGGAAAGGGGGAGAGGGGGTTTTTCCAAGGATGGGGAGAGATCGGACAAGAGGGAATGGGATCAAACTGAACGAGGGCAGGGGTGGATGGGAGATTGGGAATTGGGAATTCCTGTCTGGGCTGGAATTGCCAGAGCAGCTGTGGCTGCCCCTGGATCCCTGGCAGTGTCCCAGGTTGGACATTGGGACAGTGGGAGGTGTCCCTGACATGGCAGGGGTGGCACGGGGTGGGATTTGGGGTCCCTCCCACCCAAACCAGTTTGGGATTCTGTGTTTTCCACACTGAGCCGGGTTTGAGCTCTCAGCAGCTGCACTTTGCTGCCCTCCCCGTCTCTTCCCTGTGAATGTTTGGAGCTGTTTCTCCTCTCCCGAGCCGTTTCCATGGTTTTCCAACAGTTCCCAGCGTTCACGTTCAAAAGTTGATGTTTTGCTATGCTGAGCGTGATGTTCTGGAGATCCGGGGCTTGCAGGGGATCCAACCCCCTCTGTTCCCTCTCTTTGCCTTCCCACTCCACATTCCAGCCCTGGTCATTTTTCCCACTGAATTTAACCCCATCCCAGCAGTTCTGGGAGAAGATAAAAAAGGATGGGAAGGGATTTAATTTTTTTATTTTAGCAATTCCCATTTGCAGAGTGCCCGGCACTCCCAAATTCCACTCAGGAATTTACTCCATCACTACAGCCCCCAGATCTGCTCCCGTTGAGGATGGGGCAGGGAAAAAGGAACCTTGGGAGGGTCTCAGGGTGGGCAGGGATTGGGAAGGTTCAGGTGAACTGGGACCAGTGGGAATTCCCAGTGCCAGCAGGATCCCAGCATTCCAGAGGGGAAGCAGCCCCTGTCACAGTCTGATTCCAACACTAAATACAAATAAAAATCCATAAATAATACAAAAATCATATAAAATAATGGGTATCAGAGACAATGATACCACATGAATGCATGGAAAATAAACAAAATACTCCGTGTGCAAAAAAAGCCATAAATGGTGTCTATCAATAATATATTCCATATTTATATCGCATTTATTACATTAATATTACATCTATAACACAGATCTATACATTCCTTCTTCCTGCTATGCACACAGGGCTTTTATACACACACATATTTCTTTTCACCAAGAAGTAGAAACGTCGTTCTGTTATTTCTCAGAGAAATATATTTTTATTGCCTCGTATTTCTCTATAAATCCACATTACACATAAATATAAAAATATGTGATGGATAATCCCGACAATAATGCAGGGCCATTATTCACATATTGCCCTATATTTATATACAATGTGTGGTTTATATGGGGTATAAAACTGATAGACACCATAAATATAATTATATTTATATAAAGATTAATGCAGATTCAATTTGGGGTTATCTCTATTAAATACACACATTTCTGCTCTCCTCTCCAAAAATTCCTTGTATTCATCCTGCTCAGAAAGGTCCATTTTAAAAATTGAAATTGAATTTTATGGAAATACAGAAAATATTTTCCCTTTGAAACCTCCAGCAGGATTTCTCTGCCAGGGTGCCCAATGCCCCATTCCTGGAGCACCGGGATGAGCCCGGGGCTGGCATTTTATGGGATTGATTTGGGTTTGAAACACTTTGAGAACTTCACTGATAAAAAAATAACAATAAAAAATTGTGAGCAAAGGGAAACGAGATGAGATTGCCAATTTTTAATTTGGGGGGGTTTTTTGGGTTTTTTCTCTTTCTTTCTTTCTTTATTTCTTTCTTTCTTTCTGTCTTTTGGGGGGGTTTTCTTGTTTGTTTCTTCCTTTTGGGTTTTGTTTGTTTGTTTTTAAAATTTTGGGGTTTTGTTTCTTTCTTTCTTTGGGGTTTTGTTTGCTTTTAAATTTGGGGGGTTTTGTTTGTTTCTTTCGTTTCTTTCTTTTGGGTTTTGTTTGTTTGTTTGTTTAAATTTTGGGTTTGTTTGTTTGTTTTCACAATTTCGGCATTCCATGGGAATTCTAGAAATGACAATTTTCCTGCCAGTACAATAGGAGGGAAAAATGTCTTTGATCTCTTTGTAACCTGGGGGTGAATTCTCCATCCATGGCCAACCCATCCGTGCCCAGATCAATATCCACACATTCCCAATATCTGATATCCAATATCCGATATCCAATATCCGATATCCAATATCCAATATCCAATATCCAATATCCATTATCCAATATCCAATATCCGATATCCAATATCCGATATCCGATATCCGATATCCAATATCCAATATCCAATATCCAATATCCAATATCCATTATCCAATATCCAATATCCGATATCCAATATCCGATATCCGATATCCGATATCCGATATCCAATATCCAATATCCAATATCTGATATCCCATATCCAATATCCGATATCCAATATCCGATATCCAATATCCGATATCCGATATCCAATATCCGATATCCGATACCCGATATCCGATATCCAATATCCAATATCTGATATCCAATATCCAATATCCGATATCCGATATCCGATATCCGATATCCGATATCCAATATCTGATATCCGATATCCGATATCCAATATCCAATATCCAATATCCAATATCCAATATCCGATACCCAATATCCAATATCCAATATCCAATATCCAATATCCAATATCCAATATCCGATATCCGATATCCAATATCCATACCTCACCTACAGATCCATCAGAGCCAAGTAAGATTATTTAGGAGGCCATATCTAACCCACAGCTACAGAATCATTTTCTGTGTGTTCTGTACCCTAACAATGCTGGGGGGCGCTCCTCACCCAGAGCATCCCAAATCCCAAAAAAATCTGGGATTTGGCTGTGCCTCATTG
Source organism: Acrocephalus scirpaceus scirpaceus (assembly GCA_910950805.1). Lineage (NCBI taxonomy): Eukaryota > Metazoa > Chordata > Aves > Passeriformes > Sylviidae > Acrocephalus > Acrocephalus scirpaceus. Next base: position 1,342,426 of record OU383780.1, read on the forward strand.
CAATAACCCCAGGTGATGAAGGTGCAACTTTTCTTTTATATACATATATATATAATAAAATATATAATAAATCATATATAAAAATATAATATTTTATAATTTTATATATTTTATATTTAATATATAAATATATTATCTCTCGTAATTTTTATAATAAAAATATAATAAAAATATAATAATGTATAAATTATATAATATATAATATATATTAAAAATTATTTATAATAATATAAAATTATCTTTATTAATTTTATAATAAAATATAATAAAATATATAAAATATATAAAATATATATTTATATATTTTATATATTTGTATGTTAAATATATTAATTAATATTATAAAGTAATATATGTAAAATATATAAAATATTAAAATATAAAATATATAAAATATATAATTTTTTTTTTCTGTTTTCCTCTCTTTCCCTTCTGTTTTGCCCTGTGCCTGATTCCACTGCAGATGCTGCCTCCATCTCTGCTTGCCGAGCTGGGAAAACCCAGGGATCTCGTTGGACACGACCAGGATTAATAAAACATTAAGGAACACGGCGAGAAACAAAAAACTGGGATCAAGGAAATCCGGTTTTAAGACCTGCAGTGGAACAACGGTGCAGGTACGATCTCTCCCAAGCCTTTAAGCCTGGCAAACGCTCCCCCTGTGCTCCTTCCCTGCCTTCTCCAAACAAGCAGAGTTTTGCTTTGTTTATTTTCCCCTCCTTTCCTTCTCCAGAGGGAAACCCAAACATCTTTACTCCAATATTGGTGAGTTTTGCAAGGAGACTCAAAGGAAATTCCCGAGCAGCTCAGCAGCAGCAGGAGCTGCAATTCCTGGGCCTTCTGAAAGGGCAGAGGCTGGAAAAGGAACATCCAGTAACCAATAAAGACAGGAATTGTCAGAGGGAAATCCTGAGAGCTCCTCCAGGCAGTCAGAGGATGGGTCTGGATGGGAAAATCACAGAATCCTGGGATGGTTTGGGTGAAAGGGACCTGAAATCCCACCCAGTGCCCATGGCAGGGACACCTCCCACTGTCCCAGGCTGCTCCAACCCCAATGTCCAACCTGGCCTGGGACACTGCCAGTGTGATTTGGGGTGATTTGGGGTGATTTTGGATGATTTGGTGTTGTTTTAGAGCTATTTATCCCCCAGCTGCTCAGGGTGGTTGAGGTTTCAGTGTCACAGCTCTGCCAAAGCCATTTCGGTGTCACTCTGCCCAGCCCTGGCCCCTCGGGGATTCTTCAGCCGGGCTCTGGCTGCACTTTGCATTTTAAACATGACAGGATTCAGATCTCTGTCCCCCTTCACCCATCGCTGAAGAACTCCCAGGGCTGCATCTCCACCCAATCCTGGACCCTCCTGCCGTTATCTCACAGCTTTTCCAGCATAATTACGGCTCCTTTAGCAGCTCGTTCCCCAGCAGAGAGGCGCTCACAAAACAAGGTAACGCCTCCCCGAGGAAATCATTTCTGGGGGAGTTCACAGAAGGTGTTTCTGGGGAGGATGAAAATATCCACCAACCCCCGAAAATTCAGATTAAAGCAGCACCTTAAAAAAGCTCCTGGTAATTAGCTCTGATTTCTGCAGTTCCCTGTTGGTAAAGCTGAAGTTGAGGTTGGGGTTGGAAAGGAGAGGTTTGGGTTGGCAGGGACCTTAAAGATCATCCAGTTCCAACCTGTCCATTGTGGCCACCAAGTCTGATCCTTCTCATTCCTTCTCCCAGACCTGGGTTGAGCAGAAACTTTCCCTTCTTTAACCTCTCCTGCCACTGGTTGCCCCTGCACATTTCTCCTCAGTCCCCCCATGGCTGCGACCTTCTAATTGATGAGACTGGCACTGGCTGCTCTTCCTGCACTGGGGATTCCTCAGTTCTCCTCTCAGCAGCTGGGGAAGCTGCTCCTCTTCCTCTTCCCTGTTCTTCCTCCTCATCCTCCTTGTCCTCCTCCTCGTCCTCCTTGTCCTCCTCCTCCTCGTCCTCCTTGTCCTTGTCCTCATCCTCATCCTCCTCTTCCTCCTCCTCCTCCTTCACCTTTCTAGCATGGCCAGGAGCCCAGTGGCTGTGCTGGGAGCTGAGGGCACTGGGATGTGGAGTTCTTACTGGGATGTGCAGTTCTTACTGGGATGTGCAGTTCTTACTAGGATGTGCAGTTCTTACTGGGATGTGCAGTTCTTACTAGGATGTGCAGTTCTTACTGGGATGTGCAGTTCTTACTGGGATGTGCAGCTCACACTGGGATGTTCAGGTCACACTGGGATGTTCAGGTCACTTTTGGGATGTGCAGCATCCAGAACCTGCCTGGGGCTGTGGGGTTTGTGCAGGGGGAACAGCTTGGTCTGAGCCCCACACTGAGCACTGAATCCCACACTGAGCACCAATCCCTCTTCCAGGCACCAATCCTGGATGGCCATGGACAGCAGAGATCCCCTGGAGGGAGGCTGGGTCCTGGAAGGGATAAAGAACCCTGCCCAGCTGGGTTAACAGCAGAGATCCCCCAGAGTTATGAGGGACAGGTCCTGGAAGGGACAAAGAACCCTGCCCCAGCTGGTTTGAACAGCAGATTCCCCACAGAGTTTTGAGGGATGGGTCCTGGAAGGGATAAAGAACCCTGCCCCAGCTGGTTTAACAGAAGATTAACCACAAGAGTTTTGAGGGATGGGTCCTGGAAGGGACAAAGAACCCTGCCCCAGCTGGTTTGAACAGCAGAGATCCCACAGAGTTATGAGGGATGGGTCCTGGAAGGGATAAAGAACTGCCCCAGCTGGGTTAACAGCAGATTACTCAGAGAGTTTTGAGGGACAGGTCCTGGAAGGGACAAAGAACTCTGCCCCAGCTGGTTTAACAGCTGCCCATGAACAGAGTACACCTTCCCCCTCTCCCCCAGAGTTATGAGATAAAAAAACACCTCCCCAGACCATTTCCACAGATGATGAACAGAACACACACTTTTGGTTGTATCTTGCATTGTCACCTCAGACAGCCCCAGTGATGGCATCTCTGCAGGACGAGTGTGGCTGCACAGACAAACCTGTGCCTGTACTTGATCTAAACCCTGCAGATTTATTTGTGTATGAATTCCACATTCCTGTGCCCACGTACACCTCCAGGCCATGAATATTTATGAAATCTTCAGCCTGATGGTCACTAATTTACTGATTTTTTTTTTACTGCCTTTTGTGGTGCTTGCACAGATCAGATGCAAAGTTATTCAGATTAATCAAAATTACAGCTGAACGTGAAGTGCTGCAGGAGGCTCTCGTGACACTGAATCTCAGAGAAATAAAATGGCTGATGAAATTTCATTTAACAATAAACACCGGTGCCCAGGAGAGCAAAATTCCCCCTCCTTGTACAGCAGCAATGATGGGCTCCAGATGATATTGCACAGAGCAGGATCTTCCCTGCATAAAAACAAAACCTTTCCCTGGGAGTGAATGCTGCTGGCACATCCGTGGTGCCAGGAATGATTCCAGAGCCTCAGGAATGATCCCAGAGCTCCAGGAATGAACCCACAGCCTCAGGAATGATCCCAGAGCTCCAGGAATGACCCAAGAGCTCCAGAATGATCCCAGAGCTCCAGGAATGAACCCACAGCTCCAGGAATGATCCCAGAGCTTCAGGAATGACCCAAGAGCTCTGGGAATGAACCCACAGCTCCAGGAATGAGCCCAGAGCTTCAGGAATGATCCCAGAGCTTCAGGAATGAACCCAGAGCTTCAGGAATGATCCCAGAGCTCCAGGAATGAACCCACAGCTCCAGGAATGAGCCCAGAGCTTCAGGAATGAGCCCAGAGCTTCAGGAATGATCCCAGAGCTCCAGGAATGAACCCACAGCTCCAGGAATGAGCCCAGAGCTTCAGGAATGAGCCCAGAGCTCCAGGAATAAACCCACAGCCTCAGGAATGATCCCAGAGCTTCAGGAATGACCCAAGAGCTCCAGGAATGATTCCAAAGCTCTGGGAATGAACCCAGAGATCTGGGAATTATTCCACAGCTCTGGGAATGATCCCAGAGCTTCAGGAACGGACCCAGAGCTCTGGGAATTATTCCACAGCTCCAAGAATGATCCCAGAGCTTCAGGAATGGACCCAGAGCTCCAGAAATGAACCCACAGCTCCAGGAATGATCCAAGAGCTCCAGGAATGAACCCACAGCTCCAGGAATGATCCCAGAGCTCCAGAAGAGACCAAACAGGGCAGTGATGGACAGCAGAGCCCCCCGTGCTGGGGGAACAGGGCAGAGGGATCCAGAACCACTCCTGGTGGAGAGGAAAGGCAGAGCTGGTCCAAAAGCCCTGCAAAGCAGCTCCATGGGGAGAGTCCAGGGGCAGTGCCAGGACAGTGCCCAGTGTCCATGGAAAGGGAATTCTCCCTTTCCCTGGGGGATTCCTCACCCAGGGCTGGGCTGGAATCTCGGCTCCTTGGGAATCACCAGGCTCTGAAGGCAGGGAGGGAATGGCCAAATTCCCGGCCATGGGAACACTGGTGACCCAGGGAACACTGGCGACCATCCCACCTGGAAATCAGGCACACCCCTGGCTCCAGATCTGCTGGGACTCACCCCACACTCCAGCACCCTCCAAACCTCCAGCTCCAGTTTTCCCTGGCAGACTCCTGTCTGCCTAAACCAGGACACCCGGGATTCCCACAAACACCCTTCCCTTCAGGAGCCCCCAGGGCGCTCAGTCCCCACGAGGTTTTGAGATCCAGCCATGACCCGCTGGGCCAGGGGCAGGGTCACTGTCCCTGCAGTGGGCACAGCGGGGTGGCAGAGCCACCTGTGCAATGTGGGGTGTGTTTGGTGTCAGGTAGAAAAAGATGAACTTTGTAGTGATGGTTGTGAAATGTGTGGAAAAGGCCATGGGGTAATTATAAAAACATCTGTTTAATGAACAAAATGGGAAAAACATGGAAAGGGGATTTTGAACTGATATTTTACTTGCTTATAAGTGAATCATGTGAGCCTAGAAGGTTTTTAATAGAAGGTTTGAACTACAGCTTTAGCATATATAGAGAGAAAGGATTGGAATCACCCAAATAGAAGGAAGTGAGATATCCCAAACTAAAATTAAGGATCCTGGAAAAAAGGGATAGACCACGGCCTGCAAGCTGGACCTCACAACAAAACTGATTTATAGACTTGAAGAGGAAGACTGAATCTCTCATCTCTGGTGTTTTTCTTCAGAAAAAGGAAATCTGGATGCCAGCACCACTGATTTATGTCCTGGGAACCTCAGCATCATCACAAGATGTTATTTCTGACCTCACTGATTTCACACCTTTTGAAGTATAGAAAATTTAACATCACCAATAGAAATTGATCACAATAGGTATAGAAGTTAGATTTCAAAAATAGAAATTAGGAGGAAACTAGAAAAAAAGGTTGCTGAGAAGTGATTATAGAAAACCTCAATAAATCCCAGCAGAAATCAATGGTCGGTGTGCAGTTGGAGGGGAAACCCCCACTGTACCCAGCGCTGTTTGTCACACTTTACCATTCTGTATTAATTAATAAATTGATTGCTGCTTGATATATCGGCCGAGTCAAGCTCTTTATTTATAACACACCCCAGCTCACCTGGAGCTGTCCCTGCCCCTCTGCTCAGATTTGGGGCTGCTGTCCCACAGGGAGGTGTTCCACACATCCATTCCCTCACACACAATCCGCTTTTATGGCCATTTATTTCTTAACAGGGGAAAACTCGCGGCGGGTTTTTATCACCTGAGATTTATCTCGCACCAGTTGGGGAGGTGAATCCCGGGGGAAACGCTCCAGGTGCAGATCCAGGCGGGTTTGTGCCGCTGTAAAAGCTCCGGTGCTGGCAGATGTGAGCAGCAAGGGCGGGGGTGGAGCAGGGACGTGCCCAGCCCCGCTCCCAAACCACCCAGGGATCCCGGGAAAGCTCCGGGGAGGGGATGGATCCTCAGCAAGGAGCGGCTGAAAAATGACCTTTGTTTGGTTTGATCAGGAAAAACAAACAAATTATCTTTGCTCCAAGGGGGAGCATCCTCCCCCTGCCCCCCTGCCCTCCTGCCCCCTTCCTGCTGCCCCCAGACCCCGAGCAAGGCAGGGTGAGCCCCTCCAGCCTCTGCCCGGCCCAGGGAGGCAGAGAAACACGGGATAAAAGATTCCCTGTGCACAGAACATCCCAGCCTGGCTTTCCTTCCTGTTAGCAAACACTGAGCCCTCACTGGGACCTCTCCTGAGGAATCTGAGGGGCTGGAGAGTGTCCAGGGAAGGGAATGGAGATGGGAAAGGGGCTGGAGAATTCCTGAGGGAGCTGGGAAAGGGCTGGAGAATCCCTGAGGGAGCTGGGAAGGGGCTGGAGAATTCCTGAGGGAGCTGGGAAGGGTCTGGAGAATTCCTGAGGGAGCTGGGAAGGGGCTGGAGAATCCCTGAGGGAGCTGGGAAGGGGCTGGAGAATCCCGGAGGGAGCTGGGAAGGGGCTGGAGAATTCCTGAGGGAGCTGGGAAGGGGCTGGAGAATCCCTGAGGGAGCTGGGAAGGGGCTGGAGGATCCCTGAGGGAGCTGGGAAGGGGCTGGAGAATCCCTGAGGGAGCTGGGAAGGGGCTGGAGAATTCCTGAGGGAGCTGGGAAGGGGCTGAGCCTGGAGCGAAGGAGGCTCAGGGGGCCCTGGTGGCTCTGCACAAGTCCCTGCCAGGAGGGGACAGCCGGGGGGGTCGGGCTCTGCTGGCAGGGACACAGGGACAGGAGGAGAGGGAACGGCCTCAGGCTGGGCCAGGGCAGGCTCAGGGTGGGCAGCAGCAGGAATTTCCCCATGGAAAGGGGGCTCAGGCCTTGGAAGTGCCCAGGGAGGGTTGGAGTGCCCATCCCTGGAGGTGTCCCAGGAATTCCTGGAGGTGGCACTGGGAGCTCTGGGGACAGGGTGGGATCAGGCACAGCTGGGACTGGATGGGCTGGCAGGGATTTTCCAGCCTCAGGGATCCTGGGAATTGGGTGGAGGCTGCAGAGGATATTCCAGCTTCTCGGGACGGAGCATTCCCAGAACTTCAAACACTCTGGAGACTCCCCTGATATTTCTTATTTCCCCATCACTGCTCGTGCTCAGTGGGAAATGTGGGATATCCCCACCTCAGCCTTCCCAGGAATTCCCATCTCAGCCACTCCCAGCCCCGCAGCAGCTCCTGCCCCTCAGGATGGGGGAACTTCACAAAACCCAGGAGCAGAGCTGGAAAGAGATAGAACAGATTAATAAATATATTCCAAATTCACTTTCATTTTCCAGGTTTTCAGGTTAACGTCACCATTTATTCCTCCTTTCCCACACAATAACAGAGCAGCCTTGAACAACAAGATAAAATTTCAACTTCCATTTTCTGCCTTCCCAGTTTAGCCCTAACAGAGATGCGTGGGATAAAGGAGGGGAATAAAAGGCAGGGAAGCAATGGCAAATGGCAACAGTGATAAAAAGAGAGCACCAAGAAAAAAAAATTCCCTGTTTTAATATTAAGAATTCCTTTAATTAAGAATTAAAATAGGAGGAAAAATCATTCTCTGTGTGAAGAAGAGCCTGAGAGTGCTGTGGGATTTGTTTAAGGTTTTTAAATTTGCCCAATAAAAAGCTTTTATCCTCCTTGTCCTGGACATGAGTCCTGGGAGATTGGAGGCACAGAGAGCCTCAAAGTAATATGTAGTAACAAAAAATAAAATTATAATGTATCAAAGTAATATCTATTAATAGAACATGTGCATTGTAATAAATCAATATAACATGAAGTTATAACACATTTAATAATTATTATTGTATTAAAATATGCATCAGTTAATTTTAGTGATTTTTAAAATGTGCTAAATGCAGACACGAGCCCTGGTGAAGAAGCCACATCTACATTTTAGGTGACTCCAAGGGGAAGTTGTGACAGTCTGCCCTAAAGCCCAGGTTTAATGAGAAATCAGAGCTATGATTTATTTAAAGCTGTGCTTTAGGGTTTCCAAACCTGGCTCTGAGGAATGAGGCAGCACCAAAGCAGGGAGCTCCTCTGCAGCGCTGAAATATTGGTGTGTCCCCTCAAATCTTCCCTGCATTAATTTGTGCAGCTGAACCCAACGGATGCTGCATCCCCAGCACGCAGGGTAAAGCTGGCTCCTAACTGCATTCAGTGATTAATTCCCATTCATAATCACTTCCCATCGCTGGAAATTCCCCAGGATTTCTCTTCCCTGTGTGGCTGCAGGACTGGAGGAGGCCCAAGGGGCCCTTGCACAGCCCCTGGTTCCCGAGTGATGGATGCCTGAGCCGTGTGTTCTCTGTGTCGGAGTGAGAATTAACACACTGAAAAATGACGGGACAAAGTGCTCGGCGTAATTGATTTCCCCAGCAGAGTTATCATTCCAGAGCAAACTCACGGGAGGCGCCATAAACAATCCTGGAGAGCTCCCAACGCTCCCTGCCAGCCGCTCCTCGGATCTTCTGAGGGCTCTGCTGGAGTCAGCACGACGATGTTGTCATGAACAAACAGCACCTGGGGACAGGGGGGTCACTGTGTGGCTGTCACAGTCCAGGGACAATTTCTTCACTCAAAGTTTCACTGAGTTGGGAGGGACCCACAGGGATCATCCCAGCCCCTGTCCCTGCCCAGAGCCCCCAACAATCCCAGCCTGGGCATCCCTGGCAGCGCTGCCCAAAGGCTCCTGGAGCTCTGGGGCTGTGCCCATTCCCTGGGGAGCTTTTCCAGTGCTTATTCCACCCTCTGGGGGAAAAACCTTTCCCTAAAATCCAACCTAACCCTCCCCTGGCACAGCTTTGTGCCATGGAGGTTGCCCAGCCCTGGCACAGGGCACTGGGGGTGTCACCATCGTGGAGGTGGCACTTGGGGACACTTTAGTGGGCACGGTGGGATTGGTCACTTGGTCACAGCCTGGCCTGGATGACCTTGGAGGGTTTTTCCAGCCCTGATTCTGTGACTTGGGGCAGGGAAGGAAACATCCCAGTGGGATCCCGCTCCACCGGGATTCTCCTGCCCCTCCTGCGCTTCTGTACTTACAGGAGAGGAGGAGGAGGAGGAGGAGGAGGAGAAGGAGAAGGAGAAGGAGAAGGAGAAGGAGAAGGAGAAGGAGAAGGAGAAGGAGAAGGAGAAGGAGAAGGAGAAGGAGAAGGAGAAGGAGAAGGAGAAGGAGAAGGAGAAGGAGGAGGAGGAGGAGGAGGAGGAGGAGGAGAAGAAGGAGGAGGAGGAGGAGGAGGAGGAGGAGGAGTCTCTCCTGCTCTGCCTTCGGGCAGGGTGCCAGCTCTCCCTCCTCGCCGTGCCGCACATCCCTGCTCCGGGAAAAACAACATATGGCACCGGGTGCTAAATGTCAGCCACCAGATGATCCATGGAAAGAGCAAAAAAAAGGGAACACAGCTCCTCTAAACACCTCGGCAGGGGCTGCAGGAGCCTCCAGGAGCTGCTGCCTCTGCTGAGCTCTCTCATTTTGGGGCCCAAAAGCGCAGGGTGAGGACAGGGAGAGCCCGGATGCCACCGGTGCGGGATGTCCAAGGGTTTCCCAGGGAGCAGGGCAAGATCTGGGGCTGCAAACACGCTCCAGTGCTTTTCTATCCCACCCCATCCCATTCCCCATCACCCTGCTGCCTTCCCAGCTCTTCCCAAAGGCAGCTGCACCTGGAACTGCACAGCCTGCACGGCAGGGGAGCTGGATTCTCGTTTTCCTCGGGAAATGTGGCCAGATGAGCCATAGATCACAGTCCTTAAGCGCACGGGGCTTTTGGCTGCACCTGGGGAGGCACTCGAGCATTTTTTCGTGCTGCTGGAATGTTTTAATCCGCTTTGCTCGGCGCTCACGGGGGCAGCGTGGCCTGGCTGAGGAGGAGATCCTGGGAAATGCTGTCCTGGACTGCCGGCTGCCCTGGCAGAGCTGGTGTGAGGGGCGTTCCCAGGGCGGCTGTTCCACCCGGGATTAAACAGCAAATCCCCAGCTCAGCCCCAGACTGAGCGCCCTGTGCCCACCCCGGGACACCAGCGGGGCTCTGGGACCACCCCGGCCATCAGTGTCCCCACCCGACCATCAGCAAGGTCACAGACCATCAGTGTCCCCTCTGTGTCCCCATGTCACTGACGGGGATCCAGCCCCATCAGTGTCCCCTCCATGTCCCCATGTCACTGTCAGGGATCCAGCCCCAGCAGTGTCCCCTCGGTGTCCCCATGTCACTGACAGAGATCCAGCCCCATCAGTGTCCCCTCAGTGTCCCCATGTCACAGAGATCCAGCCCCACCAGTGTCCCCTCCATGTCCCCATGTCACTGATGGAGATCCAGCCCCATCAGTGTCCCCTCAGTGTCCCCATGTCACACAGAGAGATCCAGCCCCGTCAGTGTCCCCTCGGTGTCCCCATGTCACACAGAGAGATCCAGCCCCGTCAGTGTCCCCTCGGTGTCCCCATGTCACTGACGGGGATCCAGCCCTGCCCCGTGCCCCCGGCTCAGTCACTCACACGAGCTCAGCCCCTGACTTTAGCATGACAAAAGGAAGGTTGGATTTATCTCCCGGAGGCCGAACCGGATCCTTTTCTCCACAGAAGAAACATCAGCCCCGAGGGATGATTTATAATCCTAAATACACTGATATTATCCTGCCCAAAGCAATATCCGACAGAGAAGGAGGACAAGTGATGGCAATCGTTTGTTCATGTGTCACTGGGCATTAGAAACAAGGCAGCATTAAAAATAAATCCAATTCATTCGCTCTGGGCTTATCTTTGAAAAATATGTTCATTGAGCCGTGATTTGAGTGTGTCTGAGCTCAGCCAGAGGGACCCGGCAAGGCTGGAGTAAAACTTCAAATTACCAGCTGCCAACAAAGCAGGGGCCGGGGTTGTGCATTCCCTGTGCTGATCCTGCAGGAAAATCACCCGGGAAATCAATCCTGAACGTCAAGGACAGGCACTGCCCACAGCCACCTCCTCCAGGGCACGGGGACACGGGGACAGTGAAGGGATGGGCGGTGGCACACGGAGCCGGCCCCTCCACAGCGACCATAGCCCCAAAAAACTTCACCAAAAACTCATGGAAAAACAGTCAGGGAATGGTTTGGGTTAAAGGAACCTTAAATCCCATCCCATTCCACCCCTGCCATGGCAGGGACACCTCCCACTGTCCCAGGCTGCTCCAACCCCAATGTCCAACCTGGCCTTGGGCACTGCCAGGGATCCAGGGGCAGCTTTGGAAGGGGTTTCCCTATAAATCACCCTTCCATGTGGTTAATGCATTATTTAATCCATTTATTCTTTCCTTTCTTGCAAACCAACCTCAAATTTCCAGCCAAGTCAGCCTTGTAAAGAACTCCTGCCCTACAGATTGTGCCGTGCCATCCTCAGCTTCACTGACACAGGGTGGGGGGAATGTGGGGAAAAATGAGAAATTACACTTTCTGTGGGCTTGAGAATTGCTTTTAAATAGAAATGAGGAAAAAAAAACCCAAAACAACAACTTCTTTCTGTGTTTTATTCCCACCTAACCCTCCACAGGCACCAGCAGGTAAGCCCAGCTTTGGATCCAGCTCTGGGAGATGCTGGGGATGAACAAATCCAAAGCACAGCACAAAAACACCTGGAAGCCACCGGAGCTGAGCCCGGGAAGCTCCCTGGCTAATGAGGCTCCATTGATTAATCTCATTAAATATTTCATTAGGGGACTAATGGGAAATTAGCGGGTCCTTACAGCAATTCCAGCTTGGGCAGAGCACAGCCAGAAGGGCAGATCCTCCCAGAGCCAGCTGGGATCAGACTGATCCCATTTATTTATGGGATACTGGCCGGGGTGCCGACCAGGAGGGCTGGAATAAATGGAAGCAGGAGAAAATTAATTATTTTTCTGATCCATTCCTTTCCTGGAGAAATACAAAAGATCACACATGGAAAGAAAATGTGGAATTTGGGAGCAGAGCTCTGGAGTCCTTAAATCCTGGAGGATACTGAGGGAAAGGCAAAGCAGGGGAGGTGGGCAAGAGGCTTCCACAGTGGATTTTGGAGGGATAAAGGAAGTGTGAAATGTGGCAAACTGCTGATGTGGCAGCCTGAGGCCCCCACACCACCCATCTCCCCATTTTTACTTGGAGCACTCATATGGGTGCATTTTATTCCTAACACGGGGTTTGTTGGAATTAAAATGTTGCAGATTCCTTGTTCCCACGGTGCACTGAATGTTAATCAAAATGGGAACCGACACGAGCATGAAATGGAATAAATAGATTTAAAGTTGATTTGTTCATGATTCAATAACAATTCTCAGCATCACGCAGAATCCCAGGATCCCTGAGGTTGGAAAAGCCCTCCAAGATCACAGAGTCCAACCTGTGACCAGTCCCCAGCCCAGAGCTCCGAGTGCCACCTCCAGGAATTCCTGGGACACCTCCAGGGATGGGCACTCCCTGGGCAGCCCCTTCCAGTGATTAATTCCACCCTAAAATTGGGTGAGATGAGAAGGTTGGAGCAAAAGGGAATTTCAGTGACTTTGGCTTCCACCTGGAAAGGTCAGAGCGAGCTGCCCTTGGGGAAAGGTCAGCCCAGGGATGCCCGGGGATGTCCAGGGATGTCCAGGGATGCCCAGGGATGCCCAGGGACCCAGTGCCAGCAGCCAGGCAGCTCTGGAACCCTGGGACCACAGGGATTTGTGATCCCTTGAGTCCCTCTGCACCACCCGTCAGAGAATTGGCACTGATGGAAAATAACAATGGCTTCAAACTGAATGAGGGCAGGGATGGATGGGAGATTGGGAATTGGGAATTCCTGGCTGGGCTGGAATTGCCAGAGCAGCTGTGGCTGCCCCTGGATCCCTGGCAGTGCCCAAGGCCAGGTTGGACATTGGGACAGTGGGAGGTGTCCCTGCCATGGCAGGGGTGGCACTGGGTGGGATTTGAGGTCCATTCCCACCCAAACCATTTCAGGATTCTCTCTGCAATCCCAGGAGAGGCTCAGCATTCCTGAAGTGGAACAGGCGGTGAGGCCACCACAAACTCACTGAGAGGACAGGGAGCACTCTGCCCACACAGCCAGGGGAACACAGCCCTGCCTCCAAAACAGGCAGGGAATGAAAACCCCTCCCTCCAAAAGAGTCAGAGAAAGAAAACTTCGTCTGAAACAGCCAGGGGAGTTAAACCACCTCCTCCAGTGCAGCCAGGGAATGAAACCACCTCTCTCCAGTGCAACCAGGGAGTGAAAACCCCTCCATCCAAAAGAGTCAGGGAAATAAAACTCCATCTAAAACATCCAGGGGAGTTAAACCACCTCTCTCTGACATACAGCCAGGGAAATAAAACCCCTCCCTTCAAAACAGCCAGGGAAATAAAAACTCCATCTGAAACATCCAGGGGAGTTAAACCATCTCCCTCCAGTGCAGCCAGGGAATGAAACCATCTCCCTCTGAAACATCCAAGGGAGCTGAACCCCTCCTTCTGACACAGCCAGGGATTGAAACCACCTCCCTCTGACACAGCCAGGGATTGAAACCACCTCCCTCTGAAACATCCAAGGGAGCTGAACCCCTGCTTCTGACACAGCCAGGGAATGAAACCACCTCCCTCTGACACAGCCAGGGGAGCTGAGCCCCTCTCTCTCACTCCCAGCACTCAGCCAAGGTCCGTGTCCATCCCCTGGGTCTCTGGTGTCCCCGCTGTGAGCCCAGCAGGCCCAGGCAGCCCCAAGGGCCTCCAGCCTGGTCCCAGCCCTGCTCCCCAGGGCGTTCCCAGTGTCCCTGAGGGATGCTGTGGGCACAGAGCCAGGGACATGAGAGCCCTCATTGCTCTGCCTGGGTGCTCAGCTGACCAGGAGAAGTCAATTGGAGGTAAGAGGTGCCCAATAATGCTCTGCTCTCACCTGGCACTTATTATTGCACCGAGAGAGTCCAAATTGCTTTGCAAAGTTGGCCAAGCATTATTTCTTAACCTCTCCATGTGCTAGAGAGCCCATTTTCCCTCTGTGAGCTCCTGGAGATGATTTGAGCCCGGTGATTAAGGGAGCTGTCTCGTGAAGGAAGCACTTCAGCATCACTGAGGCCTGGAGAATCAGACAGCAGCTGGGACTGGGAGAGGTAGAGCAGTGAGACCATCATTGTTCTGTTAGAGACGGCACACAGCAGAGCTCTGACACACCTGGGGGAGCAAAGCCAGGCCTGGTGCAGGAGGGGAGAGCTCAGGGTGTGCCCTGCTGCACCAGCTCCCACTGGGAGCACCAAAGGCAGGCAGTGCCACAGGAAAATTAGGATATTGGGGGCTGAGTGGCTCTTCTGGAATTTTCCAAGCACAAAGACACAAACCCAGCAGATTTTTTGAGAGATGGGTGAGAGATTATATTCAGTAACCGGCTCTGATCATTCCTCACTATCAGAAAGTGTGGGTGGGGTTCAGATCTCCTTTTCATCATGTTAGAGCCAGGATTAATACAGGGGAGTCACAGTTTCGTGTTTGGACTCAGATGTTTATCAATTCTTATCCATAGCACAGTCTCACGAGCTGTGAGCACAGTTAGAGCTGTGAGCTTTGCTAACAAGGTAGGAAATGGATGCCTCTAACTCTGTACAAGGTTTTCTTAATCATAAACTATCCAATAACGAGATGACACCCATATTATTTATATTTTAACCCAATAATTGACCACCCAAGGCCCGCAATGCAGACCCTTTCACCCAATAAGAAAAAACACCCAAAAACCATGAAGGACTTAGACAACGCCCTAAGTCCTCCATATTGCTCTCTATATATTCCTGTGTTCTAAATCCTTCAACTCTGAGTTTTGCCCCCTGTGATCTCACACACTTCTATCCAAACTGCACCCCCACAATCCCAGCGCTGTCACTCAATTTTGGGAGCTTCTCCACGGCCTCAGGTCAGTGCAGGGTTTGCCTGGGGGTCAGTGCCTGTGAGCACAGAAATTCAGGAATTCTCAGTCTTCAGGATTTCAACAAGAAAGTTTTTGCTCAGGCCCCAGCAAGTGAGCCAGGAGGTGCCTCTGTCCCTGGATTATTTTTGGACACAGGGTGATGCCTCAACTTTTAGCTTTTGTATTTTCCAGATTCTGCCCTGCATTGGTTCATAACTCTGAACTTCCCACAGTGTTATCCAGCTCTCCTCACAGCTCAGGCAATCAGAACAATCCTTCCCCAGCCCCAGCACCACGGACAGCGCTGCAGCCTCAGGCACAAAAAGTGCAGAGAACTGAGGAGAGAAAACTGGGAGGGTGGGACTGCACAGCCTGAAGTGTAATCGGACAATTAACCCCAATGTATAAATGAATCAAAACCTAGAAAAGTGTGAGACCTCCTGACCCATCTTGGGTGCAGCGCTGGCCAGGCTCTGGTACTGCCCACCCTTTGAAGGTCTCTCAATAAATCCCCACTTTATTCCTTTGCCCAGCCTCTGCTCCAGGGAGCCTCTCAGGCATCGGGGGGAGAGGAGCCCAAAGGGAGGGGTCGGCACAGAAATGTCCTTCTGCCACCTCTGTCCCTCTGTCCCTCTGTCCCTCTGTCCCCTCTGTCCCTCTGTCCCTCTGTTTGTCACCTCTGTCCCCTCTGTCCCTCACACCTTCCCTCAGGGCAGGCACAGCTGTCCTTGTGCTGCCCTCAGCACCTGCTCCTGCCACAGGCCGGGGTGGCACCTCCTGTCCGTGTCCCCTGGCCTTTCACACCCGATAAATCAATCACAGCAGCACAGCTCAGAGTGATGGCCCTGAGTGATGGCCCTGAGCGTGTCCCCAAACCAGCACTGCAGCAAACCTGCCGGGGCTGTGCCCATGGCAGGGCAGGGACACCTGCCACCATCCCAGGGACACCTGCCACCATCCCAGGGACACCTGTCACCGTCCCAGGGAAACCTGCCACCTCCCCAGGGACACCTGCCACCGTCCCAGGGAAACCTGCCACCTCCCCAGGGACACCTGCCACCATCCCAGGGACACCTGTCACCATCCCAGGGACACCTCCCACTGTCCCAGGGACACCTGCCACACCCCAGGGACACCTGCCACAGTCCCAGGGACACCTGCCACCATCCCAGGGACACCTGCCACCGTCCCAGGGAAACCTGCCACTGTCCCAGGGACACCTGCACCATCCCAGGGACACCTGCCACCATCCCAGGGACACCTGCCACTGCCCCAGGGACACCTCCCACTGTCCCAGGCTGCTCCAACCCCAATGTCCAACCTGGCCTGGGGCACTGCCAGGGATCCAGGGGCAGCCACAGCTGCTCTGGCAATTCCAGCCCAGCCAGGAATTCCCAATTCCCAATCTCCCACCCAAATCTCCCCTTTCCCAGTTGGAAGCCATTCCCTGTGTCCTGTCCCTCCAGCCCTTGTCCCCAGTCCCTCTCCAGCTCTCCTGGAGCCCCTTCAGGCCCTGCCAGGGGCACTTTTAGAGCAGGTCCTGGTAAAACAGAGCTGCCAAACATCCGGAGCTCAGCAGGATGAGCCACGAGCTGCAGAGTGCAATTATTCCAAGGCGAGTTATTCCAGGAGAGCTCTGTCTGTGCACGAGGCGGTGCCAGGAGCAATTGCAGCACCTTTGTGAGGCAGCTCTGTTAACACACAGACAGCTCAGCCTCACAGACACGCAGCTCTTTTCACCCTGAGAGGGAGAATAATCCGTCAGAGGAATTGGATTTTGCCATGCAGCCATTGGAATATGCTTAAATGCAGAACGATCACTTTGAGGGCTTAAATAAAGCTGACATTGCTGAGCAAAACACAGATTTTACACAGCCCTTCATTACACTCGGAGCAGCCTGCAATTGCTTTGTTTCCCAGCCTGTTGTACAAACAACAGGCGGAGGTTGTTTTTTTTTCCCTTGGAAAATGTTCCTGGGGTGTAATTTCTGGAGCTGCCCAAATCAAAGTGCCAGATTAAGGCAGAAAACACAGAAATTCAGGTTCCCAGAGCACCATAAACAGGCCAGGGTGTGAGCAGAGTCATTCTCTCAGCACTGCTGGTTCCTGCTCTGAAGCTGTTGTGCTCAAAGGTTCTCCAGGCACAGCGACTGCAGCTCTGCCATGGATCAGCCTCCTCTCGAGGGGTGAGCACACCTGGGAGCTCCCTCCCAGCTTCCAGCAGCCCTGCTGTTGCCTTGGGAAGGCTGACCTGAAACAGAGGCCGGGCAAAACTAGAGAGTAAAATCAGGATTTATTAAAAGGTCTCCAGAATCCACCCTGGGCATTACAGAAGCCTCAGCAAGGCTGCACCCAGGGTGGGCTCAGAGTGGTTACAAAGATGGCTCCACAGTCATGAGATTTTACATTTTATAAGTTTAGATCTGTTTGCATTTTGGGGTCCAATTGTCCAATTCCAGCCCCAGGCCATGAGGTCCCATCCTTGTCCCACCCCTCAGTCCATCGTTGTTTGTGTTTTGGGCTGAAAGTTGTCCTTGGTGTGCAGCAGGAATGGATTTGTTTTGTCTCACTGCTCCAGAGGGAGCTCAGTGCAGTTCCTAACACGAGGCTCCATCCCTGGGCAGCACAGAATCTGAAAATATAAAAGCTGAGGCATCACTGCACTGGGGGGCTGCACTGCCTTCCTTGGGGCAGGGCAGGGCTGGGGGTCCCCAAGGGCTCAGGGGGGTCAGGGGACACTGCTGGGCTCCCCAGGGGCAGCTGGAACCCAGGGGAAAGCCATGGATCCTCCAAAAATTCCAGCTCTGTGTCCTCGAGCTGTGAAATTCAGGGTAGGGGATTTAATTGTTAAAGGAAGGATTTTCTGGAACAGCTTCCCAGCAGGAAGAGGCAGCAAAGCCTCTGTGTGGGGTGGGCACAGGCAGCGCCCAGCACGTGGAGCTGGGTCCATTTTCATGGGATCATGGAATGGTTTGGGTTAAAGGGACCCCAAATCCCACCCAGAGCCACCCCTGCCATGGCAGGGACACCTCCCCCTGTCCCAATGTCCAACCTGGCCTTGGGCACTGCCAGGGATCCAGGGGCAGCCACAGCTGCTCTGGCAATTCCAGCCCAGCCAGGAATTCCCAATTCCCAATCTCCCATCCATCCCTGCCCTCTGGCACTGGGATCCATTCCCTGTGTCCTGTCCCTCAGCCCTTGTCCCCAGTCCCTCTCTGGTTTCCAAGTCCACTCCCAGGGTTCCAGGAGATGCAATTTTAACGTGTGAGCAACCAGCCCCAATTAATGCTCATTAATTCACTGCCAGACTGCTGCAGGGCACCCCCACAATTTAACAGCTGTTCCCATATTCAGAAAGAGTTTGAGTTTCACCCCTGAACTTTCAAGGAAGAAGAACCAGAAACTTCCACGCTCCTCTCACCATACCTGTCCCAGTGCCAGCACAAAGGCCCCTGTTGGACCCTCGAGCTGTTCCTCAAGGGATGTGGCTGGTTTGTGTTGGGCAGCGAGCCAAAAACCCCTCCTGGATCATTAAATACAGAACAGAGAGCTCGGAGATCCTCGGGGCTTTTTGGGGTGTCTCAGCAGGTGCAAGGGCCCTCCCTGCACTGTGCACGGCTTTGAGTCCTTTGTTCTGTATGGTTTGTTATTTTGTCTTTAATTAAAACATTTTTGCTTTTTCTAAACACACCCAATCAAGCCATCTCATTAATTATTCTTAAGCCATTTCTGGGAGGCTGCTGGCAGCCCTCAGAGTGTGATGAACCTTGGTGGGGTTGGTAACACGCTGGTTCAGGCAGAAATTCATCACCAGACCCCACTGGGTCTGGATGAAGGAGAGGAGTCCCTGGGACATTCCCGAGGAGTCCCTGGGACATTCCTGAGGAGTCCCTGGGACATTCCCAAAGAGTCCCTGGGTCATTCCCGAGGAGTCCCTGGGACATTCCTGAGGAGTCCCTGGGACATTCCCGAGCTGTCCTGAGGCTGAGCTCTCCTTCAGCAGGAAAAGCTGCCCTGGATTTCCCTCAGCACCCGTTTTGTGCTGCAAAAGCTTTGGATTTCACTGCCATGAAAACTGAGAAATAAAACAAGGAGAAACCCAAGCACATCAGCTGCTGGAAAGGCTTTGGCATTCCCTACTCTCTGTCAATCTCCTTTATCCTGAATAATCCTCAGAGGGCTCCAGAGCCAGCCACAGGAAAGAAATGTATTCATAAATCATCAATTCATCAGCTGAGAGGGGAGGGAAAAAAAAACAAATCCATCTGTTTGTGAGCGTTCTTTGGATCAGGCTGAGCAGGGGCTGGGGATGTCACCGCTGCCAGCCTGGCTGTCACCTCCCTGCTGGGACACAGAGCCACAGGCACTGCCCGGGCTGGCTGAGGGACCCAGCCTGTCCCAATCATCCTGTACCTGCATGAAGGGTGGGAGCAAATCTCCTGGGAGGCAGGGAGAGGCTGGAGAGCTGGGAATGTTCCCCTGGAGAGGAGAAGATCCAGGGAGAGCTGAGGGTACCTAAAGGGGCTCCAGGAGAGCTGCAGAGGGACTGGGGACAAGGGATGGAGGGTCAGGACACAGCGAATGGCTTCAAACTGGGAAAGGGGAGATTTGGGTGGGAGATTGGGAATTGGGAATTCCTGGCTGGGCTGGAATTGTCCAGAGCAGCTGTGGCTGCCCCTGGATCCCTGGCAGTGCCCAAGGCCAGGTTGGACATTGGGACAGTGGGAGGTGTCCCTGCCATGGCAGGGGTGGCTCTGGGGGGGATTTGGGGTCCCTTTAACCCAAACCAATCTGGGTTCTGTGATGGAGAACGCCCCAGGACAGCTCCCACCACATTCAGCCAGGCAGGGCCAGCAGGGCAGCCCCACAACCTGGGGGGGACACACGGGGACAATTCCAGCCCCACAGCCCCTCTGTGTCCCCTCCAGCCCCCCAAAAACTGAGAGCAGCCCAGCCCTGCAGGCAGGGCAGAGCTTTCACACCACAATCCTCATCTTCCTCACTCTTTTTAAGGCACAACAAAAATATTTTCAAGCCGGAGATCCCTGAGGGGAGAGGCAGCACCCCAGTGCCCACCCCACAGTCCCTCCCTGGGGGCAGTGACAAGGCAGGGCCACATTTTCTGGAATATTCCAAAGCAAAACCTGCAATTCCTGCAGTATTTCTGAGCCTGCCATTTCCAGCAGCCCTGGGGCTCTGAGGAACCACAGCAGGGCTGAGTTTTCCCCTCTTTCCCTTTTCATCCCTCTGGATAAACCCCAGCCACAGAAGGGCATTCCACAAACCAGGACAAACCAACACTGTCACCACCCAGGCTGCCACTGTCCCTGAGACATCAGGAGGTGAAAAACTTTATCTTCCCCATCCTGCCAGCCCCTGTGGCAATCGATTCTTGGGAAAGGAATGAGAGTTTCTGACTTGCAAACCAATTTACTGTGCTTTAATTTCCACGAGGTGCCGGTGGTTGGAAGCCTGCTGCTGCCAGGAAAGGGAACAGCAGTGGCAGCCCTCGGACCAGCCATTTGTAAATGGCACACTTCAATTAAAACAAATCAAATCGATACGACAATAATTTCGTTTGCGGCAGGTGGTGCTGCAATTTTTCTCCCTCTGGGAAATGGGAGCACCTGTGCAGCACGGGAAGAGCAGCAGAGGCCTCACCCACAGCCTCTGATCCCAGTTCTGCTCAGACCTCCAAGGGTTAAAAACAGCCAAAAGCAGGGAGAGGAGAACCAGTAGGAAGGTGGAGGATTTATGGAGATTTTTAACAGCCAAAATACAGAATAAAAACTAAACCAGCAGTGACATCACCTCTCAGTGCCACCCTGAGCCTGTCCCCAGCTCTCCTGCAGCATCTCCATGGGAAAAACCCGCCCATCCCTCTTGTAGGGTGGGAATCAACCCCACAGCAGCAGCTGGGACCAGTCAGAGGCAGGACACGGGATGATCTGGGCAGCTGAGACCTCCCCTGCCTGGGAGGGCCCCCAGAACATCCTGGCCCTGCCCTGGTTTAGGTTCCTCCCGTCCCTGCTCTGGTTTAGGTTCCTGTCCCTGCTCTGGTTTAGGTTCCTCCTGTCCCTGCTCTGGTTTAGGTTCCTGTCCCTGCCCTGGTTTAGGTTCCTGTCCCTGCTCTGGTTTAGGTTCCTCCTGTCCCTGCCCTGGTTTAGGTTCCTGTCCCTGCCCTGGTTTATTTTCCTGCTGTCCCTGCTCTGCTTTAGGCTCCCCCTAGCCCAGAGCAGGTTCTAGCCAGGTTTGGGGACAGCCCTGGTTCTGTCCCTTCCCTGTCCCCAACCCCAGCCAGGTCCATGCAGGACCCCAAGCCCCGAGGACAGGCAGAGCTGCTCACGGGCAGCATTCCTGAGGTTCGGGGGTTTTTATTCTCCTTTTCACACTTGAAGGAAGAGGTTTGAGTACAAAAGCCCAGCCTGGGCAGGATCAGAGGCTCAGACTTCCCTGTGTCACAGAGGAAAACACAGAGCACAGCTCCTTCACTTCCACAGGGAAGGGGCTCCCTGCTGCATCCACGAGCCGGGAAAGAGGAGGGAAGACAGAGAAAATGCTACCACCAAGTGGAGGTGAACGTGCAGGTAACAGCAAGGAAAGGTGGAGCCACTCCAGCATTGGAAAATCCCCACTGGTGCTCCCGGGGATTTATCCAGGGAGGAGGGAACCGCTGTATTTCCTGATTATTTTTAATAAGGAGAAATGGGGTTTCTTCAATAGGGAGAAATGGGATTTATTCTCTGTGCCTGCAGATGTCCCAGAGCTCCGTGCTGAACCCCAGGAGCTTTAATATCCACAGAGGCTCTGTGTGCACACACACGGGATGGATGGATGGATGGAATGGGATGGATGGATGGATGGATGGATGGATGGATGGAATGGGATGGATGGATGGATGGATGGATGGATGGATGGATGGATGATGGATGGATGGATGGATGATGGATGGATGGATGGATGGATGGATGGATGATGGATGGATGATGGATGGATGATGGATGATGGATGATGGATGGATGATGGATGGATGGATGATGGATGGATGGATGGATGGATGGAGGATGGATGGATGGATGGATGGATGATGGATGGATGGATGGATGGATGGATGGAGGATGGATGGATGGATGGATGGATGATGGATGGATGGATGGATGATGGATGATGGATGGATGATGGATGGATGATGGATGGATGGATGATGGATGATGGATGGATGATGGATGATGGATGGATGGATGGATGATGGATGATGGATGGATGGAAGGATGGGATGGATGGATGGATGGATGGATGATGGATGGATGATGGATGATGGATGGATGGATGGATGGATGGATGGATGATGGATGGATGGATGGATGGATGATGGATGGATGGATGGATGGATGATGGATGGATGGATGATGGATGGATGGATGGATGGATGGATGGATGGATGGATGGATGATGGATGATGGATGGATTGATGATGGATGGATGGATGGATGATGGATGATGGATGATGGATGATGGATGATGGATGGATGATGGATGATGGATGGATGGATGGATGATGGATGATGGATGGATGGAAGGATGGGATGGATGGATGGATGATGGATGGATGATGGATGATGGATGATGGATGATGGATGGATGGATGGATGGATGGATGGATAGATGGAGGTGTGATGAATTTCTGCCTGAGGCCAGGGTGTTATCAGCCCCATGAAGGTTCATCTCACTCTGAGGGCTGCCAGCAGCCTCCCAGAAATGGCTGAAGAATAGTGAGAATCCATGATTGGAGGTGTTTTGGAAAGGCAAAAAATTTTTTAATTAAAGCAAAAATAACAAACTGTACAGAACAAGGGACTCAAAGCCGTGCACAGTGCAGGGAGGGCCCTTGCACCTGCTGAGACACCCCAAAGAGCCCCGAGGATCTCCGAGCTCTCTGTTCTGTATTTAATGATCCAGGAGGGGTTTTTGGCTCGCTGCCCAACACAAACCAGCCACATCCCTTGAGGAACAGCTCGAGGGTCCAACAGGGGCCTTTGTGCTGGCTCTGGGACAGTTCTGGTGAGAAGGGCGTGGAAGTTTCTGGTTCTTCTTCCTTAAAAGTTCATGGAGTGAGGTTTAAACTCTTCTTAATATGGGAACAGCTGTTAAATTGTGGGGGTTCCCTGCACCAGAAGTGCAGCCCTTTAAACCTGGAGCTAAGAGGAGAAGCCATCAGGGCTGCAGAGAGGAAGGATCTGATGGTGGCCAGGCTGGAACAGCTCCCAACCAGGGCAGATGATGGTCCCAGCACGGAGGTGGGGCAGGGATGAGGGGCTGTTTGTCCCCAAACCCAAAATCGCTCACTCGGAGCTGGACAGGAGGAATTTGGGAAGGTGGGAGCTCCCCACAGGGCTCCTTCTGCAAAAGTCTCCGGATTTCTCTCTCCCTAAATAATTCTGACAGAATGTCTGTCACTATGGCAACCGGGGAAAACAAATTGGTTGGAGAGGTGTCTGATGTTGGCAATGCATAGAAATTATGGTTGCCGCGGCAACGCGATTTACAAACGAGGGGGAATATTTAGGGAACAATTAACAACGGAGACTCCTCGGCCTCAGGTGAGTCCCGGGTGGCCCCAGAGCCTCAGCAGAGGCTCCTCACCTGCCCAGCCTCAGGAGCCTCCAGCTCAGGGGCCTGCCCGGAATGGGTGACCCAGGAATTTGTCCTGGAATTTTGGAGGAAAACGCCACACGGAGCAGATCAGAGTGGCAGCATGGCCAGGCCCAGGTGACAGGAGCTGTGGTGGCACCTGGGGCGGTGACACCCACCGGGGACATTCCAGCTCTGCCACTTCGGGGCTGGAGCAAACCCTGCTTTGCTCTTCAGCTGCAGCAGCAGAACCCCTCGGCTGGAGGGGCCATGGGAATGGTGTGACAGTTGTGTCCCAGCCCCTGGGGACAGGGGACAGTGGCACAGAAGGGTCAGGGCCACCGTGCAGCACCTCCAGCCCTTGGAAGAGTGGTTGGATTCATGGAATCTTGGAGTGGTTTGGGTTGGGAGGGACCTTAAATCCACCCAGTGCCACCCCTGCCATGGCAGGGACACCTCCCACTGTCCCAGGCTGCTCCAACCCCAATGTCCAACCTGGCCTTGGGCACTGCCAGGGATCCAGGGGCAGCCACAGCTGCTCTGGATAACCTGGGCTCCCATCTGGAACCTTCCATGGCGGGAGCACAGCCCCATCAGCACCAGGGACCAGCCAAACACCAATTCCATTTCTCCAGGCCCAACACTTGGGTCCTTCCCAGGAGTTTGGCTGTCACACACAAGTCGTCAGCTTTGGAGACTAAAACAAATCAGAAAAAGCAGGACTGTCACCTAAATGTTCAAGCGGGACAAGGAGCATCAGCTGGACTCGATGATCTCAGAGCCTTTTCCAATGTAAATGATTCCATGATAAAAACCAGAGATCCCCATCCCTGCCTAGAAAAACGAGGTTCACTTTCTTAGAAAAATTTTAGAAGTTTAATAAAAAAATAAAAAGAAAATAGACAGTTAGGAGAGAATTAAGGGACAGCCAGCACCCCTCACCCCTTCAGACCTTTGTTTTAAGGATCTCTGTGTCACACATTCAATAGACCCCAATGCATTATTCAAATATTACTTTAAGTTCAGGTGTTCTCTTGGTTTTGGTCCCCCCCCAAAACTTGTCCTATTTGACCAAATTATCATTTTATTACTTCTGGTAGATAAAGTTCTTCTTGGCAAATTAATTAATTTTTAACATTATTAACATTTTATTACTTCTGGTAGTTAAAGTTCTTCTTGGTGTCTTGCAGTCATCCTTGTGTCTTATTCTTCTGATACTGGAGATCAATAAATTCCTTTTGGTCCATCACTATTTTTAGTTGGTTAATGCAGGAATGCAGAAATTAAAGAGAAGTTCCCCCACCCCTTTCTGATTTAGCCAGTTTAGATATTACAGAAAAAACTCAGTCTTATACTTTTAACACCATGTTACAACCAAAAACAAAATACACATTCATCACATTTCTAAACTCTATTAATAAAAGAAAATACACTAAAATCTTCCCACCTTATACATAGAGTATTCATTTTAATATTTGCAAAAATCCAACTTTTTAATGTGCCTTTACAACACTTCCTCATTTATGGAAGTGCTCTGGAAAGGCCTGGCCCCCAGAGGATCCCGTGGATGCACAGCTCAGCCTCACCCCCTCACACCAGGCTAATTCACAAATAAAAACCTTTCTCTGATGATTATCTCAGTCCTGCTCGCCGAGCACACCCAATGCCACACAGAAAAAACTGGAAGCAATTTGGTCAGAGAACAAACGGTAGAAAATCAAATTAAATGTACATGACTAAGATCTAAGTCCCCAATAAGAAGTTTTTATGCCTCAGTAAGCAAACAGGGCTCTCCTTCACATTTCCAGGGTCTCTGCATTTATAATCTCCTCTGTTATCATCTGCTTAACTGTAAGAAATTTAGCAGAGAGCTTCAGGCTTGTGGAAGCCCAGAAAACATCCAGGTTTTATTGAGAGGAAAAGCAGAGGAGCTGTTAATCCCGCTTTAATTTTCCTTTAATATCCCTAAGAAGTCCAAGCTCAGCTCCTGTTCCTTGGGCAGACCTCCCACCACACACAATTTTCCACCTGAAAGTTGCATTTCCTCCTCCTCAAGGATAATAAAACACTTTGAAATTCGAGGGTTACGGTTCTCACTGACCCCAAGGAATTCCCCTCTGGGAATATTGGGATGGAGAAGAGCCCCTCAATCCTGGCACAAAGGTTTCAGTCCCACCATCAGGTGTATAAATCCACAATCACAGACACCACTGACACCCAGCAGCTCCTCACTGAATATCCATGACCATGGGAAAAGGGATTTTTGCAGGAGTTTCCCAATTGTTATGCTGCAGATAAACGTTTGGAAAGTGTGCTCTGCTATCTCCCAGATAAATTATGTGGGGCCCATTGGACAAACTGATAAACTCCTCTGACAGATCAGCCGTGCCCACATTGCATTTACAAACCATTCCCAGAGTTTTTTCCCCAGCTGGATCGTTTGTTTTCCGAGTGGGAATCCTTGTTGCATGCAGAGCCCATTGCTGAGATGGCTCGGGGTGAATTTAAACATCACAGTGAGGCAGGGAGTGGATAAGAAACTCTGGCACTCACAAAAGCTGGCAAAGCTAGAGAGAGGTCATGGATTATTTATCCAGGAGGATGGAGCTGAATATTCCAATGCAGTTCCAGGTGTTTATTGATTAGAAAGGAATAACAGGTTCTGCTCATGGCAGAGGTGAGGCCAGGGCTTCTCCACCAAACTGACCTCCCCGTCAGGGAGGTTCACCCAAAATAATTCCTGGATGCAGGAATTTCCACAGCTGCTGTGTCAGAGACCAGCGGGTGTCTGTGGAAAAGAAACCTGAGGAATTGAGAGAATTCCACAGCCTGGAGCTGCTGAGATGTCTCTGGGTCCCTCATCCCAGCTGGAATGCTCCATTCAACTCCCAACCCTAAATAACAGGAGGCAGGAAAATAATCCCAGTTCAGTGGGAATGAATGTCCGAGCTCCAGGCTATAAAATGAATATTGAGGTTCCTCTGTACCCAGACGCTGCAGCAGGACGTCATTCCTCCTCCAAACATCCACCTCGGCATGCTGGGATCCCCTCCAGGGAAAATGGTGCAGAGGAGGAAAAGATTCACTACTGGAAATCTCCTGGTGGGGAGGAGCAGCCCCGAGGGCAACACAAACAACACGTGGAGAATGCTGAGCAAAATCTGGGAGTAAAACCAAACCACCAGGTGGTAAAATCACCTTAAATCCCACCCAGTGCCACCCCTGCCATGGCAGGGACACCTCCCACTGTCCCAATGTCCAACCTGGCCTTGGGCACTGCCAGGGATCCAGGGGCAGCCACAGCTGCTCTGGCAATTCCAGCCCAGCCAGGAATTCCCAATTCCCAATCTCCCACCCAAATCTCCCCTTTCCCAGTTGGAAGCCATTCCCTGTGCCCTGTCCCTCCAGGCCCTGCAGATTTCAGGTCTGGGACCAAAAGCTGGAGCTGAAACCTTGATCCTTCAAGCTTTGGGAAATTCAACCTTTGAGAGATTTCCTTGGGTAAATCCTGCAGTGAAAGGGGTGAGACCAAAGGATCTGTGGATCATCCCAGACACTTTGGGAAGTGTTACCAGCTCCTCCATCCTGCAATGTGAGCTCTGAGCTCCTCTGGGCTGAAAGAAACCAATATTAAATTAACACAAATTGCAGGAGTCATCCTCATCCTTGCCCTCCCAACTTATCTCCCCAAAATAGTTCAATTAATGCTTTTGAAATGAAAAAAAAAAAAAAAGTAGCAGATGAATGTGTGGCTTCCCCTGCTGTGGGGTTTGTTTTTGTTAAAGATCTCCCCAGCAGTGTCAGTCCCCAGCTGGATATGGGGTCACTGATCCAGAGCTCCCTTCCCAGCTGCCTGCAGTCAGGGGAACACACAGGAAGGAGGCACAGGGATTCCCTGGCTGGATCCTCTCATCCCAAGGGTGATCCCGATCATTTTGTGCTGGGGGATCACAGAGAGGAGGAAATGGAAATGAAGGAATCACTTCCTTCTGCTGCCCTGCTGTTAAATGCTCCTCTGGTACTGCTGCTGATAGAATAGGGTTAAATTTCAGTTTCATGGGATAAAATGTTTCTAAAATCATGGGAATAGATTCAGGAGAGGGAATGGAAAGGTTGGGCCTGGGAAATAGAACTGGGACTGGGCAGGCCCTGGGAACGCGGGGTTGGCTTTGTCTTTGTTAATCATGTGCAACTGCACCTGCATAATCATCATATAATAAATGATATAATTGTTAAATGTGATGATCATTGATATTGAATATAATTATTGCTTAATCAGCATCATGAGCAAGGATGTTTTGGGGCCTGGGAAATTCATGCTTGGATAGAATCAATGTATATCATAGAACAATGTGGGGTTAATAATTAACACATTTATGGAACCAACAAGAGATTAAAACGTGCCAGTGTAATGTCAGAGTCAGATTTGGGGCTGCTGTACCCCAGACTCTCACCGCCAGGATGAGACACTCTTCCCTTTTTCCAGAAAGAGCTTGGATGGGACACAGACAGACCCCAAAATCCCAGATTTCCCAGCTCTGAGGCAGAGAAAGGAACAGCCCCAAACAAGACCAGACACAACCTCTGGTCCCTGCCACGAGCGAGGATTAAAGCCCTGCAGGGAGAGCATTTCCTGGGCACCTCTGCGCCCCTGCAAGGCACTGAAACCTCCTGGTGCACTCCCCAGATGAGAGAGAAACATCTCTGGGAGATCAGAGAGAGCCTCTTGAAAGGGAGACGGGGTTTGAGAACATTTCTGCTTTGAGGGATTCATTAAAGGAGGAAAGGAGCGCGGAAAGAGAACACAGAGAGAGGAACGGGAGCGTCTGAGGGGGTTTCAAAGCTCCTCGGGGCTGCAGCAAAGCCAGGGAAGGGATGCAGGCTGCAGGGTCACATCCAGCTGGGTGCAGAGATTGGGAAAAAGGGATTTGGGGGAGGAAAGGTGATCCCTGAGAGCAGCAGTGGGGATAAAGGGGTCTCATCCTCATGGATGAGCTTTAGTGGGAGTCACTGTGCTCTGGGAACCCTAAAAAGGGATCTAGGGGAGGAAAGGTGTTCCATAAGGGCAGCAGTGGGGATAAAGGGGTCTCATCCTCATGGATGAGCCTTTGTGGGGGTCACTGTGCTCTGGGCACCCTAAAACAGGGATTTGGGGGAGGAAAGGTGATCCATAAGGGCAGCAGTGGGGATAAAGGGGGATTATCCTCATGGATGAGCCTTTGTGGGGGTCACTGTGCTCTGGGCACCCTAAAACAGGGATTTGGGGCAGGAAAGGCTCCCTGTTATAAATGATCAGAGGCCAATTCCAAATAAAACAACAAAATTTATTCTACACAATTTCAACACTGAAATAAAGCCACAATAAAAAGAAACAACATCGATCGAATGCCGGGTGGACAGAGAGGCGGTACAAAAGTACCCTCCGAACTCTGCCACACTGCTATGTTTTAGCCCGTGGGTTTTATACAGTTTTTTTACCCTAAGGCTAAGTTTATTGAAAGTCCAGGTATGCTGTGTTTCCAAAAGAGTCCTGTCTGCATGAAAAAGGTTGCTTGATAATTTTTCTGGAATTCATCTTGGGAGGGGTGATCTTGATTGTCCAGGATCTCCACCAAGATTGGTATCTAGTGGTTGAGGAGCTGTGAAGCGAGGGTCCACCCTTAATGGCCGGGCCATCTTCTGGCTTTGTCTTGTTGTTACAGTAGTAGGTGTGTTTGGGAACTTCGGAATCCTGGAGGCATTCTCGGGTATCTTTTATTAATAGCTTAATCCCACACGAATTTATTTATTTTACTTATTACAGTCCCCCACCTTTTTATTTACCCAAATAAATTCGTGTGTGTTGGATTGCCTTTCCTTAGTAATTGCCTTTGAGTCGTGGCATTCTACCCCTTTTTCTGATCTACAAAATTTAGTATTGAGTGTCATAAAAGAAATAATACCCTTTTTCTTTTATCTTTGGGACAATCATAATGCTCTTGATACTTCAGGTTCCCTCTGGTGCCATGTTTAACTATAGTTCACATTTCTTCTTGAGGGTCAGCCTCTGTGGGCTCTTGGGGGGGGGTCCCCCTGTCTCTCGGCTCAGGACTACGAGGACTTTCTATCACAACATGCCTCTGCCTTTCCCTTCGCCCACGGGGTTGCAGCCCGCGGCGGGGTAATCTATCTTCTCGGCAGCAGGCATATGCTTCTGGAGTCCTGTTAGTCTGAGCTGCAAACTTTCTTTTAAAGGCACTCTACTGGGACAACCTGATTGCATCGGACTAGCAAGGTACTTTGATTGTCTTTCTGCACTCGACTTTGAGCACTTCAACTTTAGTGTCTAATTGCTCTTTTGTCTCCTTTTCATATATATAATACTATTCTGGAGAATCTAACTCCAGCAGACTCAAGTTAGTGGCAATTACTAAGAAATAGCTAGTCTCTTCTTGTTCTTTTTCTAAACAGTTGGTACATAATCTTTTTGGCCTACGCCCCCCTCTACAGTGAACAACTCAAATCAATTTACAATATACACACTTGAAGTGAACAAAGGGAAAACATTCACAATCTGGTCTTTCACACTTTATCTGATCCCCTTCATTCATCGGTGTTGTTGCAACCTGACTTTCAGCTCTCTAGGTGATGAGGTCACTCTCTATTTCTGAATAGTGTATTGTGAGTCTACCTTCTTCACTCTCGAAGCGTGGGTCTACTTTTTTTCTGCTGTCCTAATTGCTGTATCTGTGGTGAGAAGAACAGTGAAGGGACCTTCCCAGTGAGGTGCTAGAGGTATATTTTTCTAGGTTTTTACTAAGACTTTATCACCTGGATTTATTTTGTGTATTGCAAACCCCAAAGGGGTACTTTGAGAAATGAGCCCTTGTTTTTGTAGATCTTGTAAATTCTTATTTATGGCAATTAGGTATGGTTGAATCTGGGTATCCTCTATTTGAGGGTGTCTTACAGGCATTCTATGTTTATAAGGCATTCTATAGAGCATTTCAAACGGTGATAACCCTGTTTTTGAATGAGGCATAGTTCTTATGTTCAAAAGAGCTAAAGGAAGACATTTCACTCAAGACATCTTTGTTTCTATCATTAATTTGGACAGTTGAGTTTTTAATGTTTGGTTCATTCTTTCTACTTGCTCAGAGCTTTGGGGGTGCTAAGGGGTGTGGTATTGCTATCGAATTCTTAGAGCTTCTGTAGTCTGTTTGATAATTTTGGAGGTGAAATGTGTTCCTTGATCAGAATCGATATGATCTATTATCTCATAGCGAGGGATAATTTCTTCTAGCAATACTTTTGATACTGTCTGGGCAGTAGCTCTTGCTTTAGGGAAGGCTTCTACCCAGTGAGTTAATTTGTCTACTATTACTAATAGAAATTTATATCTCTTTACTTTAGGTAAATCAGTGAAGTCTACTTGGATTCTTTTAAACGGGCGATAGGCAACTAGTTAAAGTTTAGCACAATTAGACAAATCATGTATTTTAAAGGGGGGATCTTTAGCATCAATTCTTGCATAACACAAAGTAAGAACAATATTAGTAATTAGTGAAAAAATAGGAAGCATTAATCTACTGCTGAAAATAATTACTTAAAAACTGTTTAAAAATTTGAAACATCTCTCAGAGCAGTTTAAGGCTAAGGCATATCTGAACCCTTCTAACTACTAGGGCATTGTTAGTGCTTTTATACTCATGTCAACAAAAGAGAATTATCTTGCTGAGGGAGATGTCTACATGACACAGGGCAGGACTAAGAAAACAACAAATAGGGTTGACAAGAAGCAAAATGTAACAGGAATTGATTCAAACAACTGACATATGTAATTGTGACTTAACAGAACAAACAATTATAACAAATGGGGTAAGTGGGTCAATATTGCAGATTTTAAAATGAATAATGAAACACATAATAGGTACTTAAAATGAAGCTGTTTATGAAACTAAACATGGGCTAGTGCTTTAAGGACTCTGAGGTCTTCTCACAGCTAAGCTATTTAGATTCTTTGCTTTGTAAGCTAATGGGTATTTAGGGGCACTTTGAGTGCATTTCTGCAGCTAACTTAGTGGCTTTTAAGCTCTCGGCTCTTGGCAGCATCTTCTTTTTCCCCCCAACTGGCTTTTTCTCAGCTATGGCTTTCACCTCTAGTTTAGGTTTTAGCCTTCGCTGTAAAATAAAACTTGTAGTTTCTGCTACTACTTTGTTAGGGAACATCGGCTACAACTAAAAAAACTAAAAACTGTTCATACTTTCTTAGGCACTATCTTAACAGGGTTGTCAGTCACTCTTGGTAAGCCTAACTAAAGACAGCATAAACTCAACAGCGTTTTCTTGTTTTAGTAGCCTAATGCTACTGGAACACACGCTCTTAAGAGACAGTTTGAAAATTGCCTCTTGTAGGATTTATCTTCGTGACAGGCAAAACTCTTAAAACTGAAAACGGGACAATCTGCAATTAGAGGAAACAACATAAAACATTTAATTGTAAAGACTATTTTATGGGGATTGGAGGGAAGTGGAAAGAAGATAAGGTATTGCATTAAAAGGTATAAAGGATAGAGGATTTTGGGTTAGGCGTCTTAGCCAGCGAGCTCTTTCTGGTCAGGACTAGTGGATAGGAACTGGGAACTGGGGGGGGGTCGCAGGGAGCTAGAGAGACTGCAGACATCCTGGGCTACTCTGCGCTGTGTGGTTTGCTGCTAACGACTCACTTTTGAAATAGGAACAGGGGGCAGGGACGACGAACAGGGATATGGGGTAGCAGAAAGGCAACAGCAGCTTCAAGCTTATCTGTGCTCATTCGGCAAGTTCTACTCTTTATCTTGCTCTCTGAACAATAGGAGAGAGAATCATGGAATAGAATTCACAACTTGTTTATGTTTATAACTTTAAAAGTTAACAGGGTAGCTAAAACTGTTAGACACTTCGGGATGGAGTGACTCTGCAGTTGCTACGGTAGTATCTGGTGGAAATGGTTTAGCAGGGTGTGGTTGAGAAGCTGAAACTACTGCATTTGCATATGAATCTCTCCCCCCCCCCTCTTCTTCTCTTCGGTTTCTGTTCTCACCTCGGGGGAACTGAGAATGGGAAGAGGATGGCTCTTTGGGGGAAGGGGGGCTAGAAGCAGGATTGGGAAAAGGGGTCAGAGAGAGACAGAGAAGGCAAGCAGGAGGACAATCGTCTGCTGGACACGAGGAGCTTATGGAGGTGGCGGTGCTGGCTGCGGGAAGCAGCGGGATGGATGCGACTCTAGACAGGGCGCATGGGTGGGGGAGGCGCAGCACGGGCTTAGCGCGCCCGGCCTGACCTGCTATCTGCGGAAGGTCTGCGGGCCCCCGCTGTACTTGGCTTACAGGCGCGGAGGAGGGCTCGGGCGCAGATGGCGGCCACCCTCTCTGCTAGCGTGCCCTGGACGGCGGTCTTACACCTCGCGGGCTGGCCCTCGGCACGCAGCGGCAGCAGTCGCGGCTTGGCGCAGGGGGCTCTTGACGGCTCAGCGGCCCCCCCCCAGCGGCACTAGCAGCGGCTGGCAGCGGCGGGCAGCGGCACTGTCTACCGGGCTCTTCACTCTCTCTAACTTCGGTACAATAATAAATTAGTTTTTCTTAGACTTACTTTTCAAAATGGGGCACTCTCTCTAGTGCTCTAAGATCTATCTCAGTGGACTTCTGGTGGGATTTCAAAAGCACCTTTTCCCTTTCTGGGAGCACACCTTTTTCTTTGATTCTTTTTGATGTTTACTCTTTCTTTGCTCTTTTTTTTTTTTTTTTTTTTTAAAAAAAAATTTACTTTTTGGCAATGGATCGCAACGCTAAATTCTTTCTTAGCCTTGGCTAAGAGCAGGGGTCTCTTCCCTGACTGTTACAATTTGCAAACCGGGTCCCGAATCGTTCGGCTTACTTACCTGTCCGGTGAGCTGAACTGGGGGTCTGTTCGTCCGAGGAAAGAATCTTCGGTTTGCGTCCTGGGCGTATCAGCCCGTAGCAAAAAGAGTTTACCAATTTCCTGAACCCAAAAGGAACGTATCCTTCCTCTTTTTGCTTCCTGTGATCGATTCCCCCAGACTCCCCTGAATCTGGGCTTTGATGAGTGAACGAGGTTTCCCGATTCGCTTCCCCGTCAGCTGACCAAACCCCTCGCGGGAAAATTTGGAACTGCGGCTTTCAGGTCCACTCTCGTGTCGTGGCCAGGCCACGTCTCATTCACTCACTCAATCACACCCACTCAACCAGGCAGTACTTACAGCAATTTTCCTGCTTGGAGATCTTCGTGCACGGAGAATATTTTATGAGTGAAAAAATTGTTGCCGCGGCTCCGAAAAGACCTTTCCCTGTCTTTTCCCGGGTTCTCTGCTGGATCCAGGCCTTCTCCCTTTTTATTGTGGCGCTTTTATCTAATTTTTGGGTTCGTAATACAATAGGTGCGAAGGGGTTTCCTGCGTTGCCGGGCTGCCGAAAATCCGGCAGGGCGCCTCCCGTGCAAAGGGATTTCCTCCGCAGCCAAATTGTATCCGAGTCACGGCACCAAATCTGTTATAAATGATCAGAGGCCAATTCCAAATAAAACAACAAAATTTATTCTACACAATTTCAACACTGAAATAAAGCCACAATAAAAAGAAACAACATCGATCGAATGCCGGGTGGACAGAGAGGCGGTACAAAAGTACCCTCCGAACTCTGCCACACTGCTATGTTTTAGCCCGTGGGTTTTATACAGTTTTTTTACCCTAAGGCTAAGTTTATTGAAAGTCCAGGTATGCTGTGTTTCCAAAAGAGTCCTGTCTGCATGAAAAAGGTTGCTTGATAATTTTTCTGGAATTCATCTTGGGAGGGGTGATCTTGATTGTCCAGGATCTCCACCAAGATTGGTATCTAGTGGTTGAGGAGCTGTGAAGCGAGGGTCCACCCTTAATGGCCGGGCCATCTTCTGGCTTTGTCTTGTTGTTACAGTAGTAGGTGTGTTTGGGAACTTCGGAATCCTGGAGGCATTCTCGGGTATCTTTTTATTAATAGCTTAATCCCACACGAATTTATTTATTTTACTTATTACATCCCTAAGGGTGGCAGTGGGGCTAAAGGGGTCTCATCCTCATGGATGAGCCATTGTGGGGGTCACTGTGCTCTGGGCACCCTAAAACAGGGATTTGGGGGAGGAAAGGCTCCCTAAGGGCAGCAATGGGGCTAAAGGGGTCTCATCCTCATGGATGAGCCTTGGTGGGGACCACTGTGCTCTGAGCACCCTAAAAAACGGATTCAGGGATGGGCTGGGAACATCCAGAGGCCCTTGAGGGATGCCCAGTTTATCCCAGGATATCCAAACCACAGAAGTTCCCATGAGAATCCGTGACCCTGCAGAGGGTACAGACCCTGTGGCTGAATTTATCTGAATTTCCTGATTTTCCCTGAATTTCCTGATTTTCCTTGAATTCCTCTTGAACCACAAAAGCTGGTCCTGCTGGCACAAGTTCCAGTCACAATCTGACGTTTTCCTCTGCATTTTCTGGTTCTATCCAGAATTCCCTTCCCAGTCTGGTGGCTGAAACGCTGAACTTTTCTGTCAGATCCTGACAGAATTATTATTCCATAATAAAATCCCACAGGAAGGACCCTGGAGACCAGGGCTCATTCCAGGGGCTGTCCTGGACACCCAGCAGAGATCACAGGGAGAAGGAGGAGACTCGGTTTCCTCCAGACCTTGAGGTTCGTTTTTCATCCTTAATTAGAACAAAACCTGAAAGATGCAAATTCCTCAAAGAGAAATACTCAGAAAAAAAAAAAAAAAAGTCATTTGGGGCTAGGAGAGACAAATTGGAACTTGCTGTTTCAGTAAAATGTGTGTATTAAAAAGGAAAAACACAAAACCCCACAAGATGTTGTTAAATAAAACTTCTTCTGAAAATGTCAAAACAAAAAACTGCTCCTGACTCAATTTTTCTACTAATTCTCTTTCAAAATGAAATTTACTTGGTTGCACTCTTTCTGGAAGGGTTTTTAGGCCTTTTTTTAAATGGATATTTAAATTTAATATAATTCTGCTGTTTCTCCCAGAAGAATTGTTGACCACCAGATGATCCCACAGTCAGCTGGAGACCAAAGAATTCCTTTTATTTTTTGGCTCACACTGCTCAGAATGAAATTATTCCCCAAAAGTCACAAGGTTGTTGTGGCCAAACTCAAGGAGCAAAGTTGACTTTTGCTGTTATCGAGATCAAGGAGGGATTTTGTTTTAAATTTAAAAGCCTCTCTCCAGTTTGTTGCACTGCTGATCCTTTGATCTCGGAAAACAGCGGGATGAGCCCTTGGAACAAGCATTGCCTGGGAGGAAGCTCTGAATTGCTTTTCTGTCTCAAATCATTTTCTTCCTGTGTCCATTTCAAACCATGTGTGGTCACATATCCGTGTGGGATGCTTAATTCCATCCATCCACTTTTTATTGTCCCCTATTAAGCAGAAATCATTCTCCACAGCTGGCAGGGAATTCTCAGGGATCATAGGAGGAGGATGGGAGTTATTCCAGCTGTCACTGCCCTGACTGATGGACAAAAATCTGCAAAGTTTGACCCAGAGGCATCCAAGGCCAGCAGTGAACAAACCCTGTCACTGCCTCACTGTGTCCTGCAGAATCCTGGAATTACTGAGGCTGGAAAATCCCTCCCAGCCCATCCAGTCCCAGCTGTGCCCGGTGCCCACCCTGTCCCCAGAGCTCCAGGAATTCCTGGGACACCTCCAGGGATGGGCACTCCAAACCTCCCTGGGCACTGCCAAGGCCTGAGCCCCCTTTCCATGGGGAAATTCCTGCTGCTGCCCACCCTGAGCCTGCCCTGGCCCAGCCTGAGGCCGTTCCCTCTCCTCCTGTCCCTGTGTCCCTGCCAGCAGAGCCCGACCCCCCCCGGCTGTCCCCTCCTGGCAGGGACTTGTGCAGAGCCACCAGGGCCCCCTGAGCCTCCTTTGCTCCAGGCTCAGCCCCTTCCCAGCTCCCTCAGGAATTCTCCAGCCCCTTCCCAGCTCCCTCAGGAATTCTCCAGCCCTTTTCCCAGCTCCGTTCCCTTCCCTGGACATTCTCCAGCCCCTCAGAGTCCCCTGGCATGAGGAGCCCAGAACTGGACTCGGTTCGAGGTGAGGCCTCAGCAGTTCCCAGCACAGAGGGACAATCCCTGCCCTGGTCCTGCTGCCGCCCATTCCTGATCCAGCCCGGATTCCTTTGGCCCTCTGGGCACTCCTGGCTCAGGTTCACACCCCATCCTTTGCCAGCCCCCCCACAATTAACAAAAGAACCTCTCCCTCCATGCAGGGATCCCGTTCTGCTCAGTTCAGCTGCACAGCCACGTCCCCAGCTCCAGCCCCAACCTCTCCTCCTCACATCATTTATACAAACACTTCTGAAAAACCTGCAGCTACTCAGGAAGCTCCAATTCTCACAGCACCGCCTCCTCCAGCCTGCCTGAGAGCCCCACGAATTTGTCAGACAATCATTTCATTTAAAAACTCCACCGGGCTGTATCACTCCTCCTTTATTTTCTCCTGTAAATAACAACAATAAGCCGGGAGCACAATGACCCAACGTTTGGGAACAGCTGATGAAATGGAGCTGGAAAATGGCTTGAGCAGAACCTTTAATTCAACATTTCCCTCCTGTACTGAACAATAAAAACAACAAACAAAACAAAAAAAAAAACCAAACTAACCAAATAAACCCCACAAAAAAAAAAAAAATAAAACCAAACCAGGATTACTTTAATAGAGCAGCTGTGGCTGCCCCTGGATCCCTGGCAGTGCCCAAGGCCAGGTTGGACATTGGGCTTGGAGCAGCCTGGGACAGTGGGAGGTGTCCCTGGATGGGATTTAAGGTCCCTTCCCAAGCCAAATCCTGGGATTGAAGAAGGATTGAGAAAAGGCATCACTACAACTCCAGGCTTTTTATTATCAACCAAGTCTTTCACTTTTAGGAAATGATCAATGGAGATGGAAAAATTCAGGATTTGCCTGTCCAAAGCAGCATCTCCCATTTCCATCCCCAGCCTTGGGCACTCACTGGTGGCTCTGCTTGGATTTGGGTGGGAGATTGGGAATTGGGAATTCCTGGCTGGGCTGGAATTCGCAGAGCAGCTGTGGCTGCCCCTGGATCCCTGGCAGTGCCCAAGGCCAGGTTGGACATTGGGACAGTGGGAGGTGTCCCTGCCATGGCACTGGGTGGGTTTTGAGGTTCTCCCATCCAAACCAGTCTGAGATTCTGTGACCTCAGGCAAGGGGGAGGCACCTGGAGGGGAAAGAGGCACAACTTTAGGTGCAGGAAAGTGCTGGGGGACACCAGCAGCTGGGGGGACTCTGCAGCAGCAGAAGGTTCTGTGTGAGCACCCCTGGCTCTGCCCAGGAGCTCGGATTTCCCTGGGATGAGAAGAGAAAAAGGGAAGGCAGAAAAGCTGACAACCACCACAGCCAGACTCTGCTTCTCTGTGATGTTTTACACCTCCAGGGAGCAGAAAATTTGGTTTTCCTGGCAGAGGGGACTTTGTGTGCCCACAGCAGATGTTGTGCCCGGGTCCAGCAGCAGCTGGGCAGTGCAGCACGCTCGGAACACGCAGCTGGAGAGAACTGGGATTGAAATGGGAAGCACAGCAGCAGCCTGCAGCCTTCCCCACACCCAGAGAGATCCCAAATTCAGCATTTCCAAACAGCCTCCTTGCAAAGCCAGCTTTTCCTTTCCAATTTAGCACTGTGAATATTTACTGACTGCTCTGGCAGGTTCGAGCGTCCCCTGGGAATCCCTTCTGTGATCAAGGCAGCCAAACCAAACCCGTGTGCATTGCACGGGGAGCAAAAGCCTGCAGAGGCACAGCCAAGACATTTGCATTTCCTTTTGCTTCTCTCGGAGACTGACAGCCCAAACTAGGCCAGGGATGGTTCCAGCAGCCCAGGGAGCTCCCGGGGGAAGGGTCCTGCAGGAGCAGGATCCACCTGGTGGTGCTGGAGGTCTCACCTGGTGCTGCCCCCATTTCCACAGCGTTGCAGCAGCCCTCTTGTGAGAGGGTAGGAATGAGCTGAGACACAGAATTCTTGTTCATCACAGCATGGAAAGGGTCCTGGATTATTCCTCTGCACAGCTCAGCCAGCCTGACTGCAAACATTCCCTGGCTCTGCCTGCAGCAGCTCCAGCTGGAGGCTTCCCTTGCAGCCTCTGACTGCTGGGGATTTCCTGCTGAACTCTGACTGCAGGGATTGGTGTGCACAGTGTGACTGCAGGGATTGGTGTGCAGGGTGTGACTGCAGGGATTGGTGTGCAGGGTGTGACTGCAGGGATTGGTGTGCAGAGTGTGAGTGCAGGGATTGGTGTGCAGCTCTGACTGCAGGGATTGGTGTGCACAGTGTGACTGCAGGGATTGGTGTGCAGGCTGTGACTGCAGGGATTGGTGTGCACAGTGTGACTGCAGGGATTGGTGTGCACAGTGTGACTGCAGGGATTGGTGTGCACAGTGTGACTGCAGGGATTGGTGTGCACACTGACTGCAGGGATTGGTGTGCACAGTGTGACTGCAGGGATTGGTGTGCAGCTGTGACTGCAGGGATCGGTGTGCAGGCTCTGACTGTGGTGTTAGTTTGCAGGCTGTGACTGCAGCTTTTCCCCAGCTAGACTGTGGCTGCAGGTTCCAACACCAGGCTGCTCTGACTGCAGCCCCACAGTGACCCCACAGCCAGGATTCTCCCTCCCCAGGATCCTTCTTCTCCATGATTCCCTCTTCCACAGATTTCCTTCACAAACCCTTCCTCACCAGCTAACCCAGTCCCTTTTATCAACTTATTTTTCTAGCTATAGCTGTGAGTCTTCAGGAATGAGGCTGCATTGGGTAATTAACACAGCTGTTAATTATCAGGGGTGAGGGCCCCTCTATTCCCTTCTCCTCCACCACAGCCCCTCAGGAGGGGTGAGCAGCCCCGGAGCAGGCAGAGGCTGCTGCAGGCAGAAATCCTGGCCCTGGTACAAACCAGCTTGTGTTAAATCAAAGCTCTGCATCACTGGGGGTTTGAAGTGGCTGCTTGGTATGAAAATGGCCCCAGAGTGCAGCTCCTGCTGCTGCCCTGTGTCCAGCAGGGTCTGGGGATGGGGCTGGGGACAGCAGTGTCCCACCTGGGCAGGAGCAGCTCCTGGCAGATGTCCTGGGAGTCATGGCATGGCCAGAGGTGCAGCCATCAGGGGAGGAAATGGGAATGGAGAGAGAGCGTGGCTGAGGTGTTCACAGAATCCCAGAATTATTTCCTTTAGAAAAGCCATCCCAGCCCATGGAGTCCCAGCTGTGCCCAATGCCCACCCTGTCCCCAGAGCTCCCAGTGCCACCTCCAGGAATTCCTGGGACACCTCCAGGGATGGGCACTCCAACCCTCCCTGGGCACTGCCAAGGCCTGAGCCCCCTTTCCATGGGGAAATTCCTGCTGCTGCCCACCCTGAGCCTGCCCTGCCCTATTCCTGCCATCCACAGCCCTCTTCCCTCAGAGGAAGCCCCGGAGTCCAAGGTACAAAACCAGAGCTGCAGGTCAGACACAACAGATCACGGAATCCTGGAATGGTTTGGGCAGGAAGGAATTGAATCCCATCTCAATCCATCCCCTGCCGTGGGCAGAGACACCTCCTGCCATTCCAGAGTGTTCCAATCCCCATCCAACCTGGCCTGGAACATTCCAGGGATCCAGGAGCAGCCACAGCTTCTCTGACAGACCCAGAACAGCTCTGAAAGGAGCTGAGAGCAACAAGGAAGTTTCGCACACAAATCAAATTTCCTGAAGAATGTGCTCCAGCAGCTCGACCGAGGGCAGCCAGTGGGAAACGCTGCACCTTTGGGAAGCAGCAGGAATGTGTTTAAATGGACTCATTGCTATCAACAACATGTGGGGAATTATCTCTCTTAAGGTAGCAGCACATGCAGAGCTGTCCCCAATTGTAAAGGCTGAAATATAGCAGCAATCTACAGCCATAAGGTGAGATTTCCATCTTTATATGACATGAAAAATGTGCCAGACACAGGTTTGCCCATAAACAAAATTGCTTTTTTTTCAGCTCTGCCTTTAATGTGAAATATCAATCTTTTGGTGGCTTTTATTACAGAGAATTTAGCTTTTGTTTTTGACAGATGGCTCGCACTCAGTCCAGAGTACAACTGTATATCATCCCCGTTATAGACACATCTGAATTGCAGAACATATATTTTAAAAAGGCAGTAATAAATGGCAAAATACCACCTGGCAAGGCGAGGGCAGTCAGAGGGAGCCCACTTGGCTGTGGATTTAAAAGTGAAGGGCTTTGTCAGCTCCGAGCCTCTCTCCGTGGTTTGTGTTCACATTACAACATCCACTCTTTTGGCACCCAGCTGCTGCCCCACTGCAGCACCGCAGAAATGAGCAGAAATATTATTTGAGGCCAGGTTGCAGGGGCAGGTGGGAGGAAACCACACAAGTTTCAATGATCACAGGTTTTCTTCAAGTTTTGTCAGGTTTACCGAAGTTTTCTGAATAACTGATCCAAAGCTGGGAGCCCCACCTGCCTCACCCTTCCCAACCCCCTCCATAATTTTATTTTAAATGAATTTAAAACTATTTTCTCACAGACCTATTTAATCTATTTAACCTTCAAAACCAGAAAGAGGCTGTTTCATTAAAGAGTAGCTGTTAATCACATTTTCTACCCTAATTAACTCACTTGCCCTTTCAGTTTTGGTTCCCTTTTGCACCACCCACTCCAGATGTTCAGCTCCACATCTGCCTGGGTCTTGCCTTCCTGCCAGTCCCTGCAGGCGATGTGGTTCCTGCCCTTTAGGTGGGATTTTGGGAATTGGGAATTCCTGGCTGGGCTGGAATTGCCAGAGCAGCTGTGGCTGCCCCTGGATCCCTGGCAGTGCCCAAGGCCAGGTTGGACATTGGGCCAGTGGGAGGTGTCCCTGCCATGGAATGGTTGGAATGGGATGGGATTTAAAGTCCCTTTAACCCAAACCATTCCATGATTCCCTGATTTAAGGAGCACTTTTCCAGGATTTTACTCCAAGCACCCACATCCCAGGGAGGAGGCAGCACCAGGGGAGGGAGGTGGGTGCACATAAATCATTTTCTGCAGCTTTATTGCTCCAAAAACAGGCAAAACCAGGGACATAAATTTACCCGGCTCAGTGGGTAAAATCCCTCATCAGGGAGGACAGGCAGGAATCAGGGATGCAGCTGCCGGATCTGCCCTGGCGGTGTTTGTTCAGTAACACAGCCCCGGCCCCGCTCCCGCTGCTGCACCGACACACGATAATCAGCGTTTGTTATCGGCCCCGACACATGATAATCAGTGTTCATTATCAGCATTCATTATCGGCACCGACACACGATAATCAATGTTCATTATCGGCCTCGACTCACGATAATCACCGTTCATTATCGGCCCCGACTCAAGATAATCAGCGTTCATTATCGGCCCTGACACACGATAATCAGTGTTCATATCAGCCCCAACACACGATAATCAATGTTCATTATCAGCCCTGACTCACGATAATCACCGTTCATTATCAGCCCTGACACACAATAATCAATCAATGTTCATTATCGGCACCAACACACGATAATCACCGTTCATGATCAGCCCCAACACACGATAATCACCGTTCATTATCGGCCCCGACTCACGATAATCAGCGTTCATTATCGGCCCCGACACATGTTAATCAATCAACATTCATTATCAGCCCCGACTCACGATAATCAGCATTCATTATTGGCCCTGACACACGATAATCACCGTTCATTATCAGCCCCGACACACGATAATCAATCAACGTTCATTATCGGCCCCACACACAATAATCAGCGTTCATTATCGGCACCGACACACAATAATCAATGTTCATTATCGGCCCCACACACAATAATCACCGTTCATTATCGGCCCCAACACGACACACGATAATCACCGTTCATTATCGGCCCCGACACACAATAATCAATCAATGTTCATTATCGGCCCCGACACATGATAATCACCGTTCATTATCGGCACCAACTCACGATAATCAATGTTCATATCAGCCCCAACACACGATAATCAATGTTCATTATCGGCCCCAACACACGATAATCAACGTTCATTATTGGCCCTGACACACGATAATCAATCAATGTTCA
The DNA here is from genome assembly GCA_910950805.1 of Acrocephalus scirpaceus scirpaceus. Lineage (NCBI taxonomy): Eukaryota > Metazoa > Chordata > Aves > Passeriformes > Sylviidae > Acrocephalus > Acrocephalus scirpaceus. Next base: position 1,385,025 of record OU383780.1, read on the forward strand.
TTATCAGCCCCGACACACAATAATCAGTGTTCATATTGGCCCGACACATGATAATCAATGTTCATTATCAGCCCCGACTCACGATAATCACCGTTCATTATCGGCCCCGACACACGATAATCACCGTTCATTATCAGCCCCAACACGACACACGATAATCAGCGTTCATTATCGGCCCTGACACACAATAATCAATCAATGTTCATTATCGTCCCTGACACACAATAATCAATCAATGTTCATTATCGGCCCTGACACATGATAACCAATGTTCATTATCGGCCCCGAGCCGCCTCTGTGATCAGGCGCTGAATTTACCATTTCCCAGGTAGCTGCACAAAAATATTAAGTACAGTTAAGGCTCTATTTGAAATAACAAAACCGACTGCTTTTTTTAAAAAATAAAAACCTTGGTATTTAAAAGCTTTACATTCCTCACACAACCCGAGGCAGTTGTGTGGCAAAAGCGAGTGTTTAGAACATAAATGGCTGTGATGAATCCATCAGGAATGATTCATTCCCTTTGCTATTCAGAACAGAGTTTCAGGGCCCAGAATTAAAATCAAATAACACCCATTTCATCCATTCCTGCTTGGCTTTTTGTTCCAGTCGTGTGTGAGGGTCACTTTTACATTTTTAATTTGCCTGCTCTGTGTGGATGAGCACAACATTGGACATCCTGAACACCCAGCATGGCCCTCCTGAATTCCAGGAGCAATTCCTAGCCAGACAGCAGCTGGTACAGGAGGTTTTCCCTGGATGGACCTGGCAAGGAAGTGCTGGAGAGTGCCCAGGAAGGGGGGATGAGGGGAGGAACCACACCCAGAGCTCCAGGAGTGTTTGGACACTGCTCAAGGGATGCTCAGGGTGAGATGGTTGGGATGTTTGTGCAGGGCGAGGAGCTGGGATGATCCCTGGGATCCCTTCCAGCTCAGATATTCCATGATTCCATGATCTCTGCCTGCCATGATGAGACAGGCGTCTCCACAATTTACAATTTGCAAAGAAAATGGCAGAAGTCCAAGTGAAAAATTAAAAAAGTCTTAAGTGGATTCATGAGCAAGACTTGAGAAATTCCCTCTCCAAACCAGTCCCAAGCAGGAATGGAATGGCAGGAAAAGGAGGAATGGCCTGAAGCTGAAGGAAAGAAGGGATAGGAGGGATATTGGGAATTCCTGGCTGGGCTGGAATTGCCAGAGCAGCTGTGGCTGCCCCTGGATCCCTGGCAGTGTCCCAGGCCAGGTTGGACATTGGGCTTGGAGCAGCCTGGGGCAGTGGGAGGTGTCCCTGCCATGGCTGGGGTGGGATTTAAGGATATTTAAGGTCCCTTCCAGCCCAGATTATCCCGTTATCCTCCAAGTTTCCCCCATGGAGGGAGCACCCCAGTCCAACCCATGGATTGCTCCCCTCATCAGGATGTGGTGATTAAATCAGACATTGAGCCCCTGACACCTCAGGTTTATCCAGGCCCACCTGGAATAACAAATCCCGCTGCCTCGTGCCACTGCTTCCTTCACCTCTTTCATCAGGCACAATTTTCAAGCATTTTCTTGATCCCTGAGTACAAAGGAATAATCTTTGGTTTAAAAAAAAAAAAAAAATCGATAAAAATTTAACCCAAAAGCACAAGGGGAGCCCTGCAGGGCTGTGGGTGGTTATGGACACACAACACATCCCCCAGCCCACGGCCCTGCTGGGATCCCTCTCCAGATCCATCAGAAGAGCAGGAATGACTGCAGCAGCTTTTCTCTCACTGACATTGTTAGAACAAAGCTCTTGAGTTAGAATGAAGTCCTGAAGAACCCCCTGAGTGCTGCAGCTTTTGTGGCACAGGCTGAGCGTGCAGGCAGGGCTGTTTGTTCTCCTCTGTCACTGACAGAATTCTCTCCCCTGTTTCATTCACTCAGGGCTGTCAGGAATTGCCTGCACTGATCCCATTCCCTGATCCACACCCAGGGGCTCTAAAACCTGAATATTGGAGCTAAAGGGATCCTGCTGCAAATCCTGACCCTCTGCCACCCCTTCCTTTCCTTGCCCTCAGCACCCAGGCTGAAAAGAAGGATTTGAGGGTTCAGCACCTGCAGCAGAGCTCTGTGGAACCCTGGGGAAGTGATGGGGTTAATGCCACACTGGGAATCAGAATCATGGGATCCTTGTAGGACACGGAAGAAAGATGGGAGACTCCAAATAGTTCAGAAGGCAAAGAGCACAGAAAAAGCTTTATTGTCTAATTCTTACTGCCTTTTATAAGGTGTTCCCATACAGATTAACACTATTGGTGAATAGGAACGACACCTCTCTGATCCCATTGGTTAAACTGGAGAAACAGCAAAACAGCACCTGGAGAAAGATTGTTTGGAGAAAGGAGAGTTGTTGGCCAGGATTGTTTGGAGAAGAAGCTTTCTTGAGGAATTTTCCCTTGGAAAAAAGTTAGCAGCTGCCAGCAGGCTGAAATCTCTCAGAGCCAGGAATATCAGGCCCACAGGAGTCAGAATTGTGGGATGGTTTGGGTGGGAAGGAGCTCAAATCCCAGCCAGTGCCACCCCTGCCATGGCAGGGACACCTCCCACTGTCCCAATGTCCAACCTGGCCTTGGGCACTGCCAGGGATCCAGGGGCAGCCACAGCTGCTCTGGCAATTCCAGCCCAGACAAGAATTCCGAATTCCCAACATCCAGTCCCAGAAGCAGCCAGCATTCCCACAGTTCCAGACTGACTGGGATTCCCTCCATCTCTCACACCTGCCCCTTCTCTCCCAGTGCAAACCAGACCAGGAGCAGCAGGGCTGAGCAATCTCCACTGAACCCTCGAGATTCATTCAGGCCAAGAAGGAAAATCTGACCAGGTGGAGCTGGAAATCAGGACAGGAGAGCCCTGGGGAAGTCAGGCTTCCCCAAAATCACCCCGTTTGCTGACCCAGAATTTTCTACTCTCCCAGCTGAAGGCAGCCCACACCAACCCTGCTCTGAGTCCTTTGGGATGGAGATTGATTGAGTGGCACAATAAATTTAAGGAAAACCTTTCCTCTGGCTCTGTCCAGCCCTCATTCCCCAGCTGCAGGGAGAGGGGATTGGATTTCACACCCACAGAGTGGACATGAGCAAAGGCTTGAGCAGGCAGAGGGGATTGAATTTCTGGATTAAGATTTAAATGATGTTCTGGGATGTTGGGCTTAATGAGGGGAAAGGCCAACATTCATAATGCAGGAAAAAGTTCTAAATTATTGCTGTCTTCGAAGGGAACATTACAGAATTAAAAAATCCATGTTCAGTAATTATTAGGACAGGGTTAATTAAGCAGCCTGGTGCCCCAAATCTCTCTGCAGCAGCCAGCCTTGACCACTCACCCAGATTTCCATTTCCAGACAGGAAATCACACTTTTCCATGGAGAATTTTACCCAGAGCTTTCCTGGAGGTGTAGCAGCTCCTTCCTCTCAATTTTTATTTAAATCTCCCACCTTTGTGCCATCATCCCTGGTGAAGGAGGTGCATCTGTTCCTTCTGAACGTTTAAAGGTTTCTGTTGTTTGTGCAAAGCTCTCCAGCCTCCAACCAACATCCAACAGGAGCTGGGAGGTTTTTCCAAGAGCAGGAGGGGACAAAGCTCAGTGAGGACAAATCGGGATAAATCAGATTATCCATCATCCCAGCCCACTGAAAGAAAACACTGGGGCCTTTCTCCCCTCCTGAGGAATCAGCAGCTGAGGTGTCACCCTCAGACATCACCTCCTCCTGTGGAAATCAGTCACATTTCATGCCAGATGGAAAATCTGATCAATGAAAAGCAGTGCCTGAGCTGTGCTGCAGTGACACGAGGCAGGCAGAGATGCTGGGACCAGAAGCCTCGGCAGAGATGTCAAAAATCTTCATTTAATTGGGAGAGGGGGAAAAGCAAAGGCTGCAGAGCTCTGCCCTTCTCCCCTGATTATTTGGAATAAAACTGGGAGAAACAGCAGCACGGAGAGGATTTGTTCCACACTGGGGGTGTTTGTCCTGCTCCAGCTGGGAATCTCAAACCTGGAGGTGACATGAGCTGAAAAAATAAAATCAAAATGAGGGGAGATGCTGCAAACATCCCCACCCTGAGGTGTCACTGCCCCAGGCAAGGCACCCTCGCTGTCATCACAGTCGCTGTGAGGTTTATTCTTCCAAACCCTCAATTCTTCATTCTCCCTATTTTTTTTTCCTTATTCACCAGCCTTTGTCCACAAACTCGTCCCCAGCCCTGTGGCACTAACAGCACTCGAGTGTCTCACTGCTCGTGGGGTAAAACTGTGCTTTAATTCCGTGTCTCCCGGATTTTTCCAGCCTTCTGACTGTTCCCATATTGGAGTCAGAGTTCTCACTTTCTCACGCTTCTTTCACATAAACAAGTTTTCACAACTATTATCATTGTTCACATATTTTGTAGTAGGAGGAGAATCTTGATTGGTTCTCCTCCTACTGCCTCAACCCAGTGGGGAGGTTGGGATTCCACCCTCCAATCTCCAGTCATTTTTGTAAACCTATAAATGATGAAATTTCAAAATAAACAGCCCTTCTTCAGGCTTCTCCTGGTCCTTGCTGAAAGCTCCCATCTCCCTGTTGTCATTTTGTGTCCTACTGTGACAACTCTGAGCGCTCAGGGATCACTCCTGGTCAGGAATGCAGCTCCAGGAGGGAGCAAAGAGGAGCTGGAGGGGATTTGAGCAATGAAGACACAGCTTTAGGGGAAATGCAGCCCCTGGATTTAGCAGGGGCAGCTTGGGGAAGGAGGGGTGGAACTGAGCCCCAGCACAGGGCTCAGGCTGGCAGCCCTCCTCAGGGAGCTGTTTGCATCCTCAAAAGGCACAAAATTTCCATCCTGGAATTCCCTCCCTCTACAAAGAGAGGGAATGCAGGATTTTAGACTAAAAGTATTTATTTCAAAAGGCAGAAAAATTCCATCCTGGAATTCCCTCCCTCTCCAAAGAGAGGGAATGCAGGATTTTAGATTGAAAATTTTATTTATTTCAAAAGGCAGAAAAATTCCATCCTGAAATTCCCTCTCTCTATAAAGAAAGGGAATACAGGATTTTAGACTGGAAGTTTTATTTATTTCAAAAGGCACAAAAATTCCATCCTGGAATTCCCTCCCTCTCCAAAGAAAGGGAATGCAGGATTTTAGATTGAAAATTTTATTTATTTCAAAAGGCAGAAAAATTCCATCCTGGAACTCCCTCCCTCTCCAAAGAAAGGGAATGCAGGATTTTAGACTAAAGTTGTATTTATTCCCAGGGATGGGGCAGCCACAGCTCCTCTGGGCAAGCTCTGCCAGGGCCTCGCCACCCTCAGTGCCAAGAATTCCTTCAGTAGGAAAAAATTCCTTCTTTTCAAAGCCTCGCAAATATTTTACACACACCATTGCCCTTTCCCCTTCCACTCTGCACAGCTCCAAGTGGTGTTTGATTTTTTCAATAATACCACTTAATACTCGAGCTCAATGGTTTGGGTTTTTTTTTTTCCAAGTCGTGTAATCCCCTCAGCTTAGCTCTTTAATTAAAAAAAAATAGAGAATAAAGCAAATATTGGAGCTGCAGTAGGTTCCAGACTGCAGTGACTCCGTGTGGAGATGGTGTTACCTTGGAAGGAGCAGGGAATTCTCTGTGCCACTGCTGGAAATATTCCCCCTCCTGCCAGGCCTGTCCCCTTTTCTCTGAGGGAAAAGGACTTGAGGGAAAACTCAGAGCAGCTGAAAAATTCATGTCCCTGAAACGTCCAAACAGCAGCTGGGAGCCTGGGGGTCTGGGAGTGGGGAAAATCACACAGATTTCTGGGAAAAGCCACAGATTTATGGGAAAAGCCACAGATTTCTGGGAAAAGCCACAGATTTATGGGAAAAACCATAGATTTCTGGGAAAAGCCACAGATTTCTGGGAAAAGCCACAGTTTTCTGGGAAAAGCCATAGATTTATGGGAAAACCACACAAATTTATCTGGGAAAACCACACAGTTTTCTGGGAAAACCACACAGATTTATGGCAAAGACATAACTTTATGGGGAAAGTCATAGATTTATGGAAAAGCCATACAGATTTCTGGGAAAAGCCACAAATTTCTGGTAAAAGCCATAGATCTATGGAAAAGCCACACAGGTTTATGGAAAAGACACAGCTTTATGGGGAAGGCCACAGATTTCTGGGAAAACCACACAGATTTATGGAAAAAACACAGATTTATGGGAAAACCACAGATTTATGGGAAAACCACAGATTTATGGAAAAAGCCACAGATTCCTGGCCTCACACACCCCAGCACTGCTCCCTGGGGCCAGCTCAAAGTTGCTCAGGTACAATTCCATGAGGGGCACATCCCCAGGGGTCAGGGGACATCCCCAGGAGCCTGGGGACAGCAGGGGACATCCCCAGGAGCCTGGGGACAGCAGGGGACATTCCCAGGAGCCTGAGCATCCTCTGCTAAGGTGGAGCAAGGTCCAGAACCAGGGGAAGAGGAAGACAAGGCAGGATAAAACCTGGCTGAGGCTCAGCCTGAGGACAGAACCAAGCTGGGACTTTGGGTGAGGCTTAGACAGAGCTCAGGTGGTGGGCAGGGCCCGGGGGTTGGGGGGGAGGACACCCCAAACTGGACATTGGGGTTGGAGCAGCCTGGGACAGTGGGAGGTGTCCCTGCCATGGCAGGGGTGGCATTTAAGGAATTTAAGGTCCTTCCCACCCAAACCATCCCACAATTCTGATTCCTATGGCCCTGATATTTCTGGCTCTGATTTCAGCCTGCTGGCAGCTGCTAAATTTTTCCCAAGGGAAGATTTCCTAAGAAAGCTTCTTCTCCAAACAATCCTGGCCAACAACTCTCCTTTCTCCAAACAATCTTTCTCCAGGTGCTGTTTTGCTGTTTCTCCAGTTTAACCAATGGGATCAGAGAGGTGTCGTTCCTATTCACCAATAGTGTTAATCTGTACCAGAACACGTTATAAAAGGCAGTAAGAATTAGACAATAAAGCTTTTTCTGTGCTCTTTGCCTTCTGAACTATTTGGAGTCTCCCATCTTTCTTCCATGTCCTACAAGGATCCCATGATTCTGATTCCCAGTGTGGCATTAACCCCATCACTTCCCCAGGGTTCCACAGAGCTCTGCTGCAGGTGCTGAACCCTCAAATCCTTCTTTTCAGCCTGGGTGCTGAGGGCAAGGAAAGGAAGGGGTAGCAGAGGGTCAGGATTTGCAGCAGGATCCCTTTAGCTCCAATATTCAGGTTTTAGAGCCCCTGGGTGTGGATCAGGGAATGGGATCAGTGCAGGCAATTCCTGACAGCCCTGAGTGAATGAAACAGGGGAGAGAATTCTGTCAGTGACAGAGGAGAACAAACAGCCCTGCCTGCACGCTCAGCCTGGATGGGCTTTGACGTCCTCCCCACCCAAACCATTCCAAGATTCCACGATTTTGTGAAGGTGGGACAAACTGGTTTCTCCCCAGCTCCTCCCACCCAAACCATTCCAAGATCCCATGATTTTGTGAAGATGGGGCTCACTGGTTTCTCCCCAGCTCCTCCCCACAGCCCCACTCCATTCCTGGGGAGTCCGTGGGGCTTTCCCCCCTTCCACCTCCCCACCCCGGGCATCCCCATCCCCTTTTCCTCTCATTTCATCCATGTCCAAAGGTTGCATTCCCAGCAGTGTGTCACAGCTGACTGGTGGCTCTGGGATTTTTGCATCTCAGCTCCCTAGAACAAAAGCAGGTTTCTGAAATAGAAGCTTTCATTAAGAGAAAATTTTAATTTGTCTTCATTAATGATGTGTGTGCATAGTGAGTGGCCTACATTTTGATTACTGAAGGGAATAATA